>CM044015.1:59095085-59570627 GCA_024085815.1 Flaveria linearis | reverse complement strand
CCAATCTAGCTAGACAGCGACTTCAAAGCTAATACACAAAATTTAAGATAACGACTTTACTCTATTATTTATATCATGATTTTTAGTTTCATGAGATTAATGTCTCAATTGTATTTACACCGATTATGAACTATTATAAATTTTCTTGTACGGGGCATAATATGATAGGGAGATCAAGCATCAATCATAGGTGGTGTATAGAATTCATCAAAGAAATGCAACTAGTTCTAGAGTTGTTAGAATCAAAGAAACGGCGTAGGAGCATAAGTCCTAGCCGGGTCCAAGCCCAAAGCCCGTGTTGGACCTAGCACGCCGCAATCAGAACGCTCTATAGTAGTGTTACATGCAAATATCAAAGAACTGGGAGCATCATGTAACTCACCAGTCCGGATGTGGAAGCAAAGATCTCAGGCTCAAACGTCTTGTTGAGGACCGTATCGCGAAGAATTCCTGGGCAAGTTTTGAAGATAATCACTTTGTTTGAGAATCTTTGTCTTGAGATCCTGCATTTGAATATCAGCAGCATGGAGGACACTGTCCTTTACTCCTTGTTATTAAGGTATGTTCATTAATGTCCTAATACTTAGCAGTTGATGCTCTTGTCTTTGATAGTTTTTGTCGCTAACATCAAGGTCAAGTCGCTAGCTATCTCAATACTAATTTTAACTGTACTAAAATCTGAAACACTAGTATGAGATATCTTTAGCTTTGACAACTTCTTGACACGAAAGTCGTTACCTTTAACTTCATCACTAACCATCAAGGTGAAGTCTTTATGTAAGATGAAACTTGCAGTTGTTACAACACAAAAATCTAAAAACACTGATATAAGATATCTTAGTATTTCGTATTAACAACGTACTCCAAGACAAATAAGTCGCTAGATAGCGACTAACACATAACTAGAAAAATACCTTATTTGTCATCAAGCCTTTTATAACAACCCATTTTTGAAAATCTCACTTAGATCCATGTGTTTTTATTCTTTATTTCTCTATCCTTTGCCTAACGTACACAAGATTTTTAAAGATAACATGTATTATTAGAATACCTATAACCTCTAAAAAGTACTAGAATAATCTTATTATCATATGTGCTCTACGTCACCATCTGTATGTCTTCATATGCGTGTAAAATGTTATTATCGATCGATCTATCTTGATAATGTGATGAGTTGATTGTTCTACATTCATCTTGTCTGTCCTAACATGTTGTTCGATCACTTGGTCAATTGTTATGTGCAGATAGGACTGGAATGTCAGCTTAGTGTTTGAAGAACTTGCAACTGAAGTGCGAAGAGCTTCTCGCTTAATTAATTATGCTTTGCTTCATCATATAATCACTTATGTTTCGGAGCTTGTTAAGATTCATCTAATCAAATTACTTGCGCTCCTATTCATTATGGATAATTTTATACATCTGAATCAAACTTGTGATGTATATATTTATTTAAATTTAAATTATTATCTCATGAATGACATTAAAGCTTGCGAGAAGATATAATATTATAAAGTTTTGAAGAGAACATATCAATTGCTCTTTTTGTTAACATGAGGTTGTTGCAGTTAATTTAAGTACTTTACATTCAAATTACATTAAATACATAGTTGTCCCCAAAGGAATCCTTATATGGTTAATGATTTAATTTGCAACCAAGAGACTAGAAATCGAGTTTTTTAGTGTGCAAGTTTTGATATATTAATCGTAGAAAATCCAAGATCAATAGAGTTAAAAGTAAAATACATAGTTTTGCGTCAAAGATAATTGTATGCGTATTTTGATTATGATAAAAATTAGACAATATACACACACACCTCCTAAAATAATTACGTGATCACAACTTTTGCTCATATTCATTGAATCAATCAATGACTCAAAACGGATCTTTAATTACGTACACAGTAGTATCATAGTCGAAGCATGCTTGTTTAGAATCAAGGAACCATGGTTGTCGCAAAAACTACCCTTTTCGTCGCAATATATATTTTGCGACGAAAGTTTCGTCGCTATCCATTCGCCGTAATAAGTGTTCGCAAAAAACTTTTTGCGACGAAAGTTGCGACGCATATTTAGTGGGGTCCACAACTTTAAAAAAGGGAAATTAAATTTCCTTTTTTGCGACGAAACCTTTTGCGCGATATTGTATTATTGCGGCGATATGTCGCCGCATGCCAAGTTTTTGACCAAATTCTTTTTTGCGACGAAATCTTACACTTGTTAAAATATTTTTTGCGGCGAAATGTCGCCGCAAAAGGTCATTTTTTAAAAAATTTTTTGCTGCATTTGCAGCAATCCACCCAGATCCGTCTGGGTACCAAACCTGCTTTTGAAAATCGCTAATACCATCAAACCATTCCCAAATACAAAATCATAGCATATAAACAAAATATTGTTTAAAGTTAACAAGTTAAATATCATACAAACACAATGTTCCAAAATGTTTAAAAATATTCATAACACCTCAAAGTGAACATTTTATGACGACCCACCATCATCATCTTCGTCATCTTCATCTTCATCATTTGGTTGAGAATGACCACTTCTCTTCAACGCGCTCTGGACTTGACTTTAGATTTGACTTTGCATTTGTGCCATCATATTAGCCATCATCTGTGACTGCCATTGTTGTTGCTCACTTGCCACTCTCGCTGCTATCATCTCCTCAACTCAGATTGTGAGAACATCCGCTGATCTGTTCTATGAGATGGAGGTGGGGGTTGTGAAGGCACGCTCGGTATTGAACCGATGCCACGTTCCCACCCAGGCCGCTCCCCCAAGACCTGCCGCATGATCTGCTTCTCTGACATTTCAGAGTGTTGTTGTTGAAGCGCGACCATTTGCTCCTGTATATTTACAAAAAAACAATAAACAATGTTATATATATGGATGTTATATATTACTTTATTTTTATAAAATTTTAAGATGTGTACATTACTTACATAGTATGCAGCGGGTTCAGGCTGATAGAAATTACCGCTTGAATCGGTATAGAAGCGGCGGTATGCTAATATGGCACTCCCAGTTTCATCAGAACCCTCTTCACGCTGTAAACACATTAAATAGTTATAATCATATAAAATTAACTTACAAACACATAAACAAATTATAAAACAAATTAGATTAAAACAACTTACAAACATATAACGACACTGGCTAGAGATGTCCGACCGCCATGTCCTTTGATCGTCTGCTTCCCTTTGTTTGACTTGTTGGTTGCAGACCGAGCCTTGACTTCAGGAGAAGTGTAGTAATCCACATAGACTTTCCATTCAGATTCTTGAATATCAGGTGGCACAACATCAGAAATATCAACTCTGTCTTCCCCGCCTATTTTGCTAAAATGTTTTGCTTGAACCGATATTTGTGATCTTTGTATTAGTTTGCAGCATATTTCTCAATGCCTGCCCTCAATCCTTCGTGGGGAGTCATATCAAAATACATCTGCATATTATGAAAACAAATAGCTTAGTGTATATATATTTAATCACTGAATTTAATTATCAAAAACTTAACCTGTAAGTCAGGCCAGATAGTCGCCTTAACTCTGCAGGTATCTTTCTCCAGCTCTTGTAGTTTTGAGGAAATCTGTCAACGAGTGTGCCAGCCAGTGAAGCAAAGGTCGCCTGATTGACACCCACAGGTTGTAGGTGTCATGCCTACCTTGCTCAAATTCAATTGTGAGCAAATTTCCTTGTGGATTTCTCTTTCGCATACCTTGAAGTGTGGTCTTTCCACGCTTGCCTTGTCCTGCAAATTGATAATAGTATAAAAATTCTATGTAAATTATATATTTCATTTTAAAAGATAATAGTATAAAAAATTCGTCATACCTCGTCCGCTGCCGCTGCCGGAGTCATCACTAGCCTCGCACTGTCGTGGCGGCTGCCACGATCGATCATCATCGGGAGGACCACCACCAGGTGGACCACGGCCATAGGTATCCCCACCATGACCTCGGGCCACGTCTGCCATCTGTAAAAAAAGATTATATAAGTATACAAATATACCGCAATTGAATCAATAGCTAAACACACAATTGAAAAAACAATTCAATAAACATAATAGATCAAACATAATAAATGATTCGGTTAAAATAAAAATTACAATCAATCGGATTCATCGGTGTGATAAGAATCTCCTCCACAATCATTATTAAATTCGTCTAATTCATCATCTGAATTGTCAGAAACGTCAACAGCTTTGTCTGCATCGTTGTCTTCACCCTCATCCGTATCTTCATATGTCCCGTCCTCTACATTGACATGCGTAAGGGAAACATCGACTTCTGTAGCTTTATCTCTACTCATACCATCATAAGTTAAATTATCTAAGTCAGCAGACAACAAAGCTCAGATGAAGTGCTGCCATGAATTAAATCTGCTTCGTTATTTTCCATTATAATATCTCGGTCCCAAATCTTCCGATGATTCACCTCTTGGACGACCTTCCAATGTCTGATTGATTAAACTCTTTGACTGGCTTTAGACGGTTCGTCAAGATAAAAAAAACTTGCTTTGCTTGTGTTGCAAGAATGTATTGGTCATTTGTAAACCATTCAGTTTGGGTAGAAATACTGGTTATGTTATTCTTAATGACACAAAGTTTGTTGTTATTAGTTTTAAACCATTTACATCGAAACAACACAACCTTACAACGGTCTAGATAGCCTAGCTCCAGAATCTCTTCCAACAAACCGTAATATTTTGTTCCATCTTGACCAGTTGTTGAGATGCTGCTATCTTGAGTTGTACGGCGTACGTCTCGACTATGGACTACAAATCTCACACCGTTAACTATACAAGCGGTGTAAGAGTTTGCATGTCGTGGTCCATTTGCTAAAGCAAATAACTGAGGACTAACACTAGATTCATCATTTACTCGCCGACGGTTGATCTATTTGAAATAAGAGAAAATTAGGAAAATTTGTATAATCGGTTTGTATAATCGGTTTTATACACAAATGAGTTTACCTTCTGTTTAAACCAGTTAGGAAAATTTGCTTCCAAGTCAGTTCCATGCGGCATTTGAGTAATAAACTATAAATAATGTTACTTGCGTTAATAATAATCACTATAAAGATAACTTACGAAAACACAACCCGAAATAGAAAATACTTACTCTTTGTATTCTTCGATCTCGGAGCTGTTGTTAAGGACAAACCAATTTAGATTTGCCCAAAGCACACCATCCATTTTTTATCACCCCCTTGCTGATAGGTATGCATAGCGATTGGAAGACATAAAACTCACGTGTGGGAACTGGGGCGTCTTTATTTCTGTCCGGCCGATTAAATCTCGTCGGTACACCGTCAAGATACCTTGAACAGAAAGTTAAGGCTTCATCTGCGACATACCCCTCCGCAATGGAACCTTCGGGCCTAGCCTTATTTCTAACATAATTTTTCAGCTTTTTAATATATCTTTCACATGGATACATCCACCTCATATAAACTAGCCCACCTTGAATGGCCTTCCTAGGTAAATGCATAACCAAATGAATCATTATGTCAAAAATGACGGAGGAAATATTTGCTCGAAAGAACACAAAATTTAATCAACTTCTCCTCAGCATCTTGCATGTCAGATGACATCAAGTTCCGAGCACAAAGTTGCTTAAAGAATAAGCACATCTCAATTATTGGTGTTGAAATGTTTTCATCCAAGTACGCTTGAGCACCAATCGAAAGCAACCGTTGCATCATTATATGATGATCATGTGATTTCATCCCCGTTATTTGGGTATCATTATCGGTTACCTTATGTTTAAAGTTAGAGCCAAAACCATCAGATAGTTTTACTTCCTTAATGAATTGACAAAAAACACTCCTTTCGGCGTTTGAGAAAGAGAAGTTGGGATGAGGCTTTGAGAGCTTAACGCGACCGTTATCTACAAGCCTCAAGTCACGTCGAATGTTCCATTGTTCTAACACCATTCTTGCCTTATTAGTGTCTTTGGATTTTTCCTTGTTCATCATCAACGTATTCAACAAACTCTCGCACACATTCTTTTCGATATGCATGACATCCAAATTATGTTTTAGTTGAATTGAAGACCAATATTCAAGCTCGAAGAAAATAGAACGCTTGGTCCAATTCAATTCAACATTGGAATCACGTTTTCTCTTCTTACCACCAAACTAAACATGTTTCCCAGAAATACGGGGCGGCAATTTATTAAGTTGTTCCAAAATCTGATCATTAGTTTTCCTGTTAGGAGGACGTCTAGTCTCGTTCTTACTATTGAATGACTTGTCCTTCCTCCATTTATGATACGTTGGTAACCATCTTCTATGCCCAACATAAGCAGTTTTTCCCAATACATGAACACATGGAGTGTCTTCCTTACATGTTGGGCATGCAAAGTAACCTTGCCCACTCCAACCAGACAAGCTACTACGAGCAGAGAAATCATTGATAGTCCATAAAAGCATTGCACGCAATGTGAAGAAAGTGTTTGTAACCGCATCTTTTGTCACGACTCCGTCCGACAAAAGACTTTTCAATTCATCAACCAATGGTCTTAAAAAAACATCAATGTCCTTCCCAGGTGATTTAGGGCCAGGATTAATAACGTCAGCATGAATGAAGACTCTTTCATACATAACAATGGCGACGTATTGTATGTTGTCAATATTACCGGCCACATGCTATACGACGTACTCATGTTCCCAAATGGATTGAAGCCATCAGCAGCCAACCCTAATCTAACATTTCTAGGTTCTTTGGCAAAATCAGGATACATTGAATCGAATTCTTTCCATGATGTACCATCCACCGGGTGACGTAACTTACCATCTTCCGTGCAACGTCCAGAAGCATGCCATGTCATATGCTTTGCAGTGTGTCTTGAGCTATAAATACGCTTTAATCTAGGAATTAATGGAAAGTAACGCATAACCTTGTTGGCAACTTTCTTCCCCTTAGTGTTTGCGTCCTTCCATCTACTTTCATAACATATTGGACATTTTTGCAAATCTTTGTTATCCTTACCCCAAAATAAACAACAATCGTTCTTACAAACGTGGATCGATTCATATCCTAACCCAACTTTCTTCATTATCTTCTTGGCTTCATAGTTTGACTGTGGGATTTTAGCAAGCGGAAATGCAGTTTTCAAAAATTCTAACAATTGGTCAAACGATGTATCGGTTCATTTATTGATGGCCTTCATGTGACTCAGTTTTGCCAAGAAATCCAATGAAGACGTCCCGTCACAAACAGGGTATAGTTCGGTGTCGGCAAGTTTCAGTAATTCAGCAAGTTCATCATTTGTATCACTCGGTGTATCTGTTGTGTTCATTGGCTCGTCGTCGTCGTATGTGTTGTCCTCTTATGGGACATTCTCCTGACGAACATCGTTAATAAAATCATGTATTGGGTCTGTCGTTCGAGGTATGACTGGAACTACCGGTGACGGAACATATGATTCACCATGATGCGTCCACGTTTTGTAAAATCGGCAAAAACCATTATTATGTATATGGCGCTCTATTGTTGGAAGAGGAAACCAATAACTGTTATTGCAATTATTACACGGACACCAAGCTTTATTTTGGCCATTCATATAATTCTTACACCTTTCCATAAATGCTTTAAGACCAATCAGATATTCTTTTGAAAATTTATTTTCTAAAGTAGTCCAAATCTTATCAATCGTCATAACTGTGTCTACAAACAAATATTAATTATCTTAACACATTTAAAACTAGGGAAATACAAACACAAATACACATATACATTCATACACAAATACACATATACATCCATTTTAATCACAATTTAACATTCATTTTAATCTCAATTTAACATACATACACATACACATATATGGATATCCATACACAAATACATCCATTCTAATATTAATTATCTTAACATATTTAAAACTAGGGAAATACAAACACAAATACCCACATATACACATACACATATACATGCATACATAAATACACATATACATCCATACACAAATACACATATACATCCATACACAAATACACATATACATCCATACATAAATACACATATACATCCATTTTAATCACAATTTAATATACATACACACATACACATATACATCCATACACAAATACGCATATACATCCATTTTAATCACAATTCAACATACATATACACATACACATATACATCCATACATAAATACACATATACATCCATACACATATACATATACATCTATACATAAAACAATATATACATCCATACACATGCACATATATCCATACATAAATACATATATATACATCCATACACACATATACATACATTCTAATATATACACATACACATTCATACACAAATACCCATATACATTCATACACAAATATACATATAAATCCATTTAATCTCAATACCCGTATACATTCATACATAAATATATATTCATTTTAATCTCAATACCCATATACATTCATACACACATATACATACATTCTAATATATACACATACACATTCATACACAAATACCCATATACATTCATACACAAATATACATATTAATCCATTTTATATATCCAGAAATATATCTGTATAACAAATAAGAATATAAGTAACAATAACTTATACATTCTAATATGTATTTGTATACATATAAATCCATACACAAATATACATATAAATCCATACATAAATATACATATATACATCCTTCACACATATACATACATTCTAATATGTATTTGTATACCAAATAAATAAAAACGTAAAATGAGGAACAAATCTTATACATTGGTGAAGCGGCGGTGGAGCAGGTGGCGCGCGGTGGTGGTGACGGCGTGGTGGTGGTGACAGGGCGACAACAAGCGGTGGTGGTCCACACCCGGCAGATGGCGGTGGTGGTGACTGGTGTGACAACCCGAAAATTTTTTTCATGATTTAATAAAATTTTTATGTGAATTTATAGTTTATTTTTATATTTTTATTATTATAATGTTAATAATAATAAAAATAATAACAATAATAATAATAATATTATTATTAAAAATAATAATGTTAATAATGATAATATTAATAATAATGAAAATATTGTTATTAATAATAATTTATAAAATTATTAAATTGATTTAATAAAGTCCAGGGTTAGTTTTGTAATTTCTAAAACTTGTTTTATAAACTTAAATCATGAAATAATAAACATTCTAAAGTACAGGGGGCCATTGTGTAAATTATTAAAAATGCCAAACCACCCGCCCGTCCCCTTCGATTTTCCGGCCACCTACTCCGGCCAACTCTCCGGCGACACAAAAACCGCCAAACCATATGGTTTTGATCAAATCAAACCGTCCCGACATACCCACCTGCTAGATTCGAACTAAAATCCCACAATGATTAAACAAATTCGAGTGCGATCGACCCCAAACCGACCCATGTTCTTGTCGGCAACTTTTACAGACTTGAATCGCACTAAACACACTACAATAATCGAATTAACCTCACCTAATCCATGTTATAAATGTAACCAATCGGTCTACAACTCCAATTATACCAGAAAACACATAAACAACTCAAATTGAATTCTCTCTTCTCCGCGACCTGCAACTCAATCGAACTCTATCCTAAGAGTTTCAAATCACACAATTGATTTAGGGCTTTTCATCATTTGATCAGTTAGAAACTTCCTGTAAAAGGAATTTGATTATTATCAACAATTGCCACTGGAATCGATCTTGGTGTAGTCGCGGCTTGTTCATCCAGTGTATATCATCAATTCGACTTCATCTGGTAAATTAAACACTCCATTCTATTCGATTTATCATGGGGAACAAAAGCCCCATGAATCCATACATTATAAACATCAAATTGGGTATCAATTTGATTCAAATTGAATCTAGGGTTCTTGATTTGGGGGAAACATTCGGCATTGTATTTAAAAGAAATTCAAACCGGCTTCTGTTGCGATTAGAGCCTTCGGCTCACTGGTTTGTGCGCAGGGTTATGGAGAGGAGGTCACGGGTTCGAACCCGTGCACCTCTAATTATTTTTTTTATGCCTTTTTAAGCATTTTAAAAATATACAAAAATTACCAAAAATTATAAAAATAATTTTTAAAAACTTCTTCTATTTTAAAAGCCTTTAAATAATTTTCTTTTTATATTTAAAAACACCTTAAAAATAAATTATAAAATAATATTTAAAAATATTATAAATAACCATTTTTATAAAATAGACTTTAAATGATGATTTAAAGTATTAATCCATTAATTGGACACCATATTATTTTATTATGGATAAATCATAATAATTATGGAAATTTAATTATTTAAAAACCTAAATTATTTATGTAAATAATTATTACATGTTTATAAATTATAATCCTTATAAAAGTGGATTTTTAATGATAATTTAAATCATCAAATTATTAATGGACATTATATTATTTATGGATTAACCCTGATAATATGAATACAAATTAGATTTTATAAATTTAATATTTATAAAATCTTACAAAATTAAATATAAACTTACATGTTTAATTAACGTTTACAATTTATTTAGAATATAATGATATGTTAAAATCATTATTTTAAATTTTATATAAATCTTTAATTATTAAAGAAATAACAACAATAATTAAATGATTTAATGTTTATAACAAATTCCAGAAAACCAAACCCTAGATCAATTGAACACCAGGTTCAAGATCTAACTTATTTAGATTATGGATTTATATTTAATTACTTATGTGAATTATAATTCCTTAGGGGAATTTACTAGCTTGTCAACATCACACGAGAACCGAGGTGAGTTCAGGCCCCACTGTTTTACTAAATCTCTTTTGGGTGAGTTCAGGCCCCACTATTTTACTAAATCTCCTTTGGGTAAGTTCATCTTATTAAAACTCTTTTGGGGGAGATAGCATACTGGTAATGTTACAAACGTTTTCATTATATATTTAAGATGTGTATGATATTAATATAGTGTTGTTTATCATTATAAAAGTCCTCACACTTTCGAATTGTTAATATTGGATAGCGGGGAAAGTTGGGTAGTACTACTGGGTGTGACGAGCCCCACTTGTGTGACTCGAGGTCAACCGGGTGCAATTTGTCCTATGAACATTTGTCACGATCTGACATCGTGGCTGGAGCCAAACATAACACAGTCAGCTTCAATGTCGAAATCATTATTTAATATCATTTGTGAATGGGCTAGCTAGCCATTACAATGCACATGCTTAAATATACGCTATTGTTAAACTGTGACGTTAACTGTAAACTCTTAAACTGCTCAACCGTTGGGTTGATACACGCTATTGTTAAACTGGGATGTTTAACTGCAAACTCTTAAACTGATCAACCGTTGGGTTGATACACGCTATTGTTAAACTGGGATGTTTAAACGCAATCTCTCGAACTAATCAACCATTGGGTTGATTACACTTCTGTTAAACTGTTATGATTAAACTCAAACTCTTGAACTTACCAACCATTGGGTTGATATACACTTTTGTTAAACTGTTATGTTTAAACGTAAACTCTTGAACTCACCAACCGTGTGTTGACTTTTAGTATGCTATTCTCAGGTCATTAAATCTGGACTGCTGTTAGGAGCACTACACGGGTCAAGCATGCATCCTAACGCTTAAACAATGATATATATATGTTTATCTTTATATTTTGGGTTTGTTTTATTGTTTAAACGCTTCCGCATGTATTACAAAGTTTGAACTTTGGTTTGTTATGTTAAACGTTGCATATAGAGTCGTTCCAAGTAACTATTGACTGTGATCCTGGTTTGTTCACACGCCTTGCGGTAGAATTCCGCACGTGGATTTTGAGGGTGTGACAGATTGGTATCAGAGCCAGGGGTTATAGAGAACTAGGTTGCATACACACTAGACTATAACCGCACACAGTTAGTTAGTTACTTGTTTCTAGACTTCTAAACTTAACTGATTATCTTAGATTCAAATCCTTAGACTTTATGTCTAATCTATGAAAATCATATCGAGGTTTTTAAAATTTCACGAACCAAATGAACTTGTGTGACACATAGACACCTGTATTCTGGATTTCCTGGCAGAAAGCCTTCAGGCTAAGGCTAGCATATCGCATATATCTCATTGCGAGACCTGGTATGCTTACCTGGGGATTTCTGGGATGAGTGATAAACTATGGTCAATACACAGGTCTCTAAGGCAAATGGGTCAAATTACCTTGGCGTGTCAATGATTCCCAAAACTTTACTGATCCTTTCGTATACTTTGATTAATCAACCCCGATATAATACATACATACTTGGTACTTCTATCATTGATGACCACTGTACTTGACAAGATATGTTAGCCTGATAGGAGGAACCGGGGTGACCATGCAAAGCAAATTACCATTACGGGTGCACACGTAATTGTAATTTGTCGTGCATGCTAAGCCCGGTGAATCTGGTCGGGTGGTAACATTGTAGTCAGTATAAGTCATCATTCCTACACCTTGAGCAAGAAAGTCTCGGTCTTCATAAAACATAACCACTAACTATCTATCAGTTCTACTTGTAGGAATGCTTACCCTTACCTTGAAATTGGATGAAATTCAAACCATGATATTTGTGTTAATCCCACGGATTCGGACTGATTCTCTAGCTTGTCTGTTTCTTTACATCCTTGAATTTCTCTTCCTTTTCATTTCAAGACAAAGGTCTATTTTCATACGACCGATAGCTTTTGATATTTGGTAATTTAAAGAATGTCTGGAAGAGGACGTGGACGTAGGGAGAAGTAACGATCATGAGTATTACAAGTTTTCTATTCTATACCCTAGGGTGCTAGGATCATAATTCTAGTAAGACCTTATAAAGGGTAACAAAACATTACTGACACTTGCTATTACTTAAGTCCTGTCCTACTTAGAGCCTTCATGGTATTTCCAATCATTTTAAGAGACATTCCTCCACTTAATATTTCAGTAACTGAGGAACTGATTGAATACTTAGAATGAAAGTGGACTACAGGAATATAGAAGAGTGATGATACTCTCTATACATACATTACGTTATTCTTTAGGATGATGTTAAGGAAAATTAGGATGTCGTGTAACCGGTTTAAGCACATTCTTAGTATACCGGTGATGCTTATATATAGGGTTATTGAGGTGAAAGCTTGGTAATTGAATACTATTACTTAAGGAATGAAATGCAAAAGTTAGAATTGTAATTCTAAAATCATGCAATGGTAGGGTTAAGTTGTGCTCTTTATACTGACAAACTCTAGGAACTGACAAAGCTGATGTCATACCTTATGACATTAGACCAAATAGAATTAAGAAGGACACTGGGAAAATCTAATGAGTAGTAGAAAGAAGTTGGAGGGTTAAACAAGCAATCTAGCAGTAAGGTAGACAAGAATGCCAATGTTGTGAACCTAGCTATGTTGGTTAATATGATTAAGCTAACGTGTGTTAAACAGGGACATTAAGGAGGTTGACCATTACCATAAGTGTGCCTAGGTCGATTAGGACCCAAGGACAAGTTAGAAACAATCAGAATTAGGAAATGGCTATAGCTAGAAAGTAAGAGCAGTTCAATTATGGAAATAAAGGTCATATCAGTCAAGGTAATACATCACACGGTCATACATTTACGACTGAAGCAAACCACATTTGACAAGACTAAGTGTTGTTACATGTGTGTACCTTATCATCAATAGCTACACATCTATTTGATACCAGGGTTGATAATAGCTTTAATTCTTCTGGAATTATTCTTTAACTTAGCATTAACCCTAGTTGCTTAGAAATCATTTTACTTAGTAGAAATAACCAATGGTAGTAATTAGTACAAGAAGGTCATGTCTTTGACATAGACTTAATACTGTATGAATTGGTTATCGAAGCATGAAACCAAGATAGTCCGTCAGGAGAAGGTGGTTCAACCTATCAAACCAAAGCATGATCCCTGAACCTGAAAGGAGACCCAATCGTTTTAGGTTGATTTTAATTCTAAGCTTGGAGCACTTAATTTCGTAAATTGATTTCTCTCCCTTTATCCTCGTGTTTTGACCTGGCTATATGTAATCATTTATTCCTAAATCTATCGGCTTTCGTTTTGAGCTATCATCAAAACGTAATTGTGTGATGGTAGCCTTCCTAAACACTCTCTCTGCTGAAGATATCGTCATGACTTTCTAGTCATACAAATGTTCTCAACTATGCTTATGGTTTGTTGAACTACGTATGTAAACTTACTTAGATATTTCTACCTTGCAAAATATGTTTACAAATACCTTTCCTATTATTCGCGTCACCTCTTGAATCGTTTTTGAATCCTTAAGCTTGAAAATCATTAAATTTCTATTTGAACAACAAGACTTTAAAAGAGAAGTTCTGGAGAGAGTTACCAGTAAAGAGAGGAATTACTTTTGAGATTGAGTTATTTGGAGCCAAAACATTCTTAATATATGTTGAACCCGTGTTCAGCAAAGATGGGAGGAAATTGGTGTTAATTACATGGGCATGGAAATCACTGATCAGGTGAAAAAGAGAAAAAATATGGCAAAACTAAGAGAAGAAATAGCTGTACAGAAGGCCAAGGAGACAGAACTTAATAAAACTGTTCATGTTACAGAGGTAACGATGAGAGCAAAACAAATGCTGGCAACCATGTCACACGAGATGAGATCTCCATTATCAGGGGTCGTTAGCATAGCAGAAATTCTATCAACAACAAAACTTGATAAAGATCAGAAACAACTTTGAGTGTCATGTTGTCTTCTGATGATCTAGTCCTTCAACTTATTAGTGACATCCTCGACTTTTCCTAAGTTGAGTCAGGAGTTCTGAGGTTGGAGGCCACAAAATTTAGGCCAAGAAGAGGTGATGTCCCAGTGGAGGTTAATGGTGATGTTTTACGGATTAGACAAATTCTCACCCACTTGATCAGCAATGCTATCGAGTTTACTCACCAAGGAAAGGTTCAGGGTAATCTTTATGTAAAAGCAAACTCATTATCTCACAACGTCGAGAAATTAACCTGCATCCGTTTCAAATATTCGTACACCGTGGTATGACGTTAAAACATCAATCGTTATTCTGAATGATTGATTCATTTTCTGTTTTAATAATATTCTTAACCATTTTCGTGAACTCATTCCAAGATCTTCGCATAGTTTATTATTCTTTTAGACCGATGGTTGGTCAAAGGAGAAATACATATCCACAAGATATGCGTTAAGATCGTTTCATATGGTGACGTTTGGGAATCTTAAATTCCGACGGATAACCTTTCTTATCATTGTTGGTCTTATCTTGATTTCTAGACATCACCTTACCACGAAATTATATTCGGGAAATTATGGATCGGAAAGTTAAACAACTAAAACATAGTAAGATTCCGATCGTAAGAGTTCGGTGGAACTCCCGACGTGGTCCTGAGTTCACCTGGGAACGAGAGGACGAAATGATGCGCAAGTATCCTAACCTATTCAAGGATGTTGCCAGTACATCTTAATTTTCGGGACGAAAATTCCTCTAACAGGGGGATGATGTGACAACCCGAAATTTTTTTTTTCATGATTTAATAAAAATTTTTATGTGAATTTATAGTTTATTTTTATATTTTTATTATTATAATGTTAATAATAATAAAAATAATAACAATAATAATAATAATATTATTATTAATAATAATAATATTATTATTAAAAATAATAATGTTAATAATGATAATATTAATAATAATGAAAATATTGTTATTAATAATAATTTATAAAATTATTAAATTGATTTAATAAAGTCCAGGGTTAGTTTTGTAATTTCTAAAACTTGTTTTATAAACTTAAATCATGAAATAATAAACATTCTAAAGTACAGGAGGCCATTGTGTAAATTATTATAAATCCCAAACCACCCGCCCGTCCCCTTCGATTTTCCGGCCACCTACTCCGGCCAACTCTCCGGCGACACCAAAACCGCCAAACCATATGGTTTTGATCAAATCAAACCGTCCCGATACACACACCTGCTAGATTCGAACTAAAATCCCACAATGATTAAATAAATTCGAGTGCGATCGATCCCAAACCGACCCATGTTCTTGTCGGCAACTTTTACAGACTTGAATCGTACTAAACACACTACAATAATCGAATTAACCTCACCTAATCCATGTTATAAATGTAACCAATCGGTCTACAACTCCAATTATACCAGAAAACACATAAACAACTCAAATTGAATTCTCTCTTCTCCGCGACCTGCAACTCAATCGAACTCTATCCTAAGAGTTTCAAATCACACAATTGATTTAGGGCTTTTCATCATTTGATCAGTTAGAAACTTCCTGTAAAAGGAATTTGATTATTATCAACAATTGCCACTGGAATCGATCTTGGTGTAGTCGCGGCTTGTTCATCCAGTGTATATCATCAATTCGACTTCATCTGGTAAATTAAACACTCCATTCTATTCGATTTATCATGGGGAACAAAAGCCCCATGAATCCATACATTATAAACATCAAATTGGGTATCAATTTGATTCAAATTGAATCTAGGGTTCTTGATTTAGGGGAAACATTCGGGATTGTATTTAAAAGAAATTCAAACCGGCTTCTGTTGCGATTAGAGCCTTCGGCTCACTGGTTTGTGCGCAGGGTTATGGAGAGGAGGTCACGGGTTCGAACCCGTGCACCTCTAATTATTTTTTTATGCCTTTTTAAGCATTTTAAAAATATACAAAAATTACCAAAAATTATAAAAATAATTTTTAAAAACTTCTTCTATTTTAAAAGCCTTTAAATAATTTTCTGTAATTTATTTATTTAAAAACACCTTAAAATAAATTTATAAAATAATATTTAAAAATATTATAAATAACCATTTTTATAAAAATAGACTTTAAATGATGATTTAAAGTATTAATCCATTAATTGGACACCATATTATTTTTAATTATGGATAAATCATAATAATTGTGGAAATTTAATTATTTAAAAACCTAAATTATTTATGTAAATAATTATTACATGTGTTATAAATTATAATCCTTATAAAAGTGGATTTTTAATGATAATTTAAATCATCAAATTATTAATGGACATTATATTATTTATGGATTAACCCTGATGATATGAATACAAATTAGATTTTATAAATTTAATATTTATAAAATCTTACAAAATTAAATATAAACTTACATGTTTAATTAACGTTTACAATTTATTTAGAATATAATGATATGTTAAAATCATTATTTAAATTTTATATAAATCTTTAATTATTAAAGAAATAACAACAATAATTAAATGATTTAATGTTTATAACAAATTCCAGAAAACCAAACCCTAGATCAATTGAACACCAGGTTCAAGATCTAACTTATTTAGATTATGGATTTATATTTAATTACTTATGTGAATTATAATTCCTTAGGGGGAATTTACTAGCTTGTCAACATCACACGAGAACCGAGGTGAGTTCAGGCCCCACTGTTTTACTAAATCTCTTTTGGGTGAGTTCAGGCCCCACTATTTTACTAAATCTCCTTTGGGTAAGTTCATCTTATTAAAACTCTTTTGGGGGATAGCATACTGGTAATGTTACAAACGTTTTCATTATATATTTAAGATGTGTATGATATTAATATAGTGTTGTTTATCATTATAAAAGTCCTCACACTTTCGAATTGTTAATATTGGATAGCGGGGAAAGTTGGGTAGTACTACTGGGTGTGACGAGCCCCACTTGTGTGACTCGAGGTCAACCGGGTGCAATTTGTCCTATGAACATTTGTCACGATCTGACATCGTGGCTGGAGCCAAACATAACACAGTCAGCTTCAATGTCGAAATCATTATTTAATATCATTTGTGAATGGGCTAGCTAGCCATTACAATGCACATGCTTAAATATACGCTATTGTTAAACTGTGACGTTTAACTGTAAACTCTTGAACTGGTCAACCGTTGGGTTGATACACGCTATTGTTAAACTGGGATGTTTAACTGCAAACTCTTAAACTGATCAACCGTTGGGTTGATACACGCTATTGTTAAACTGGGATGTTTAAACGCAAGCTCTCGAACTAATCAACCATTGGGTTGATTACACTTTTGTTAAACTGTTATGATTAAACTCAAACTCTTGAACTTACCAACCATTGGGTTGATATACACTTTTGTTAAACTGTTATGTTTAAACGCAAACTCTTGAACTCACCAACCGTGTGTTGACTTTTAGTATGCTATTCTCAGGTCATTAAATCTGGACTGCTGTTAGGAGCACTACACGGGTCAAGCATGCATCCTAACGCTTAAACAATGATATATATGTTTATCTTTATATTTTGGGTTTGTTTTATTTGTTTAAACGCTTCCGCATGTATTACAAAGTTTGAACTTTGGTTTGTTATGTTAAACGTTGTATATAGAGTCGTTCCAAGTAACTATTGACTGTGATCCTGGTTTGTTCACACGCCTCGCGGTAGAATTCCGCACGTGGATTTTGAGGGTGTGACAACTGGAACTGCGGGTGGCGGTGGCAGATGGCGGTGGTGGTGGCGGTGGTGGTGGCGGTGGGAGAGCAGCGGCGGTGGCAGATGGCGGTGGTGGTTGCGGTGGGAGAGCAGCGGCGGTGGTGGTCGCGGATCTGTGTTTATGAATTGGTGTGTGGTGTGAAAATGGGGAACAGATCTGGGATCCCCGTTTTCATAAAGTGAACAATTTTTTTGCGGCGATAATACATTTTTTACGACGAAAATCGCCGCAAAAAAAACAAAAAGTAACATAAATTAAAAAGGATTAAAAATTAAAAAAATAAAAACCTTTTTTGCGACGACAATATCGCCGCAAATAAATAAGCGGGAAATTTTACCTCCTAAAAGAGAATTCAGAAAAAAAAATTGAATATATCATTTGCGGCGACTTAATCGTCGCAAAAGGTGTATTTGACTAGAAAAGTCAAAAAGTTGATTATTTTTGTCGTTTAGTGTGTTTTTTGCGACGAAATACATATCGCCGCAAAAAACATCGCCAAATACTAAACAGAAGACTATGGTTAACGGCATGACAAGTCCGACCATCCAATACTATTGTTATAAAAACACCCACAACCGATCAAGAATGATCTAATTCAAGATCTATTAAGAACAATTTGAACAAGAAGAACTCAATTGATTATTGCTCCTCTTTATCAATACACTTGCAGATATATATACTGTAGGATTCTATGTGCCCAAGACACATAAAATATTGATGTGGTTAGTACGTTATGATCCAAGTCAGGTTATACCCAATAACAAGCTTAGCAAACACCAATTAATATTTAATTGATAATATGATCATGCAATTAAATATTAACACCAAATTTAGAAAATGGGTTTTCTAAATAAGTTGCATATGAGATGGAACAATTTATTAGGATATTTTGTTCAATAATATTAGTTGTAATGTTATTTAAGTAAGTTAGATAACATTACAAACTAATGATGGGAGTGTATGGATTATACAATTAAAAGGTTAGTTGTATATATCTAATAAGAGGACTAGTAGACAATATATATGTGTATGTTAGTGTCAAAGTTTATAAAAAATCAAAGAGAGAGGCCATGTGGCCGTCCCCCTCTCTCTCCCCACATGCATGTGCTCTTGATAAGAACACTTAAGCATGCACAACTCCACTAACTTATTCTCTTGAAAGAGCCAAACACATGCAATTGTTCCTTTTACTAGTCAAGCTCTTTTTCCTCCCATTTATTCATGACATGCAAGACACAAGATTCACACCTCTCTCTCTCTATCCCACGGTTTCTTGAAGCTGAAATGAAAGGGTCTTTTCAGCAAGAAACAAGAGAGGATCTTGCACTCTCTTGCACTCCATGATGTTGATTTTCATACATGCAACTAGATCATTTCAGCTCTCTTTCTTCTCTCCCAAACCCACGGTTTTTAGCTGCTGAAAATAGGGTTTTCAGGCAGCAGCATTGAAGAGTTAGGAAAGCTGATTTTGAGCTGCATTTTGGTGATTCTTCCTAACAAGAAGGTGTGTAGCTATCAAGCTTGGGATATACTAGCTTGAGGAGTCCTCCATTGGAGTCTTGGCCGGAAAAACTAGCATCAAAACTCCCTTCTTTGGTCGAAATTTGCTGCAGAAAGGTAGTCAATCACAGCTTCATATGGCTGTGATTTTATGCACATTTTATCATGTTCATAGCTTGTCCATTCACATATTAAAAGATCCTTTGATTTGGGTTTGTTTTATACACTTATAAGATCACAAAATGAACACAATCTCAGCTTTAAAATCGGTTTTAAAGACATATATATCCGCTACGTTTTCTGAATGTTTAAAAGGTTAAACATGTTTTTGTGTTCTAGCAAACCCAACAATGGCATCAAGAGCCGGTTATGTGGATGACTTGCTTGTTTTATCTTTTGAAATTGGTTTTAAAAGATGTTATTAGACATGTTATAGGCTGTTTTTGGGCTGGAATATTATGTCTTGTTGAAACCCCAACTTTTAAGGTTACATTACACATGCTTGTGATTAAACCTTGAAAGATATGTATGTTGATATGTTGATTGTTTGGATAATATTTAAAACCAAAATTTCAGTCTATGTTGGCTGAAATTTGAAGGTTTTAAGTGGGGTTTCATAATATATTTTGATGATTTGATCATTGGATGTTTTAGTGCATAACCTAGCCATTGACCTTGTGATTGTTTGGATATTTGTGATGGTTGTATTCATTCATTCAATTGGGTTGTATTATTTGTTATTTGTGCTTTGTTTCAAATGTAATTTATTTATTATTGGGTTGTAATAAATAGATTAGGTGTATTTTCAATTTTACTAGATATCTTGTATTAGGACTTTATATCTTGTAATATGAAGACATACACATTGGAAGCACAAAGGAAGACACAAGAAACATGGAGCATTTGGATGCGGTTTCTAGTGGGAGGTTCTTGGAACTTTTATGATATGTTTAACCCTTAGAAAGACCAAATGACAACACTTGTGATGGCAAACAAGTGTTGTCAACATAAGGGCTATGGTTATGCACATATGATTGTTTGTATGATTGTGCTTGTTTGGTTGTTTGTTGTATGATTGTTATTTGATATTTGGATATGCATAACAAACTAATTAACAAACTTAACAAGCTGAATTTTATGGTTCTTAATCATTAAGTGATTAATAAGAGGTTATTAAAAGGATTAATGATTTAATAATAGAAGTCTTATTAAAAATGAACCATAGGATACCTTGTATTTGAAAGCATGCAAATACAAGGTAAATAGAGTTTTCAAACTAGAATCACTGAAAACTAAAAATCCCTTTCAAACAAGTTTAACACCATCCTTTTGCATAACACTTAAGTCATTTGGAAACTCTTAATGGGATAAAGGTCACCTAACCATTTTGAAGGAACTTATGACTTAAGGTGGGAATACCACATTGGTGGGATAAAGGTCACCTAACCACTTGTGTTGGTAAACTCACATGTGTGTGCAAGTAGGGTAACTTGATTTGCAAACCATGTTGAATGGATCACCTAAAATATGGTTTCCAAATAGTGTTGATGGGATTAACATGCCGACTTTGCATATGATGTTTAAAGTCGATCCCATACCGCTAGAAGTTGCAAAAGGTTGCAATTGTCAAATGTTGACTACCTTGTTAATTTGAATAATGGGATAAAGGTCACCTAGCCATTATTAGAATGTAACGTTGGATTCTAGATTTTTAATTATTAATTGTCTATGAGACATAAAGGGTATTAATAATTAAAATGAAATTTTTCAGAAATACTAAAAAGAACTTTGTAAAAATTTGTAGAATGGCCGCAAACAATAATGCCACCACCCCGACCGTCCATACCCTATCACTGAGAACTATTTTAGAGAGGGATCGTCTGTACCATAATAACCTTATGGACTGGTCTCGAAACTTGAGAATTGTTCTCAAGCAAGAGCAAAGGCAAATGTCCTTGACGATCCTATTCCTAACCAACCCGACCCTGACGATGTTTAGGCCGCCTCGAGAGGCTTAGCTGTCCTGTCTCAAAGGAGTTAGCCAAGGATTTGATCCTTAATGGCCTAACTAAAAGTTTTAGGCATTCATAATGAATTAAAATATGAATGGATAGGACAAGAGCATTGGTGAGTTTCGCGTAATGCTCACAACAGCTAAGGCAGGGATGGGTAGAAAGGTTCTACCTATACTCTAGATCAATAAGGGAGGCATTGGAAAGGCCATTCCCGATCCCAAGGCAAATGTTGCCAAAAGAGAGGGGCACATCAAAGACAAAAGGGAAGGGAAGATCAAAGCGGAACCTCCAAAACCTAAGCTTATGAAGCCTAAGGTAACCGAAAACGATCCATGCTTTGAGTATGGTGAGATAGGTCATTTGAAAGGGGATTGTCCAACCTATCTCAATGAGTTGAGAAATAAGAGGGATGCTGGGCAAACCTCAAGCACAACTTTCATAATCCATATTGACTTAAATGTTATTTTCTCAAAGCACATGGGTAATTGGATACCACATGTGGAACTCACTATTGCAATCTGTTGCAAGGGTTCAAAAGAAATAAGCACCTTAAGAAAAGAGACTATGTTTTGAAACTTTCAAAAGGTTTGGAAGTTGTTCTTCAAAACTTGTTATATGCTCCTAGTTTGACTAGGAACATGATTTAAGTTTCCCTTTTAAAACGATATGGTTATGATTTAAAGTTAGTAAATGATGGTATTTATATTTATATGGATGATGTACATTATTTCAAGGCTATGCCTTCTAATGATGTTGATGAATTGGCTCATGATGATTCGTCATATAATAAAACATTATACCCATCATGCACTAAGAGACTTAAAATGGTTTAAGTGACTCTTATTCTTGTCATTATCATCTTGGTTACATAAACAAGAATCGGATTTAAACACTTTAAAAGAATGGTCTTTTGAAAACAAATGAAAATTGTTCATTTGATAAGTGTGAATCTTGTTTACAAGGTAAGATGACCAACACGCCCTTTAGTGGTACTAATGAGAGGGAAAAAGACTTATTATGAGTCATACATTTGGATGTATGTGGTCCTTTTAAGAGAATGACAAGGTATGGTGAAACTTACTTCATTACCTTAACCGACGATTATAGTCGCTATGGTTATGTGTACTTGATGGCACATAAACATAAAGAATTTGAAATGTTCAAAAACTTCAAGAATGAAGTAGGAAATCAACTCGATAGAACTACCAAAGTTCTCCGTTTAGATAGAGAAGGTGAATACCTAAGTGAGACTTTTAGGGATCATCTAGGAAGTTGTAAGATTGTCTCACAACTTACTCCTCACAGAACACCATAACATAATGGTGTGTATGAAAGGAGATCGAACCCTATTGGATATAGTTTGACCTATGATGGCTATAAGCTCACTACCTCTATAATTTTGGAGTTTCGCACTACTCTCCGCGGCTCATATTTTGAATATGGTCCAAACCAAGAAAGTGGATTCGACGCCTTTTGAAATATGGCATGGAAAGAGTTCCATCACTATCGTATTTAAAAGGTATTGGGTAGTAAAGCTTATGTTAAGCTTAACACCCAAAACAAATTTGAAAGTCGATCCACTAAGTGTATATTTATTGGATATCCAAAAGGACTGTATAGGATACTACTTCTTTGATCCAACAGAGCAAAAGGTATTCATTGCTCAAAAGACAGAGTTCTTGGAAGCCAAGTTCCTTATGGAAGGAATGACGCATAGAACAGTGGAATTTGATGAGGATCAAGATCCACAAGCCGATACACGTTTGGTTGACACTAGCAATCAACAAAGAGGTTGTTGATCATGATCAAGAGGTTGATCAATACACACAAAACATTCATGGATCTGGTAGAGTTAGCATTTCACCTGAAATATATGGATTTTTCATGGATGGATGCTATAAGGTTGACTCCGATGAGCCAACTACATACCATGATGCTATGTCCAATGTGGATTGTGACAAATGGCTGGAAGCCATGAATCTAGAGATGCAATCCATGTATGACAACCAAGTTTAGGAATTGGTTGACACTCCACTTAACTCCAAACCGGTTGGATGCAAGTGGGTTTTCGAGAAGAAAACAAATATGCATGGAAAATTGGATACCGACAAGGCTTGTGTGTATAAAAAGGCTAGTGGGAGTGTAATCACAATCTTAGTATTGTATGTTGATGACATATTACTATATGGAAAGGACATTCCAACCATGGAAGTTGTTAAAACCTGGCTTGGAAATTGTTTTTCCATGAAAGATCTCGGTGAAGCCGCCTATATTTTGGGAATAAATGTCTATAGGGATAGATCGAGGCGGTTGATAGGTCTAAACCAAAGTGCATATATTGATAAAATCTTGAAAAGGTTCAAGATGGAAAACTCTAAGAAAGGTATGGTACCTATTCAAAGAGGGACAATATTGAGTGCATCTCAATGTCCAAGCTCAAAGGATGAGCAAAATTGTATGAAGGACATCCCATATGCGTCTGCTATAGGATCCATCATATATGCAATGATATGCACTAAGACTGGACGTGTCATGCGCGTTAAGCATGACAAGAAAATATCAGCAGAATCCAAGTAATAGTCATTGGATGGCTGTTAAAAGTATATTGAAATACCTTAGGAGGACTAAGGATATGTTTCTAATATACGGATCTGAGAAAGAGGAACTCGTTGTAAAGGGTTACACGGATGCGAGTTTCCAAATTGACTCGATCACAATCGGGTATGTCTCCATTATGAATAGGGTAGCATTGTCCACTACAAAATAGGAATACATAGCAACCTCATTAGCAGCTTTGGAAGCTACATGAATAAAAGGTTTATCGTCGATCTAAGGATGGTCCCTACCATTCAAGACCCCTTAGAAATCTTTTGTGATAACGAGGGTGTGATTGCTCAAATCAAGGAACCCCGTGCACATCAAAAGATTAGGCAAAATGAGCGGAGATTCAACTACATAAGGGATGAAGTTGAAAAAGAAAAGATATGTATTCGCGAAGTTCACTTTGATCAAAATATTGCGGATCCACTCACGAAGCTCCTCGAAAGGGCAAAGCATGAAAGTCATACCTATGCCTTAGGACTTCGATATTCTAGTGATTGGACTTGATCAAATTTTGTATTTGAATATATGGAACTCTTTATTAAAATTATTTGGTTATAATGTTTCAATTAATGTTCCAATTTAGCATGTTTAATCCATGAGTAAATTATTTACTCTAAATGTCCGTAGTCGATCATACTTGTGGGAACAAGTGTGAGGGTAAGACTATTATGAACTTGGATTGGTTGATATTCATGAGGATGAATATAGAGCAATGGGTTGCTACCAAGGTTCATAGATATTTGTGGGATACAAATATTGAACTAACCCGCATCTCAATTTTACTACATGGAATCTTATCGATTGATCATAAGTAAATTTGAGTAAAGGCGAATATCATTTGGTATCCTCCGACCTGAGATACATATTGGGTTTTGATATTCATTAAGTATTATACTTTGAGCTAATTCTTCACTGTCCTGAAATAGTGGACAGTACATAAAGGTATGTTCAGGTATAACACGAGGTGTTTGTGAGAAACGTATGTAGTCAAGATGGAATTTGTTCCTCTTATTCGTTGAGAGTTAGATGTCTAAGGCCTGATTAAGTTAAATCAACAAGAAATGATCATTCTGTGTTCTTGGATTTAACATGACATCTGTAACAAAAGGATAGATGATTGATTCACCTAAATCATATCAAGTAGGGTACTTGAATAGGATGATGTTATTGAATGGCCATAAGTCATGCGTATTAAGGGTAGTAAACCGTTGTTAGGCGTCATTTACTGCTTGCATCAATCTTCTATGAATCTTGGGCAAGTGGGAGATTGTAGGATTCTATGTGCCCAAGACACATAAAATATTGATGTGGTTAGTACGTTATGATCCAAGTCGGGTTATACCCAATAACAAGCTTAGCAAACACCAATTAATATTTAATTGATAATATGATCATGCAATTAAATATTAACACCAAATTTAGAAAATGGGTTTTCTAAATAAGTTGCATATGAGATGGAACAATTTATTAGGATATTTTGTTCAATAATATTAGTTGTAATGTTATTTAAGTAAGTTAGATAACATTACAAATTAATGATGGGAGTGTATGGATTATACAATTAAATATATATGTGTATGTTAGTGTCAAAGTTTATAAAAAATCAAAGAGAGAGGCCATGTGGCCGTCCCCCTCTCTCTCCCCACATGCATGTGCTCTTGATAAGAACACTTAAGCATGCACAACTCCACTAACTTATTCTCTTGAAAGAGCCAAACACATGCAATTGTTCCTTTTACTAGTCAAGCTCTTTTTCCTCCCATTTATTCATGACATGCAAGACACAAGATTCACACCTCTCTCTCTCTATCCCACGGTTTCTTGAAGCTGAAATGAAAGGGTCTTTTCAGCAAGAAACAAGAGAGGATCTTGCACTCTCTTGCACTCCATGATGTTGATTTTCATACATGCAACTAGATCATTTCAGCTCTCTTTCTTCTCTCCCAAACCCACGGTTTTTAGCTGCTGAAAATAGGGTTTTCAGGCAGCAGCATTGAAGAGTTAGGAAAGCTGATTTTGAGCTGCATTTTGGTGATTCTTCCTAACAAGAAGGTGTGTAGCTATCAAGCTTGGGGTATACTAGCTTGAGGAGTCCTCCATTGGAGTCTTGGCCGGAAAAACTAGCATCAAAACTCCCTTCTTTGGTCGAAATTTGCTGCAGAAAGGTAGTCAATCACAGCTTCATATGGCTGTGATTTTATGCATATTTTATCATGTTCATAGCTTGTCCATTCACATATTAAAAGATCCTTTGATTTGGGTTTGTTTTATACACTTATAAGATCACAAAATGAACACAATCTCAGCTTTAAAATCGGTTTTAAAGACATATATATCCGCTGCGTTTTCTGAATGTTTAAAAGGTTAAACATGTTTTTGTGTTCTATCAAACCCAACATATACATCCCCAATTTGATTCTAACTAACCATAACAACCGCAATAGGAAAGTTTACACAAACAACCCTTACAAAATACAACCTTGTCAATCTGTACCTAAAACGTCTAAACAATAGTCATACGCCTAAGAATAGGGTAATGACAAAAACAGTCCCTGTACTTCCAAAGAAGCAATTAAGACTTTTACCCAACAATCTCCACCAAAGTTTTCATTGCACTCACCTGATTCCCAGAGCTTCAACACAGAAGTTGAACTTAGAACCAGGCAACACTTTGGTAAACATGTCAGCAGGATTATCATCTGTACTAATCTGTTTCACTAGCACCTCTTTAGAAAGAATTACATCTCTAACAAAGTGTAACTTCACATTAATATGTTTCGTCCTCTCATGGAATATACTATTTCGAGACAACTGAACAGCACCTTGATTATCACAATAAACCACTGCATCAGTTACCTGAACACCCAATTCCATGACAAAACCCTTTAGCCAAATAGACTCTTTCACACCCTCAGTCAAAGCAATATACTTTGCTTCTGTTGTAGACAAAGCAACAACCTTTTGCAACTGAGCCTTCCAACTTACCACATTCCCCAGCACACAAAAGGCATATCCTGTTACTGATCTACCTCTATCCAGATCTTTAGCATAGTCAGCATCAACATAACCACAAACCTCACTAGATACTGCATTAGACCAATCTTTAAACACTAATCCATAATGCTTAGTGCCACAGAGATACCTTAAGATCCATTTAACGGCATCTCAATGCTCTTTACCAGGCTTAGATAAAAATCTGCTCACCAAACTAACTGCATACCCAAGATCAGGTCTTGTGCACACCATAAGATACATAAGGCTGCCCACAACATTACCATAAGGCACCTTATCCATGTAAGCCTACTCAGCATCAGTTTTAGGAGAATCGGTAGAGGTCGCTGTATGACCCTATGATTGCTGAGGATTCGAATAAACGAGATTATCCTCGTTTTCGTACGCATCAGCAGCCATCATAGTATAGCTAGGCAATGTAAGGAAAAGCTTGTATTTTGTAACCAAGACAATGATGTAAAAGCTTTTATGATGAAATGAAAATGTATATTTTATAAATTCCGCTGCGTTATTTCATTATGTATACATCAAATGTATGTTTTACGTGTGATGATGACCAACCGTAAGGTGCCCGGGATCGGGGCCTTATATCAAAAGACAATTTGAAATGTGCACCCAAAGGAGTCTGAACTATCTTACAACTTGACATCCCATACATTGTCAAGACCTTATCAGCATAACCACACTGAGATAACTTCAGAAATTTCCTTTCTCTGTCTCTAACAATTTCCATGCCTAAAATTTTCTTAGCTTCTCCCAGCTCCTTCATCTCAAATTCCCACTTTAATATCTCCTTAGTTGACATATTTTGACCTTTATCTTTGCAAGCCAATAGCATGTCATCAACATAGAGCAGCAGATATACAAAATTACCATCTTTACACCTTTTATAATACACACAACTATCATATAGACTTCTATTAAAGCCTATACTAATCATGTAATCATCAAATCTTTTATACCATTGTCTAGGGGACTGTTTAAGTCCATACAAAGACCTCTTTAAGAAACACACCTTGTCTTCATTCCCCTTGACTTCATACCCCTTAGGTTGATTCATATAAATCTGCTCATCCAGTCTACCATGTAGAAAAGCAGTCTTTACATCTAGTTGCTCTAGTTCCATATCAAAAGAAGCAGTCAAAGATAGGATCACCCTAATTGAAGAGTGCTTTACCACTGGAGAAAAGATCTCATTATAATCAACACCAGCTTGCTGAGTAAACCCCTTTGCCACTAACCTAGCCTTGAATCTGGGCTTTTCACTCTCACTAGCAGCCTCCTTGACCTTGAATAACCACTTAAAAGATATTAGTTTCTTATCATTAGGCTTATCAACTAACTCCCAGGTTTCATTCTTGTATAATGACTCCATTTCATCATCCATTGCTGCAATCCACTTCTTATGATTAACAGAATTAACAGCCTCTTCATATATATGTCTGAGGTTCAAAGATACTTTCATACTCAGCAGCTACAAAAGCTGTAGTTGTTAAATCTTCATTATCTCTGAACCTCAATGGGGCTGCAATTTGCCTTTTAGGCCTATCTCTTGTTATACAATGATCACCTGGTATCTCATTATCATTACTACCAGAAGTACCTTGTTCAGAGCTAACATGCTCATTAGAAGTGCCCCTAGACT
Source organism: Flaveria linearis (assembly GCA_024085815.1). Taxonomy (NCBI): domain Eukaryota; kingdom Viridiplantae; phylum Streptophyta; class Magnoliopsida; order Asterales; family Asteraceae; genus Flaveria; species Flaveria linearis. The sequence continues at coordinate 59,541,367 of CM044015.1, read as the reverse complement.
CCACCTCTATCTGAACACCATCACCAGTGCTAGCATCTCTACTCAGCTCAACACCTTCATCAATGCTCTTCACATCTTTGTATAGCACATCCTTATTAAACTTTACATCTCTACTCACTATCACCTTCTTTCCTTGTTTCTCAAGACTCCATAGCATGTAACCTTTTACCCCATCAGGATACCCTAGCATTACACACCTTATAGCTCTTGGCTCTAGCTTACCTTGGTTCACATGAGCATAAGCCAGAGAACCAAATGTCCTAAGGTAGCTATAATCTGCCTTGTATCTAGACCAGACCTCCATTGGAGTCTTCATGTCTAATGCTGCAGATGGAGACCTATTTATGAGATAAGCAGCAGTTGATGCAGCTTCTGCCCAGTATTTCTTGGGCATACCTGCACTCACCAACATACACCTTATCCTTTCACCTATGGTTCTATTCATTCTCTCTGCCAAACCATTTTGTTGAGGTGTGTCAGGCACAGTCAAGTGTCTAGCAATGCCATGAGCTTTGCAATATTGATTAAACTCTTGACTACAAAATTCAAGTCCATTATCAGTCCTCAGCTTCTTCAGCCTCTTGTCAGTCTGATTCTTAACCAAAGTCTTCCACTTCTTAAATTTTCAATGCTTCACTTTTATGTTTCAACACATACAACCAGACTCTCCTAGAGTAATCATTAATCATAGTTAGGAAATACCTAGCACCACCCAAGGATTCATGTTTTGTAGGTCCCCAAACATCAGAGTGAACATATTCTAACACTCCTCTGGTAGGATGTCTACCCCTACTAAACTTGACTCTCTTGAGTTTGCCAAGAACACAGCTATCACACATACTAATATCACAGCTGCTTAAACCACCAAGTACTTGTTGTTTGTTTAATTCAACAAGTCCTGGCACACTGATATGTCCCTATCTATTATGCCATAACAAGGCCTTCTTCTCTGATTCCTCCACTACTGAACAAGCATTACCCTGAACCACTTTTGCACACCCATCTAACAAGTAGATGTTGTTTTCTTTCCTTGTGCCAGACAACACCACCATAGATCCCTTACACACCTTAGCTTTGCCATTTTTCAAGTTAACATGGTACCTTGCCTCTCAAAAGCACCAAGTGACAACAGACTTCTTTTTAATTCAGGCGTGTACCTTACATCTTTAAGATCAAATCTGGTCCTATTATCCATTCTTAAGGAGACTACACCATACCCTTTAATGTGACAAGGCCGATTATCACCTAACTTCACTGTGCCAAGATCATCTATCTTCAAATTATTAAAGAACTCTTTCACAGGAGTCATGTGAAAAGAGCACCTTGAGTCCATGACCCAACTACTAGTCTTTTCACCTTCATTTACACAGAACACATCGGCACTATCATAGCCATCAGATAGACTATCTTGTTCAATATGACTGTGTTGTCCTTTAGTTCCACTATACTCCCCTTTTCTCTTCTTGAATTCAGGGCATTCTTTCTTCAAGTGTTTTTCAGAATTACACACGAAATACCTTCTTTTAAACTTGGACTTCGATCTTGACTGACTTCTACCTTTGAACCCCCTTTGATCAGTTCTTCCCCTGGCTACTAATCCTTCTCCACCTTCTTCCTTACACTTTGTCCTCTTTTTCAACTCTTTAGAGTTAAGAGCAGCCAACACTTCTTCCATGGTGAGAGTTTCTCTACCATATAGAAGAGTATCAATAAAGTGTTCATGAGAAGCAGGTAATGAAGTGAGAAAGATTATAGCCTGATCCTCATCATCCAGCTTTACTTTGATATTTTCAAGATCCAATATGAGTTTGTTAAATTCATCAGTATGATCATCTAATGATCTCCCAATCCCCATATTGAATGTATACAATATCTTCTTCAAGTAAAGCCTATATATGCCAGAGACTTTGTCATGTATAATGACTCAAGTTTCAGCCATACTCCGACTGCTGTCGTTTCTTTGGATACTTCTCTGAGAACCCGGTCACCTAGGCTCAAAATCATCGCACTGTGCGCCTTCTCTAGAATATCTTTCTTCTCTTTCTCGGAGAGTCCCGCCGGCATATTGGCTTCCCCCAACAGTGCATTAGAAATACCCTGATGAACCAACAACGCTCGCATCTTTACCCTCCAAAGACTGAAATCGTTCCTTCCATCAAATTTTTCCAGATCGAACTTCATCGTCCCCATTCGACTCTCAAATTTGACACCTCCTCTCAATCGAAATGTGAATCACCGAGCTTTCGTTTGGCTCTGATATCAATTGTTATAAAAACACCCATAACCGATCAAGAATGATCTAACTCAAGATCTATTAAGAACAATTTGAACAAGAAGAACTCAATTGATTATTGCTCCTCTTTATCGATACACTTGCGGATGTATATACATCCCCAATTTGATTCTAACTAACCATAACAACCGCAAAAGGAAAGTTTACACAAACAACCCTTACAAAATACAACCTTGTCAATTTGTACCTAAAACGTCTAAACAATAGTCATACGCCTAAGAATAGGGTAATGACAAAAACAGTCCCTGTACTTCCAAAGAAGCAATTAAGACTTTTACCCAACAACTATTCAAACATATTTAAAGAAAGAAAAGAATGTCACCATGAAGCATAAAAGTAGCTTGCGATTTTTTTTAACAGCGAAAGATCGAATTTTATAACCACTAGGCTAGCAAGGAGCTAGCTAGAAATGAAAAAACACAAACATTACAAAACAATGAGTTGGATTTTTAATAATACAGTCTACCCATTTAATGTTACTCTTACAATTCCTATTCTCAAACCTTATAAGACACCAAGATATTGAGAAAGCCCCATATATAGAACCCATCTCTGATCACACCCAGATAAAAAAAAACCTCCAGTAGCCCCTTTTAAATTGCATATAGTTAGACAAAAAAACCAACGAATTAAGTAGGAGGTCCGACTACTTAGAGTTGGGCAGCGAGATACCCAACTAAGGATCGATGGACACCCACACACCCTTAGCGAACGAGCATGAACCAAATATGTGATCACCAGTTTCCAACGATCGAGGTATCACACATAGGAAACAATATGGATGGGATACACGACACTTTGGAAGACAAGTTAAATCTCATGGGTATACCCACCAAATAGAATATATATCTATCAGACTGATTTTATTGTTAGAGCTTGACAATGGAAAAAAATTAAGCATATTTTTTTAATCCATTCAATACCCAAAGAGCTTTGGGGTGAAATGAGAACAATATCCGAGTAATGAATCAAGTCAATAGCTTTGACATTTAAATGATCTTTATATTCAAATATAGTTTAAAAACCCATGTATCACAAACGTTAAATAAAAATATTAAGTTGAAAGTTATTAATTGATTCATAAGTTGTAAAACTATTATTTGAGATAAAATATAATTAGAATTATATCTATAACTACCTCAAGTAATAAAAAATAGCAATATTTTCTTTAAACTTTGTATTTAAAAATGTTTTCTTTAAAAATTGTTTTAATGAAAAAAATATTTTGAAATACTGTCATTTCTTTAAAAATATTTTTTGTATTAGATAAACTTCATCATTAATAAAATGTTGTTTCAAGAAAATTATGTTTGTATAACCATAAATCCTATTGTATTCATTAAAATTTGTTGACTTTGTATACCATCCCATTGTAAATAAATGATCTTATCATAGATCTATTATGGTCTTGAAATATAATAATGGAAATAAAAACCCTAGTCGTCATCTTTATATCTGGTTTACTTGTAAGTTTTAATGAGTACGTCTTATATACCGTTTTTGGGCAACCTTCTAACATATAAGAGATCCATTCGAGGATTTTCTAATAAAAAGAAACATTTTTTATTTTTTTATTAAATAATTTGTTTAACAATTTGGAAATGATATACAAAATCATTAGCATTTAATATTATTAGAGTTAATTACACAAATAGTCCCTATGGTTTTTCGTGGTTTCCAGGTTTGGGTACTAACCTTTTTTAGTAACAGGTTTGGGTATTGTATTTTTAAATTTGTAACGACTTTAGGTATTATAGCTAACTTTCGTTAAATATTTTGTTTTAAACTAGTTACACAATTGTCCCTTTATTTTGTTGGGTGGGTTTGGGTAGCATATTTTGTTTTAAACTAGTTACAGAATGGTCCCTTTATTTTGTTAAATAGTAAATTGTTCTCTTTAATGTGAAAAGACTAAAATACCCTTAATTAAACGAAAAATTTAACGGAAGTTAGTCATAATACCTAAAGTCATTACAAATTTGAAAATATAATACCCAAACCTGTTACTAAAAAAAGTTAGTACTCAAACCTGAGAGCCATGGTAAACCACATGGACTATTTGTGTAATTAAGTCATATTATTATTAAAGAGTTGACTTATTATGATAATGACATATGACAAAATGATTATAAGAAGATGACATGTGGTTAAATGATAAAGAAGTGACACGTGACAATAATTATTTTACTTTATTAGTATAGATTTTCGTCATTTTTTAAGCAAAGCTAAATTAAAACCTTCAAGAGTACATGTTGTGAACCGATTTAAATAGTACAAAAGATGAATCAAGGTGGTCAACACAAATTTCTATTAGCTAAATAAGAATAGGAGATGAAATTACGGAGAAGGTTAAGATAGGAAAACTAGTGCATTCACACTTAACTAACTCATTCATACCCTACACTAATTTTCTACCCTTTCTTATAACATGAGATATATATGGTTCCATACTTTCATTTAATCCCTTGTAACTTGTTGGGCCCATTACGATACTTTTTTTTAGAAGTCAGAAAATTTTATAGAATGACCTTACTAGCAAGATACTAGAAGGAAAAATACACCAAGATTACCACAGAGAATTACAGCACTATTACATATTGAATTTCACCCAATTGGACCAAGTGAGCGACTCAATATTTGATCTAGCCTTGACCCATAAGAAACTCATACTTTTAATATCTTCATATAACCATTCAAGGGATGGCCTTTGATTTTGAAAAATGAATCCATTTCGCAACCTCCAAATACTCCAAAAAGCAGCCAAAATCACTGCGTGAACAGCCTCCATTTTTTGGTTCGACCCTTTAATCGATCTATTTAGCTCAATCAAGTCACGAACCGAAAAAGCATAAATGGGAGGAATTTGACACCAAATACTAATATAACTCCATAACATAGAGGCAAAATAACAAGAGGAAAATAGATGCTCTGCGGTCTCCGGGAATTGAGAACATAGAGGGCATATGCCCGAACCCACGTCGACATTACGTTTCAAAAGAGCTTGACGGGTCGGGAGTCTCTCTATTTCACTTCTCCAAACAAGAATATTAACTTTTTTGGAGACCCAACTACTCCATTTTAAAACAAATGAAGTAGAGGATGCATTATTACTTCCAAGAATATTCCTCATCAAACTAACCGAAAAAGTTGTTGTTGGATATCCATGGCCAGCCACTATCCGAGCCACTACATATACTAACTGGATCAATAATATTTATAACAGTACTTATTCCCAATCTATTTTTCTTTTCAGAGGCAATAAGAGAGTTGTAATAAGAGAAAGTCTCAAAATATCCATTATTTCTTATATTTATTATAAAATGTTTCCCCAAATCTTCTCATAATGTGCCTTTCAGACAAGGCGGCAAAATTTTTAATGATAGACGTGGGTGCGCGTATAGCGGCCCCTCAAAATCATAATGTGTTCTCTAATAAAATGTCATTTTTTTGTTTAAATCGTAATGTGGCCTTCCGCCTCCACAACTGAGGTGCCCATTGTTTCTTTTAAAACCTCGTAACAAGCTAAAACTTTGAAACTAAAAAAGAAACACGTATGATTTTTAATAGCCCAGCGCCCATGCATTGTCCAAGAGGAAGATTATATATCTTGATGAACATTATTAATTAAATGAACGAATATAAACATAAGTTGTTTATGTTCATTTAAATTTTATATATTATTAGTAACACTAATTGATTAGCCCATCACAGAACCAAGCCTTGAGTAGTATATGGTAATTAGAGCATCTCTTGATTTTGGGCTTTTGATTTTAGAGTAAATTATAAATTTTATCTTTTTAAGTTGGTATTAAATTTCAAGTCTTGTTCTTAAACTAAGAAATTATAAAAATTATTCTATACATTCAAGTTTTGTTACACATTCAGTCCTTCCCCTTAAAGTCAGTTTGATTTAGTTGTTAAGTCATATCACATGTTTTGCACATGAATGTAAATCATTATTAATAAATATAAAAAAAAGGTGGTGCTATACATACCTCATTTAAATTATTTTTACTTGTTATACCCACCTTTAACTTTTTAATAACTTTTTAAAATAGTTAACCTTTTATTCTATTTATTTAGTTACTGTATCACACCTTAGGCCCTTAATATGTTAAAACTAAAGTTTTTTAAGTTTTATTCATTTATTATTTGTTTTAGTCTTTATTATTTTTTGTTTTTTATTATTTTTAATTGTAGTATTTATGAATGTTCAAAACAACCAAACGGATTTAATAATTGAAAACTGAACCATATGTCTAACCAAAAAAACCGAATCAAATCCTGAAGTCATTTTTTTGTTTCGGTTAACGATTACACAAAATTTTGGTTATCGGTTCACTTATCTATATAAACCGAATAATAAACGGGTTTAATAGGTTAAATTGGATAACCGAACCGAATATATCGGTTTTGAATGGTTTAGTTGGTTGACTTCGGTTCGTTTACGACTATTTTTAATTCTAAAAGATATTATTTAACTTTTTTATTAAAAGTTTTTTTTACTTCAGAAATGTTTATATTTAATTTTATGATTATTTTTATTATTTATAAATCCACCCGCCCACGCACTGTACCCCATTCTTTCTTCTCTACATCAAAACGCATACCACCGTCTCCCCCACCTCCACCGACGGCGCTCCTCCACCGCCGGCCCTCCTCCACCGTCGTCATCCGCCGTCTCCACCGCCGCCGCCGCCACCGCATCAACATCTTCCATCTTCATCATCGCCACATCCATCACCGTCGCACAACCACCAGATCCACACCATCGATTCCCAAATCCATACACTACACCACCATCTTCAGTCACCATCACTGTCGAATTATTCAAGGTAATCGACTCTATTGTTTCTCCAATGTTTCTGCCCTATTGTTGATTTTGTGTTCTTTAATGTTTCTGCCCTATTGTTGATTTTCATCAACGTATCGACCCTATTGTTGCTAACCTAGCTATGTACCTCTGTGTACTTCATGTATTGGGTACATATATGTTATGTAAATTATTTGCTAATTGCTATCACATCTGTAAAAGAATTATCATGGCACTTAATAGTTGGTGAAGTTTTCACTTGTTTCTTATGTACTGGTAAGCTTCAATGCTTTTAAACTACTTAAAATGTCAACTGCCACAGTTAAGATAAGTGGAATTATTATGACTACTACTAAAAGTTCTTGAATTTGCCATTGTATATGAAAGAGGAAGGGAAATTTAGCACCACTTAGCTGATAGATGCTTTATATCTTTTTGGAAAAACTTGAATATATCACGGGTTGTTTATTGAGGGCTGTCAATTGTGATACAATCTAAAGACAATATTGAAGATTACATTCAATTTAGGTATACATAACCCATTCAAAAATACATAAAAATTCTTACGTGTAAACAAACAAACAAACATACCCGGTATATCCCACTCAAGAGTAGGGTCTGAGAGGGATAGTTGGTGGCAAGTCTTTCCTCTATCTTGGGGATAGAGAGAACGCTTCCAAAGAGACCCCCGACTCAATAACAAAAGCAATAGCAATAGCAATCAATAAAAATTCTTACGTGTGATGTGCATAAATTCCATAACATTATACTTTGTGGCTTGTGGGGTTAGAACTTTGGGCTACAAAATCCTGACATTATGTGAATTTCAGTCTTTACCCATCATCATCTACTTGACTAGTTCTGATCTTGCAACAATATTGTTGAAATCAGAAAATTCAGTTTTAACTATTTTTTCGCATAAACAATGTGTACAATACTTGGCTTCAGGTAAAGATGAAGAGGGTGTTTAGAATATCTGATATAGGGGCGGCAAAATCGGAGCTCTGTGGATTTTTTATACCCAAATTCTCAACAAAGCAAACAACAATGCGCCCTGCCACAAGATGGGTTTCTACCGAGGTCTCCCAATCTTCATCATCTAAAGCCGCCATTTCATGTTTGTATGAACATTTGCTGATAAATGGGCTTATGCTGACGTACGATCTAAAGAAGAATTGGTTAAAAAGGTTTCTTTATTCAAAGATGAATTGATGATGAATGTGAAAGATGAATGCTCTTTTGAGAACTTGTTGGAAGGTGAGGGGTGGAACTTGTTCAGGATGTATTCTGATGGGGCTGCTTTTGTTGAGCTTCTCAGGTTGTTGGAATCATCTCCTCATTTGGCTATCAAGGTAAAAATAATTCTTTTTTTCTATCTCATTTTATAATATGTATTATTTAGTTCAAGTTATGTTTCCCGTGAGGCTTGTGGCCTGATTTTCTGTATCTTATGTTTGGCAAAATGAAACAAAATTTTGAGAAAAATGTTATTGTTTTTCTATGTGCCATAGGTTTTTAATTGGAGAAGAAAGAAAGATCAAATGAGGCCTCTGTCTTCAGAAGAATATGCAAAAGGCATTAAAATCGCAGGTAGAATAAAGGATGTAGATTTAGCAGTTGAAATTTTCATGGAAGCAGCTAATAAACGGATCAAAAACACCTCAACTTACAATGCTCTTATGGGTGCTTATATGTGCAACGGGCTAAGTGAAAAATGCCTCTCAGTTTATCGGGATTTAAAGCAGGATATCAATTGTTCCCCCACATCGGTCACATTCAACATGCTGATATCAATTTTCGGCCATAGAGTACTCATAGATCAAATGGAAACAGCATTTCAAGAGATGAAATATCACAACATCGCCCCGGATTTAACCACATACAACAACATGATCGCGGGTTATCTCACTGCATGGATGTGGGACAGTATGGAGAATACTTACCGTATGATGGAGACGGGACCCGTACGGCCTAATCTTAACACACACTTACTAATGCTTCGCGGGTATGCACATTCTGGTAATCTAGAGAAAATGGAAGAGATTTATAACATGGTCGGACCGCATGTTAGGGAAAAGCATATTACTTTAATCAGAGCTATGATATGTGCATACTGCAAGTTTCCTTATGTAAATAGAGTTAAAAAGATTAATGAACTAATGGGATTAATCCCCGAAGACCAGTACCGACCTTGGTTAAACGTGCTACTTATCCGCGTATACGCAGAAGAGGATTTGGTTGACCAAATGCACGAGTCAATAGATGAGGCTTTTGACCATAACACAAGCGTTAACACTGTCAGAATTATGCGTAGGATTACTTCAACTTACATTCGGCACAATGCTGTTGACAAGCTGGCGATGTTTATAACGCGTGCAGGTGATTCAGGGTGGAGAATGTGTCGCGCGATATACCATGAGTTGATGTGGGTGTTCGCCTCACAGCAACGGATAGAGGAAATGGAGCAAGTTCTTGTTGAGATGGAGAGATTGAATTATGGTTGCTCGAAAAGAACGTTTGCTATCTTGTATAAGGCTTATTCGGAACACGAAGAACGATATCGACATAAGTTTTACAGGGTGTTAGGGTTGATGTGGAAGCATGGGTATGGATCCATTGTAGCAGCTGTTAAAATATGAATGTCGAATATGAGAATTGAGAAAGAAGCCATTTTGGACACATTTTTTGTCAGGTATTTGAGAAATAAACACTTATACTATTTGTTTAAATGTTGTAATTTACTCTACTGATTATTGATAAAGTCTAGTTTCAAATTAAATGGTTGTGACTTGTGAGTTAAAACGTTAGACTCTAAATATGATGATTTTAGAAGTAGAGTAAATATAAAGCAGATAGTGTGTTTTAATTCATCAATGTATTGTGTTTTAATTCATCTAGAGTAAATATAAAGCAGATAGTGTGTTTTAATTCATCAATGTATTGTGTTTTAATTCATCAATGTATTTTCAACATCGTATTTGTTGGTCAATCATTCGATCTGATGGTCCAGATTGTGGTTGCAACGATTAATAGGTAGTTATGATACACAATAATGGAGCTGTGCTTGCTTATTACAGTGATTTAAGTGATCTAATGTATGATTTAAGTAAATTAAAATTAACCCGTAGCACTAAACTGATTTGTTTATATTTTATCAACACGAATTGACCGATGAATATATCATATCTATCCAAACCAACATATTTTTTAAGATTTGGTGTATTCAATATTGATATACGAGTTATCGCTTTAAAAATTTTAAAATTAGTATAATTGTTATGTTGATTTTTATTATAGAGATTTTGTTTAATAGCCTAAGTTTTAACACAGACGAAATAGATTTTATGAATATTGAAAATACCTGCTTCAGCTAGATTTTTTATTTTTTATTTTTTATTTTTTATTTTTTACTTTTACTTTTATAAACGGTTAACTTACACTATTTAATCTAGTTGTTAATCTATGCCTCCTTCAACTAGATAGTTTAACCATTTCACATTTAAATATTTTGAACATCAAATTTAGTATCATAAATATAGATAATCAAAAAGAGGAGAAATCCATAAGATGGTTGGTAATGGAGAAAGCTACCCGGAAGATGAGGTGGCACCCAGTCAGTGGCGGACCTATTAAGGGGTGAGGGGTAGCCTCCGCTACCCCTTAAATTTTTACGCGTAGTGTAAAAAAAAATTTTTATATAGGAAATAATTTTTTATGGTTTTACGTTACCCCTGAGAAAATTTAACTTGTATTATGTCACCCCTGAACTAACTTTTTAAATCCGCCACTGCACCCAGTGGTGTTTTTTCCCGGACTGGAGTCCCACCCCCGAATCCTAGAACAACAGTTGCATGCACTGGTGCTAAGAAATATTGTCCGAGCAATATATTTAACGATCCGTCGGTTATTTTTGGAAGGCACAACACGAGAAAAATTACATTAGACAATAAATCCTCAAGTAAATAAGACGGAAATCAAGACCAAAGGTCAAGCTAAATGCCATACGTTAAAATGAAATCATGTTGTAATTTCAATATTACACCCTTAATTTTAATTTTCTCCGTGAAATTGATGGTTAGTCTTGAACTCTTTGTTTTACCATGTTGCTCGTATTTTTATAAAATCTTTAGATGTTTAAAAAAGAAATATAAAGAGGTTTGGTATGACATGCCCTAGAATTTATTATGTAACACGGAACTAAATAGGTAAGAGATAAGTTCTATTCAAACCTAGAATCATGTTTAGCTAGACATATTGGTCTAAAGTTTCATAGGTTCATAAGTATGTTTTATAAAATTTAAGGGGTGTCTTATATCAAAACTTAAGTAGTTGTTTTTTCTTATATTTTAGAATTAAAATAAGTTAGAATTAAAAATAAGTTTAGAAGTAAAATAAGTTATGCGTTAGATATTTGTAAGTTTAAGCGTGGATGTTTATAAATATTCGGTCAAAAAGTATAAATTTATAGTAGTAATATAAGTAAATAAAACCTTTGATTAGAGATGCTTTTAAAAGTACTGTGATCTTTGAAAACAAAAGTTAAACTATGAAATCTTTTTGGTTTTCTAAAAATGTTCTAGCTAGGATGCATAACTTGTGTTCTGGCTATATCTAAGTTTTCACTTACGACAATTCAAACTTAAATATACTAGTGTTGTTCCACCCCGCGCGTTGCGCGGAGATTTCGTTGAATGTTGTTTTCATTTCTCAAAAAAAACTGTAGGTGACGCTCTGAAAACAAACCTATAAAAACATATAAATAGTTATGCAGATTAACAATACTATTACTAGATGTGACATAACAAAACAAAATTTAAATAAGAACAATTAAAAGTTTACAACAGATGCTCATAAGTAACACTATCCAACAAATCGTAAATGCCAGGTTGATGTAACAAATATAACATAAGTTAACTAATTTGGTCTCTGAAAAATTATGGAGTTGTTCACACTGCACATTAATTCTCTTTCGATGATTCTAAAATACTACAGTTGTAGCCCATATCTATGAAATATATTCAAATCTGAAAGCCTTAGTACATCTATTTATAAAAAAAATTTGTGGACTATGTTCAATTCTGAAAGTTTTGATATGATTATGAATCCTAAATCTAACTGAATTTTATTTTTAGTTTTATGATTTTTTTTAATGATAGAATAGTATGATGGATTTTTTAACAGATAGAACAGTACGTAGTTGACAATATGATGAAATCCATGATTTAATAAGTTAAAAGTTAGGTGAAAATTAAAGAAAATAAGACGAACTTAAAGATTCTATCCAATAAGTACATCTTTGGTTATTTATGAGTGAACCTTAGAAAAACCAAAATCAAGATGAAATTAACAAAGCCTGCACGTTATACATTTGAGCAAAGAAACATCAAAACATTGCAAATTAACAATATGGTACATAATTTAATGATTTATTCAACCAGTTCATAGTTTTTCTCATTTCATCGACTCCCGATTTGATTATCTCATCACGTTTATCTCCTTCATCATATGAATTCCTAATATTCTTCATTCATCTGAACCCTATCACCGGATGTCGTCACTCGTATTTCTCTTTGATATAGAAAAGGATATCACAGGCGATGATGGACACGTGCATTGCTTAAAAGAAACAAATTCACAACCATAGATGATTAAATGAACGTATGTGATTCATAAAAATAACTATTCATTACCTTTACTTATTAACTATAGTATAATATAGTATAGTATAGTATAGTATAGTATAGTATAGTATAGTATAGTATAGTATAATATAATATAATATAATATAATATAATATAATATAATATAATATAATATAATATAATAATATAATATAATATAATATAATATAATATAATATAATATAATATAATATAATATAATATAATATAATATAATATAATATAATATAATATAATATAATATAATATAATATAATATAATATAATATAATATAATATAATATAATATAATATAATATAATATAATATAATATAATATAATATAATATAATATAATATAATATAATATAATATAATATAATAAATATAATATAATATAATATAATATAATATAATATAATATAATATAATATAATATAATATAATATAATATAATATAATATAATATAATATAATATAATATAATATAATATAATATAATTTAATTATTAACTATAGTATAATTATCTCTTAGTTTTTAATCTATATAATTTGTTGGAAATGGAGTCGTATGCTAACATATATTTGTTTTGTCTAATAATATTGAGTTAAGTTCGAATTTACTCCTTGAGGTTTGTTAAAAATAATCATTTTCCTTCACAAGATTAAAAACATCAATATATCTCCAAAAGTTTCACAATTTGTTTCAATTTTAATCCAAAAGTTGCATTAGTTGTTTCTACTTTATCCAAAATAATGAAACTTTTGGAGCAAAATTGAAACAACATATGAAACTTTTGGAGGTAAATTGATATTTTTAATCTTTTGGAGTAAAGTTGTTACTTTAGTCAAATGTTAGGGAGCAAAACTGAAATTAACTCAATAATATTTAAAATTATCTTGATTAAAATTTAACTTTCAATTTTATATTAAATACCTAAAAAAATACTAAACAAAGATAATTTTTTATTATATTCTTACTCATCTAGTAAGGTCGGTGGGCTCACCGGCCTTGCCATGTGTCACTTGAGCATTGGCAGTTCAAATAATTTTTTTCACTGTCCTTATTTATACATGCAATTCTAAACTGTCCTTATTTATACATGCAATTCTAAACTAACCTAAACTTGTGTTCGGAGTAGTGGTTAAAGGCATGTTATTTGTGTGAGAATCATAGCTTCAAACCTACCATATTTTATGTGACAACCCGAATTTTTCCGTCAATACTATTAGAGTTAACTTCCTCCGTTTATCGCGAATTAATTTACCTTACTATTTTGCAAGGATAATAATAATAAAAATAATAATAATAACAATAATAATAATAATAATAATAATAATAATAATATTTTATAAAAGTTTAGGGTTAAAATGTAAATTATAAAACTTGTTTTAAAACTTTTAACAAGAAATAATAAGCTCTGGAAAGTTCAGGGACCATATGTGTAATTTTTTTAAAAACACCCAACCCGCCGCCCCTCCCCCGTCGATTCCCCTCCGGCCACTATTCCGGCGGCCCTCCGGCGATTCCAAAAGCCACCGATACGCGGTTTTGACTCGATTCAACCGTCCCGACAATATCTAGTGCATGATTCGAGACCGTGGCCACTGAAATTTGAATATTCGATTCGGTTAAATGGAACTCCCACTCGACCGAAAGTTCGGCCGACCCACTCACCTATTCGAGCACTAAATCTAAATAATAATCGAAAGCAAACTGCACTAACAATCTTCTATGTATTTAAAACCTTCCAACGAGTTCAATTTCAGCTAAAACAAACACAGAAACCACATTCGATCATCCTCATTAAACACGACCTGCAACATAGTCGAACCACATCTTCCGAGTTCTATTTTATGAAATTAGCAGAGGGCTTTGCATATAGGACATCACACGAAGCTAACCTCAAGGTTAATTGGGTTATCATCATCATTTGAACCTCGAATCATAGCTCCTCTGTCGCGATTTGTTCTTCGCTGGGATTAACTTCAAATTCGAACACAATCGGGTAATTGAATACATCTATGTACTCGTTTTCACATGGGGATTAAAAGCCCCAACATTAATTTGGTTATCGATATCGATTTGATCTTCAATTTGGATCAAATCTGATTAGGGTTCTAAGGAAATTGAGGGTTTCTTTTGTTAAGGTTTAAAATTAATTGGAACCATTGTTTATCGTGGCTACGGCCTTGGTTCACTGGTTTGGGGTGTGTGTGTGCAGGTGAGAGGTCCCGGGTTCGACCCCGGGCAACCTCTTTTATTTTTTTAAAGCTTTTTAACCATTTTAAAAATATACAAAAATTCTTAAAATTATAAAAATAAATATTATAAATTTCCCATATTTTAAATCCTATATAATTATTTTCTGTAAATTTCTTTTATTTAAAAACCTTAATAAATTTTTATAAAATATTATTTATAAACATTAAAAATACTTATTGGATTCTAAACCGTGTATAACTATGAAATAATCACGAAAATCATAGAGATAAATTATTTATAAATATTATAAATAATTATTTCTATAGAAATGGACACTATATTATCTTTGAATATAGACTAATATATTTTATAAATTCACAAATTACTTACAAATAAAATTGTAGGTTATCTCTTATAAAATATATTTTAACTAATAATAAAGATTAATATCTTATTATTAATCGAAATACTATTTGTGATTATCCTTAGATAATTATAAATTACATAATTGAACCACATTATCTTTATATTTAATATCATTCCAAAATATTTAAAAATACTTATAAAATCCTTCTAATGGAATCAAAATGTAAATAATTATTTGGTAAATTTAATACCTAATGATAATTACTTATTAATACATATATAATCCTATAAAACCTTGTAACACATGTACATCTAATTATGTGTGTGTCACGTGTTAAACCAAACCAACCCGAATCTTACCAAATATATTTACTCGCAATAAACACATTTTAAAGACTTAGTTACAATTAATAATAGGTATTGATCGTGCTTGATCGTGCATTGCCTAATTCTTTGAAGTTCTTGTTCATATACATTACATCAATTCAAGGTGAGTTTACAGCCCCACTTTTACTTTATACTCTTTTTGGGGGAGAGAAACATGCTGTTTTCATAAACGTTACATTACATTGGGTTTTTGTAATACTGCATATACTTGATACTATGGTGTTATACTTTGCCCTTCGGACCGTTAATATGCAAATAGCGAGGTGATTGTTAGTAGATCTACTGGGAGTGACATACCCCACCCGGGCTAGTCGCACTAGCACAACGTTCGCAAACGGGTGAACAGTTAGCCTGTTAAAGGTTGTGGTGTGTGATCCACAATCGGGCCTACTTTATTATTTGATTACATATCAGCTCGGTCGCGACTTCATACACATAGTGATCATTATGGACTAGCTACCCATTATATGCTTTAATTACAAAATCCGGGAATTACATACCTGACGGATTACACAATCCGGGAACTTCGTTACTGATACTTATCGGATTACATAATCCGGGGATTTCATTACTGATACTTATCGGATTACATAATCCGGGGATTTCATTACTGATACTTATTGGATTACATAATCCGGGAATTTCATTACTAATACTTACTGTTTTCTGATAAACCTGTGAACTCACCAGTCTTGTACTGAGATTTTTGCATGTTTTCTCTCAGGACATTGATGTGGCACGTTTAGGAGCACAGCATCTACAGCATGTCATTCCGTAATCACCACAAACTGTTTTCAAGATTTAATTTGCATTTACTTACATAAACTGGATTGGACACGTGTTTGTGTATTCCAAAACTATTGTTAAATGTTTTACTGTATTCGCTTCCGCATTACTTAAACATAATTGGTTTGTTTCATTAAAATTAAGCAAATTATATGATTTGTAATTATCGAGTCGTTTGGTGTAACTGATGCTTATCTGAGATCCTGGTTATGTCACACGCCTAACGGTAAAACCCCGTACGTGGAAAATGAGGGTGTGACAGATTGGTATCAGAGCATTAGTTATAGCGAACTAAAATGAATTTTGCATCTCATCTGCATTGCATTTTAGACTATATCTGGATTTGCATTAGTTACACACACATAGATTACTAAGCTATGCCTACTAAATTGGTTGCCTGAGAATTTTTGCTTTAACATATCCCTGTGAGCATATGGCTACCGGGATAGTGGCTCCGAGTTGCTGTGAGTCACGGGAGAGTTTATGTGCATTTGACATCGCTTAAATGTTCTTAATGATTTGTGTGACACATAGACACCTGTATTCTGGATTTCCTGGCAAAAGGCCCTCGGGCTAAGGCAAGCATATCGCATATATCTCATTACGAGACCTGGTATGCTTACCTGGGGATTTCTAGGATGAGTGATAAACTATGGTCAATACACAAGTCTCTAAGGCAAATGGGTCAAATTACCTTGGCGTGTCAATGATTCCCAAACTCTACTGATCCTTTCGTATACTTTGATTGATCGACCCCAATATAATACATACATATTTGGTACTTCTATCATTGATGACCACTATACTTGACAATATATGCTAACCTAATAGGAGGAACCGGGGTGATCATGCAAAGCAAATTACCATTACGGGTGCACACGTAAATGTAATTTGTCGTGCATGCTAAGTCCGGTGAATCTGGTCGGGTGGTAACATTGTAGTCAGTATAAGTCATCATTCCTACACGTTGAGCAAGAAAGCCTCGGTTCTCATAGAACATAGCCACTGATGTGGAAACTATTTATCAGTTCTACTTGTAGGAATGCTCACACTTACCTTGAATTTGGACAAAATTCAAACCATGACATTTGTGTTAATCCCTTAGATTCGGACTGATTCTCTAGCTTGACTATTTCTTTAAATCTTTGAATTTCTCTTCCTTTTCATTCCAAGACAAAAGGTCTATTTTCATATGACTGATAGCTTTTTATATTTGGTAATGTAAAGAATGTCTGGAAGAGGACGTGGACGTGGAAGAGGTAACATCTCACTGACGCCTGCAGAATTGGCAGCAATAATCAATCATAGTATTACCGCAGCATTGGCAAACCAACCCCCTCCATAGCAGAATCCTATTGGACAACCGACTTGCACCTACAAGTCCTTTATGGACTGCAAACCTAACCCGTTCAATGGAACTGAGGGAGCGGTAGGACTGCTCCGTTGGTTCGAAAAGCTAGAATCGGTGTTCGAAATCTGCAACTGCCCTGCTGGGAATAGAGTAAAATATGCTGCTGGCACACTGGATGGTGCTGCTCTGAGCTGGTGGAACACACAAGTTCAGATGCTGGGCGTTGAAGCTGCAAACGCCACAACCTGGGTAGAATTCAAGAATCTGCTGAAAGAGGAGTACTGTTCACGAGATGAAATACAAAAACTGGAAACCGAATTTTGGAACCTGAAGATGGTAGGTTCTGAAATTGAAGCTTACACAACTCGTTCTCACGAGTTGGCTACTCTGTGCCCTACTATGATTAACCCGGCTTACAAACGGGTTGAAAGATACATCGACGGACTGGTACCTGAAATCCAGAGCATGGTCACCACTGCTAGACCAGCTACCATTCAGGAAGTTGTTCAACTGGCCCACAAGTTGACTGATCAGGCTGTCGCACAGGGTAAACTGCCCCCGCGAGGTGCTGCATCTGGTTTCCACAATAACAAGAGGAAATGGGAACCATCTACCAGCGGAAAGCAATCTTCATCCTCCACTTATCAACCTCAACACAAGAAGTTTAATCCGTCCCAACCTTCTCATTCGGGCGGCTACCATGGAAATCTTCCAAAGTGCAGCAAATGCAAGTTCCATCATACTGGGCAGTGCACAAGGAACACTTGTGAGAGGTGCGGAAAATTTGGGCATATTGTCAAGTATTGCAGGGTAAACCTCTCAGGAAAGGCACCTCAACAGCAGCAGAACTACAATCAGATTGTGTGTTTTGAATGTGGACAATCCGGTCACTTTAAAAGGGACTGTCCGAAACTGAAAGGGAATGGTAACAATGGTGCTGCTGATAAGCCCAAAGACAACAACAATGGTGGTGGCGGTGGCAGAGGCAGAGTCTTCATCATGGGCTCAGGTGAGGCTCGAAACGACCCTACTGTAGTATCTGGTAGATTCTCTATTAATGGGTGTTATGCTTCTGTTTTATTTGACTCTGGTGCTGATAAGAGTTATGTGTCCACCAAGTTTAGTAAAACACTAGGGATGGTGCCTACTGATTTGAGTTCTAATTATGCCATAGAAATAGCCGATGGTAGGACGATAACAGCAACACAAGTGTTTAAAAACTGTAAGCTAGGCTTATCCGGACACACCTTCAGCATAGACCTTATTCCTTTCACACTAGGAAGCTTCGATGTAGTCGTCGGGATGGATTGGTTATCCCAGAATAGTGCTGAGATCGTTTGCAAGGAGAAGCTAATCAAGATACCTATTTCGGATGATGAAATTCTTATTGTGGAAGGTGAAAAGGTGGGTGCGGTGGTCGGCATCATATCATATTTGAAGGCTCAGAAATGTCTCAGAAAAGGACACCTTGCCTTGTTGGCACTTGTTACTGAACCGAAGGCGGATGAAAGGCGAGTTGAAGATATTCCTGTTGTTAGAGACTTTCCTGAGGTATTTCCCGAAGACCTACCTGGCCTTCCTCCACACAGACAGGTAGAATTTCAAATTGAACTAGCACCAGGAGCAACTCCGATCGCTCGGGCGCCGTACCGTCTGGCACCGAACGAACTACAAGAGCTGTCTAAGCAATTGCAAGAGTTGTTAGACAAAGGATTCATACGTCCCAGCTCTTCACCTTGGGGAGCTCCAGTGCTTTTCGTTAAAAAGAAAGATGGAACCTTCAGGATGTGTATTGACTACCGCGAACTGAACAAGGTGACAATCAAGAATAGGTATCCACTTCCACGCATTGATGATTTGTTCAACCAGTTGCAAGGATCTAGCTACTATTCCAAGATTGACTTGAGATCAGGTTATCATCAGTTGAGGGTTCGAGAGGAAGACATTTCCAAGATTGCGTTTCGAACACGCTATGGGCACTACGAGTTCACCGTAATGCCTTTTGGGCTGACCAATGCCCCAGCAGTTTTCATGGACTTCATGAACCGTGTCTGCAAACCTTATCTGGATAAGTTTGTCATTGTCTTCATTGATGACATACTAATCTACTCTCGTAATAAGGAAGATCATGAGGGACATTTGAGAACCATACTGGAATTGCTGAGAGATGAACAGCTTTACGCAAAGTTCTCAAAATGTGACTTCTGGATGCGTGAAGTGCAATTCCTTGGGCACGTGGTGAATGAAAAGGGTATACATGTTGATCCTTCAAAGATTCAAGCAATCAAGGATTGGCCGGCACCAAAGACGCCTACTGAGGTACGACAATTCCTTGGTTTGGCAGGCTATTACCGGAGATTTATCGAAGGATTTTCTAAATTGGCACAACCTTTGACTGCCCTGACTCATAAGGGAATAATTTATAAGTGGGGTAGCAAAGAGGAAACAGTGTTTCAGGCGCTTAAAGACAAACTCTGCAGCGCACCAATCCTAGCCTTACCAGAAGGAACTGATGACTTTGTTGTTTACTGTGATGCATCCATCCAGGGTTTGGGGTGTGTATTGATGCAACGTGACAAAGTCATAGCTTATGCATCTTGACAGCTCAAGGTGCATGAGAAGAACTATACAACGCATGATCTGGAACTAGGAGCTGTAGTGTTTGCCTTAAAGATCTGGAGGCACTACCTATACGGAACCAGGTGCACGATCTATACAGATCATAAGAGCCTCCAACACATATTTAACCAGAAGGAACTGAATATGCAGCAACGACGATGGTTAGAATTACTCAATGATTATGACTGTGTGATCAAGTACCATCCGGGTAAGGCTAATGTGGTAGCTGATGCCCTTAGTCGTAAAGAAACCCTAAAGCCCCGTCGGGTGCGCGCATTACAAATGACTATCCACTCTGACCTACCAGTGCAAATCAAAGCTGCTCAATCTGAGGCCTTGAAGACGGAGAATCTCAAAGCAGAATCCATGCGAGGCATGGAGAAACAATTGGAGGTTAAAGCTGATGGAATCCGTTATTTTATGAAACGGATCTGGGTACCACAGTACGGGAATTTGCGAGAGCTGATAATGGATGAAGCTCATAAGTCACGTTACTCGATCCATCCAGGTTCAGACAAGATGTATCAGGACCTGAAAGAATTTTACTGGTGGCCGAAAATGAAAGCAGAGATAGCCACATACGTAAGCAGATGCCTAACTTGTTCCAAGGTTAAGGTGGAATACCAGAGACCATCCGGTTTACTCCAACAACCGGAAATTCCAGTGTGGAAATGGGAGCAGATCTCAATGGACTTCATCACGAAGTTACCTAGGACTCCCAGCGGATGCGATACCATTTGGGTTATAGTAGATCGCTTAACGAAATCCGCACACTTTCTGGCAATCCGAGAGACTGATCGAATGGAGAAGCTGACACGTATCTATTTAAGGGAAATAGTCTCTCGACATGGCGTACCGATATCTATCATTTCTGACCGTGATGCTCGGTTCACTTCTCACTTCTGGCAATCATTACAACGGTCATTAAGAACGCGACTGGATATGAGTACTGCATATCACCCGCAGACCGATGGTCAAAGTGAGCATACAATCCAAACACTGGAAGACATGTTGCGAGCCTGTGTGATCGATTTTGGCAGCAGCTGGGAAACTCATTTACCATTGGTTGAGTTCTCCTATAATAACAGTTATCACACCTCGATCAAGGCAGCTCCATTTGAGGCACTGTATGGACGTAAGTGCCGATCTCTTATCTGTTGGGCGGACGTAGGAGAAAGCCAACTTACAGGACCTGAACTTGTGCACGAAACGACTGAAAAGATCGTGCAAATTCGTAACCGTATGGCAGCAGCACGTGATCGACAAAAGAGTTACGCTGACAAGCGTCGTAAGCCATTGGAGTTTCAGGTTGGTGACAAAGTACTGCTGAAAGTCTCACCCTTGAAAGGTGTAATACGCTTTGGAAAACGGGGGAAACTAAACCCTAGGTACGTGGGGCCGTTTGAGATTGTCAAACGGATTGGCCCGGTGGCTTATCAACTGAACCTACCTGACCAACTCAGTGGAGTACACAATGTGTTTCACGTGTCAAACCTAAGGAAGTGCCTTGCTGATGAATCACTGGTTGTTCCATTAGAAGAACTGGAAATCGATGAACAGCTTCGTTTCGTTAAAGAACCAGTAGAGATTATGGATCGAGAAGTTAAGACACTAAAGCGTAGCAAAATTCCCATTGTGCGCGTTAGATGGAACTCTAAGCGTAGCCCAGAATTCACCTGGGAACGCGAGGACCAAATGAAGAAGAAGTACCCACAACTGTTCAAAGATCAGACCTCTATTTCTTAAGAAATCATCAAAGAACCTAGTGCGTCTATGTTCTGGATAACTAACCTGTTTGTTTTAATTTTCGGGACGAAAATTCCTGCAACAAGGGGATAATGTGACAACCCGAATTTTTCCGTCAATACTATTAGAGTTAACTTCCTCCGTTTATCGCGAATTAATTTACCTTACTATTTTGCAATGATAATAATAATAAAAATAATAATAATAACAATAATAATAATAATAATAATAATAATATTTTATAAAAGTTTAGGGGTTAAAATGTAAATTATAAAACTTGTTTTAAAACTTTTAACATGAAATAATAAGCTCTGGAAAGTTCAGGGACCATATGTGTAATTTTTTTAAAAACACCCAACCCACCGCCCCTCCCCCGTCGATTCCCCTCCGGCCACTATTCCGGCGGCCCTCCGGCGATTCCAAAAGCCACCGATACGCGGTTCTGACTCGATTCAACCGTCCCGACAATATCTAGTGCATGATTCGAGACCGTGGCCACTGAAATTTGAATATTCGATTCGGTTAAATGGAACTCCAACTCGACCGAAAGTTCGGCCGACCCACTCACCTATTCGAGCACTAAATCTAAATAATAATCGAAAGCAAACTCGCACTAACAATCTTCTGTGTATTTAAAACCTTCTAACGAGTTCAATTTCAGCTAAAACAAACACAGAAACCACATTCGATCATCCTCATTAAACACGACCTGCAACATAGTCGAACCACATCTTCCGAGTTCTATTTTATGAAATTAGCAGAGGGCTTTGCATATAGGACATCACACGAAGCTAACCTCAAGGTTAATTGGGTTATCATCATCATTTGAACCTCGAATCATAGCTCCTCTGTCGCGGTTTGTTCTTCGCTGGGATTAACTTCAAATTCGAACACAATCGGGTAATTGAATACATCTATGTACTCGTTTTCACATGGGGATTGAAAGCCCAACATTAATTTGGTTATCGATATCGATTTGATCTTCAATTTGGATCAAATCGGATTAGGGTTCTAAGGAAATTGGGGGTTTCTTTTGTTAAGGTTTAAAATTAATTGGAACCATTGTTTACCGCGGCTACGGCCTTGGTTCACTGGTTTGGGGGGTGTGTGTGCAGGTGAGAGGTCCCGGGTTCGGCCCCGGGCAACCTCTTTTATTTTTTTAAAGCTTTTTAACCATTTTAAGAATATACAAAAATTCTTAAAAATTATAAAAATAAATATTATAAATTTCCCATATTTTAAATCCTACATAATTATTTTCTGTAAATTTCTTTTATTTAAAAACCTTAATAAATTTTTATAAAATATTATTTATAAACATTAAAAATACTTATTGGATTCTAAACCGTGTATAACTATGAAATAATCACGAAAATCATAGAGATAAATTATTTATAAATATTATAAATAATTATTTCTATAGAAATGGACACTATATTATCTTTGAATATAGACTAATATATTTTATAAATTCATAAATTACTTACAAATGAAATTGTAGGTTATCTCTTACAAAATATATTTTAACTAATAATAAAGATTAATATCTTATTATTAATCGAAATACTATTTGTGATTATCCTAAGATAATTATAAATTACATAATTGAACCACATTATCTTTATATTTAATATCATTCCAAAATATTTAGAAATACTTATAAAATCCTTCTAATGGAATCAAAATGTAAATAATTATTTGGTAAATTTAATACCTAATGATAATTACTTATTAATACATATATAATCCTATAAAAACCTTGTAACACATGTACATCTAATTATGTGTGTGTCACGTGTTAAACCAAACCAACCCGAATCTTACCAAATATATTTACTCGTAATAAACACATTTTAAAGACTTAGTTACAATTAATAATAGGTATTGATCGTGCTTGATCGTGCATTGCCTAATTCTTTGAAGTTCTTGTTCATATACATTACATCAATTCAAGGTGAGTTTACAGCCCCACTTTTACTTTATACTCTTTTTGGGGGAGAGAAACATGCTGTTTTTATAAACGTTACATTACATTGGGTTTTTGTAATACTGCATATACTTGATACTATGGTGTTATACTTTGCCCTTTGGACCGTTAATATGCAAATAGCGAGGTGATTGTTAGTAGATCTACTGGGAGTGACATACCCCACCCGGGCTAGTCGCACTAGCACAACGTTCGCAAACGGGTGAACAGTTAGCCTGTTAAAGGTTGTGGTGTGTGATCCACAATCGGGCCTACTTTATTATTTGATTACATGTCAGCTCGGTCGCGACTTCATACACATAGTGATCATTATGGACTAGCTACCCATTATATGCTTTAATTACAAAATCCGGGAATTACATACCTGACGGATTACACAATCCGGGAACTTCGTTACTGATACTTATCGGATTACATAATCCGGGGATTTCATTACTGATACTTATCGGATTACATAATCCGGGGATTTCATTACTGATACTTATTGGATTACATAATCCGGGAATTTCATTACTAATACTTACTATTTTCTGATAAACCTGTGAACTCACCAGTCTTGTACTGAGATTTTTGCATGTTTTCTCTCAGGACATTGATGTGGCACGTTTAGAAGCACAGCATCTACAGCATGTCATTCCGTAATCACCACAAACTGTTTTCAAGATTTAATTTGCATTTACTTTACATAAACTGGATTGGACACGTGTTTGTGTATTCCAAAACTATTGTTAAATGTTTTGCTGTATTCGCTTCCGCATTACTTAAACATAATTGGTTTGTTTCATTAAAATTAAGCAAATTATATGATTTGTAATTATCGAGTCGTTTGATGTAACTGATGCTTATCTGAGATCCTGGTTATGTCACACGCCTAACGGTAAAACCCCGTACGTGAAAAATGAGGGTGTGACATTTTACTTTTTAAAAACTTTATAATATGTCACTTTCACTCTCTAAGTTTCTAAAGCTCCAGTTTATCTCTGTACAAGTTTACTTCTTACGTTCGCATTTTTGTGGCATGTCGTTATAATTTGAGTCTGTCTACATTTGAACATAATCAGAAACGACTAGGGTTAAATATAAAACGCTTATGTGCTTATTTTGGAAAGGTTAATTTACAAAGTGGAAAAAACATACAAAACATAGAAGTCACCAAGATGTGACACGTGATTTTTGGGAGAAGTGTAATTTCGTCCACGTCATGATTATGTATATATGGTGCATAATTACTCAAGTCATATTAATAATCATGCAAGTTAAAATTACTCAAGTTATAGATACAATTACACAAGTTATAGTTACAATTACGCAAGTTATAATAACAATTACGCAAGTTATTTGTATAATTACCTAGTTAATAATTACGTAAGTTATACGCACAACATATAAACATTCTTAAAAAGTTGTTTTTTTAATATGGCAATACTATACTCAAATTAAAGAGAATAAATTGTTGATTTTATGATGTAAATTTTTTTAAAAATAATTTTGTATAGAAAGTTATATGCGTTTAAAAAATAGAGGAATTTGAAAAGAAAATCCACAATTATTGAGTATTTTCAAATCTACCTCAGCAGACCCCTTCACATGAGATTATCGCATCTCTAATCTAAACATTTAATTCCTTATATCAATGGTTAATATTACTTTCATCATTTCTCATAAAAACACCATTTTGTATACTAAACATTTTCTTATATATGCCTTACAACAACTTATTTTCATTATTCTTGGTTGTCTATATTTTTATATCCAAAGCCGAATTGACTAAGTCAAATATAGAACATCCATGTGTTTTTTTATATACACCTTATTTGCAATCTTTGCACTTTCACCTCCCAAAACCTTTTATAAACTTTATATAATGTCACTTTAACTCCCCGAGCTTCTAAAATTCCAGGTTTACTCCTATACAGTTTAATTACTTAAAAAAGAAAATTTCTTACTTTCATATTTTTATATATGTGTTCGTACAAATTCAAGTCAGTCTACGTTTGGACGTAATTGATAATGACTCGGACTTTATCATGTCGTGTACGCGGCCAACGCAACACGTGGTGGGTAGAAAAAACTAGTTTATATCAAATATTAAGTATCGCAATTTATTAAAGAAAACAAATTATTTCTAAAAAACCTAAAGAGTTAAAAATAATATAAATCGTTTCCATTTCAAATCTGGATAGCGACTAGCTAGGGGCAAAGAACCACGTTTGTAACATTCTCGAAACAAAAAAAAATATATATGTATATAGTTGCTTTGGAAGCGGTCTCTCTATCTCTCAAGATAGAGGAAAGACTTGCCACCATCTACCCCTCCCAGACCCTGCTATTAAACGGGATACACTGGGTTTGTTTGTTTGTTTATATGTATATAGTTGCTTAGGTTTTAAATTATTTGAAGTTACAATACTTCCAAAAAATATCACTTGTTACCAATGAGCACCACCCACTTAACATGTTTAGTTGGAGATGACCTTACCTTTCCATATCTCTATGTCGCTTCTTTTCATCATATGGACAATTTTATACATCTTAATTTAACTTTTGATGTATATATTTATTTAAATTATCTCAACGACATTAAAGCTTGCGAGACGATATAACAATTTATAAGTATGAAGAGAATATATAAAATTATTCTTTTTATTTGACATCAAGGTTGTTGTAGTTAATTTAAATTTAAATTAAAAGTGATAAATGTTAATGTATTTAAATACATAGTTGTCCTCAAAGGGACATCCTTATAGTTTTTCTAACGTCAAATGTGTGACATTGCTTCGAAAAATATGTGTTATATTAATCGGGCACACTTATTCTTTTTCCAGTTGGGACCGCACCTCAACCCCTTCAAGAGAAAACCCTGAGATAATTGTATGTGTATTTTGAATATGATAAAAATTACAGAGAAGGTTAAGATAGGAAAACTAGTGCATTCACACTTAACTAATTCATTCATACCCTACACTAATCTTCTACCTTTTCTTATAACATGAGATATGGCTCCACACTTTCATTTAATCCCTTGCAAAATTGTTGGCTTTTACTTCTTTTGATTGGTTGTTTGTTTTGGCCCATTACAATACTACAGATACTACTCGGATCAACAGTGTTCATAACAGTAATGATTCCCAATCTATGTTTCTCTTTAGAGGCAATAACAAAGTTCTAATAAGAGAAATTCTCAAAATGTCCATTATTTCTTATATTTACTATAAAATGTTCCCCCAATTCTTCTCATAATGTGCCTTTTAGACAAAGCGCCGACACCTCTCCCGACAGACGTGGGTCGCGTATAACAGGCCCCTCGAAATCGTAATGTGTTCTCTAACAAAATGCCATGTTTTCTTTAAATCGTATGTGGACGTCCGCCTACACAACTGAGGCACCCATTATTTTTTTAAAGCCTCGTAACAAACTAGAGTTTTGAAACTAAAAAAAAGACACATAAATGATTTTTAGTGGCACAACGCCCAAGCCCATTGTTAGAAGTGCGAATGGCTTGTCTGGAAAGAACATTTTGAGAAAAAAATTATGGAGGAGATATTTTGGAAGAAAGTATAGGGAAAAACAAACATTTTAGAAATTTTCCCTTCTAATTAACGTAATGCACCTTACATAATAATCACCTCCTCACATTAACTCCTTGCGAATAGATGATATAAAATTAAGAGGAAGTTTAATAGATATAGTAATTTCAAGTTAGAAAAAAGTTATAGTTATTGATACACTCATTTAAATTATTAAAATACCATTCTTTTTTGTATATAAAACAAATCCCAATTACCAATATCTATACCTATAATATGCCCTTACAAAAATAATACACACGTTAATACATGTTTGACAAATTTAACAAATTTTCATCAATGTTTGTACCAAAAGCAAGGAAGAGAAAATCTAGAAATGCTGATTTCTTGAAAACCCCCAAAAATTATTAAATTTATTGCCCAAAAAACAGAGAATAAAAAGGAGACCAGATGTTGACAACTTTGATGTCACTGTTCGTTCTTAGAAGCTCCTTTCGTTTGTTTTGTGAAGATTTCTTATCTGGGATCTCTCTTTCTCTCTCTAAAAAACCCACAAACTTTATTCTAGAGAGAGAGACACTGGCCCAGCAGATCAACAATCTTCTTCATCTTCTTCTTCAAGTCATGATCTAACATCCTTCAATGGCGGTTTTTGCATCTTTCTTTATTGTTCCAACAATAACTTTGGTTGGTTATTGATTATTAGTTGTTATTTGTTAATTATTTATCATTACCACCTGTCAATTTTGGGTCAAGATTCTTGAGTTCTTGTGGAAGAAACTGTTTGATGGTTTGGTCAATTGTTAATTCTTGAAGCAGAGGGCAGATTCTTGAATTCAAATGTAAGGTATGTTTTTGCATATAAGCTTTCAGTTTCAAGATTCTTGGTGGATTTGGGTTTTTTTTTTTGGTATAATTTTGTTTAGTTTCTTGATTTGGGGTTTTGATAATCAAGATTAAGCATTTGATTAGGATGATGATTGATGCTTTGGATCTGTCTTTAGTCTTTATATCTGTAATTTGGATTGTCAATTGATTTGAAGTTGCAATCTGGGAAAATTTGATTTTTTTTTCACAAGTAAATTAGGGTTCTTGAGATGTTAATTTGTGCTTCAAGATTGTTTGAATTTGGGTAGATATAACATGGGATTTGGCGAATTATTAATATTATTCCTTTTATTAAGAGCTTTATTGCTCATAATTTATCATTGTATGAATTATGGATCCCTAATGCTTTAAAGTTGCAATTCTTGTTTAACCTGATGGGATAGTTGTGAATTTTCAATTAATGTTTTGTGAATGTGATTAAGTGCTGCAATTAATTGCCATTAATATATATTAAAAGTAATTTAAAGCAAAATTTGGCACAATCTTGTGTATGATTACTTCACATGATTGAATTTATCTTTATGTTAAAATTTGAAATTGGACTCCTTTTGTTTGTGGCATTAAAGATTTTGTAAAGTTAATTAACTTTTTTGGGTATTAAAAAAACTATTGTTGAAGTTTTTCTTACTCTCAGATCATACCATTTTTAAATGAATGCAATGGGTTTCTTATCAATATTCAACTGATTTTGTTTGTTTGTATGAATCATTAATGACACACCTCTTATTAGTCGTGATGATAACGTACTTGTTTGACTATATGCATAAATATAACAAGACTTGCAGCTTCAAATCATTCGTGGGCATGTATTAACTGATTTTGTGTCTATTTTGGCATTTGAATCTGTGACATATCTATTAAACTTCTAGAAAGATTTGTGAAATCTTGTTATCGTTTAGAATTATGATCTTTTTGCTCCATTTTTACCGAAATTGCACAAGATTTGGATGAAGGAAGAGCTTTTATCGTACTTTGGTCTTTTAAACTCTTTATATGTTTGTTTCAATCAACAGATTTTGAAGTTATAGCCTAATGCATTTCTTTCGGTGGCGATACGATTGACTTTTACATAACTGGTCAACAGGAATGTGAACAGAAGTACACCTGCAAAGGCTCTTTTGAAGGGTATTTCTCCATGGGCGATGTTAACGAGGAATCAAATAGCAGCAGTTGGCCTCTCTTGTATGGAGAAAAAACTTTGACTAATGGCCACTATTACAACGGTGTCATACCAAGGACCATTGCAGATGCAAAGCTGAGGTGTGATAAGGAAGCATTGAAGCAAGAAATGCTTGAACATGAGGCAACCTTCAAAAATCAGGTAAGAGAAGTTGACATTTTGACTTTTGAGTGTCAATTTTGTAAATTTAAGCATTGAAATTGGCAAGATTTATCTTGTTTGCATAGAGAAAACTGACGAATATATCTTATGGGGGTGTTTGGAGTTGCCTTTCGAAAACGATTATCTGATTTTTGCAATGTAATCACCTTAACGAGATTTTAATGTTTAGAATTTGGATAAACTGATTTGGCTTCTTATAATCAATTTCATACCAGCTGCAACAAACCATTAATAGTAAAAAAAAAAAGTACTCTTTATAACAAAATTTGAGAGACCCTTTACTCTGTCTCACAAGATCCATCTCCTGTTATCACAAAAAAGGTTATTTCATGTATTAATACAATAAATAATCAGAAAATTCCAAACACTGAACGGCTCACTGAACATTAAAAGCACATGCATATACTATCTTCTACCAACCATTTTGTTGCACTTGATTATTCAAAAATCATATAATCATTATCAAAAAGCACATCCAAACACCCCTTTAAGAGTCTGTAGATAAGAAAGTAACAATCTTGTGTTAAAATTAAATTTGGAAAGTACTAGCTTCAAAGCTCTGTAGTCAAAGTCATTTTCTTCGCAGGAGTTTCAGTTTATTTGAAGTTCGAACTTTTTTGTGGAAAAAACCAGGTATATGAACTTCATCGTCTTTATAGAAGACAAAGAGACATGATGGAAGAAGTTAAAAGAAACGAGTACCATAAACATCGTATGTCAATTGACACATCATCGTCTTCAAGTCTCTTACCTTCACAAAAGCCTTATGAAGATGGTCAAAAGTGGCAAATGCCAAACTTTCCGTTGTTCAACTCTTGTGTTAAACCATCAGTTTTTGGAGCAGATATAAGTACTTCTCCATTAAGTTGCTCAAAAGGAATTAATAATAGTTTGAACAACTGTGAACTCAAGGAAAGGAGACCTTCAAAAGTTAGAAAAAAGTTATTTGATCTTGAACTCCCGCCTGATGACAACATTGACCATGAACATGAGGAAATCCAATGTAAACAGGCATCTGAGGAATCAAGTTATAAAGATACCTCATCGCGACAAAGTTTTAAGGGGTCCAATGGATTAGCTGATCTTAATGAACCAATTAACGTTGAAGAATCAATGGCTCATGGGTCAGTTGATGGTCTTGGACCCTTTTCTAAACCAAAAGGGTCACTGTTTCTAGGTCCGCCCCGTGATCTATTTGAGAAGTCTCAAAGTGGTGCATTTAACCCATTATTGCTTGAAGGAGGCAATGGAAGAAGTTGGTTGTCCAATACAACAGGTAATGCTTATGTTTCTATTTAATTTTAGTATTCTTTGTCACTCATGCTTTCATGCTTTTTATATGATCTGACTTGTATATATAATTAGACATTGCTAAAATAGCACATTTCATTAGGTTATTGCTAAACGTTTTAAATAATTGTATAGTTATACAATAAGAACTTGCTATTTGGGTTTGTAGGCATCTTGGCACAATATTGTAAATTACAGTCTTAGTCCCATAAAAGCTGGAAAATTTTCCATTTTGGTTAAATATCAACCTAAATCATAAGCATTTTGATACAATCTAAACAATGTCCTACCCAACTGATATGTTTCCTTTTTCTTTCTTATTTTATGTTTTACCCGTTGACCTTTTAGAGATAAAACATAACCAAATTGGTTCAGTGTAAGGTAAATATGTTGAAATTGTTGAAATTGCCACCTCTAATCCCAGTAATAGTTAAATTCTTCTAATTTGTTTTGTTTAAAGGTTTTACTTTTTAGCTTTGTGTTTTATTGGCATAATGGAATTAATTTTGATATTGTATTTTTATACTCTTGTGTCAAATTACATAGTACACTTGTTTTTTTAACAGGGAATAGTAGAAGCAACATGAACTTCACACCAGGAACTTATCCTGAGATTTCTACTACAGTTCAGGATAACTCGCGGTTTACCCCTTTGCCCTTTCGCGATTTGTGTACATCTAGTTCATCCCAGTATATGAACCCCGCAGATTTGGGTAGTTTGCGGGGAAAGTCAAATGGTAGTTTGACTCATAAGTTGACTTCATTTCAGAAACAACCGTCTTTTCTATCATCTCAACAGAGCCATGTCGTTTTTAACGACAAATGGCCTATGAATGGATGTTATACACCTAATGCATATTATCACGGGTCGTCATCTGGGTCAAAAGATCAGTATGCCCGTTTGCCTTCTAGTGGGCTCGATCATCGAAACTACAATAATCTTGATGATAGGTCACAAAAGATCTTTAAAGGTTCAAACTTTATAGATTTGACTGATACTACCAAAGGAATTGACTTGAATAATGACAGCAATAGTTCAAGAAAATGTGAGCAAACAGGGCTTCCATGGCTTAAAGCAAAACCAAATGTCAGTAAAAATGATTCCCATTGTGATTATCATGCGGAAAAAGGTGACTATTTGGGTAAAACTGAAAAGATCCTTGGGTTTCCAGTTTTCGGGAGTTCTTGCATTTCGAGAAACGACTCTTCATCACTTGTGTCATCACTTCGTTACCCTCGTGAAAATGGAAAAATAAAACAGAAAAGGAAAACAGAGGATTTGATATTAATATTGCTTGGGATGATGATGCTAACAAGCAGACTGATGTGGAAGATAAAATCAAGAATCATTTTGACTTGAATTCTTGTTTGACCGAGGATGAAGACGTTTCAGTACCGGAGTTTGTGAAAAGCTCGAGTGAGAAAGTGAAGAAGATAACAATGGAGATAGATTTAGAAGCTCCTGCTGTTCCAGAGGCTGAGGAAGAAGAAACCATTGATGTGGTCAAGAAAAATGATCATTTTGCTGATGAATATCTTGCCAAGGTGGCAGCTGAAGCATTAGTTGCGCTGACCGGGATATCCAGTCAGCAAGATCAAGCAGGGTCACCGCGGTCACCATCTGAGGTGGCACCTCGTTCTGACGACGATGACCACCTCCTATGGTTTGCTGAGGTGATTGAAAACGCGGGTTTTATCTCTAACGAGCGGGACGAATTTGAAGAGTTGACTTTGCAACAAGAGTTGACTAAAGAAGAAGATTACATGCCCAAGCCTTTGGTTCTTGATGTTCAGGAGCCTGATGATACGGGCCCGACACGACCCAGACGAGGTCAAACGAGACGAGGTAGACCTAGGAAGGACTTCCAAAGAGACATCCTTCCTGGGCTCGTTTCTCTTTCAAGACACGAGGTGACCGAGGATCTTCAGATATTTGGAGGGTTAATGAAAGCTACAGGGCATTCTTGGAATGCAAGACAGACAAGGAGGAACGGGGCGAAGGGAAGGCGGAAGCCTGTGGTGGTGGCTTTGAAGCCACGACCTCCTGCCATCACCCCACCACCGCCTTCGCCTCCACCACCACCACCGCCATTGGCGGAGGTGGTGGGGTTGGAGGAAAGAAGCCTAACAGGGTGGGGCAAGACACCTAGACGTCCTCGGAGACAACGATGTGCTCCGGGTACTTCCGTGGTGGCCCCGCTAATGTAACTTTGTGCATTTACTACTACTACTATTATTATCATATCAACATGAACTTTGAACTATAAAGGGAGGTAAAACATTTTAGGAAAAGCTGATATGGCTTGTTAAGAGTGAGATTGTTATGGGATTTGCCATTGTACAACTTTGAGTGTCATACCCCGAATCCATCAATGGTTCAACCCAACCCGACTCGCATTTGAACATGATTCGTTTTGCTAACTTGGCATCTTGAAAATTATAAAAAACCTGAATTCAACAGAAAAACCTGAAACCCAAAACATTTAGTATAGGTAACCAGACAGATGTTTAAATATATGACCGTGTATGATAAATACTTATGAGTTAGAGATCTTTGAGTGTAGCATGTTTACCTTTTAAGGTAAAAAAAATGTTTACTTTTACTTTTACTGGAGATGGTTTTCATCCTAGGTTTACTTTGTTTTAGTATGAAATTATACATATATGTATAATTGTATAATAGATGATGTATTGTATGTGATGTATGATGCATATGTATGGGGAAAAAAGGGTAAAGAATCAATGGTTGTACGACATTTTATTTGTTCTTGAAAGTGAAACATGAAGCTAGGGGGCTATTTCTGTAGGGACCATGGATGCATAATCACTCTTCTGGTGAGGCTGGTATTTTTTTATTTTTTTTAATGCAAAACATATTATTCATTTAAGTATAAAATCATAATTTTCTATCCACTTTGGCTTGTGTATCCTAATAATTCGATAAATTGCCTCTAATAGAACACATTGGAGATCTCATATGCGAAATCTAATTCGCACTTCAACTTTGGCTCGTGTATTATAATTCTTTATCAAAATAATAATTTTCTAAGTAAAGCAACTGTTTTTACTTTTTTTTAACGGTAAATGTACGACCTTTTTTCGTAACATAATTGTTATTTTAATCGGACCCATATATAACCCATGACCTCTTCTTATTTACATGCTATGGGTATTTCACATTAGTCAGTTGGACTAAAGATCATCGCTAACTGTTTTTACTATATATGAAGATGATATGTTAGGTTATGAGTTTCAATGATGGTGTACAATACACTATTCAAATAAGTAGAATATATAACGGTGATTAAATGTTAAGGGATGTAGCAACTATCGAATTTTACATAGTTTGTTGTAATTACACCTTAAACTTTAGCTAGGACTGATAAAATATGTCTTATCTTGTTTAACTACCTATATATTATGTGCTATAATTTTTTATATGTTTTTATGAACCAAGAATGTAAAATAATGAAGACTAGTGTCACACCCTCAATTTTCACAAACGGGGTATTACCGTTAGGCGTGTGACTTCCAGGATCTCAGCCACTAGTTACACCAAACGACACGTTAATTATAAAACATAATTTATTTTTAGAGTTTTATATTACCAAAAACTAAAATTTTTAATGTAAACAAAACAGAAGTTGCGGAAGCATAGTAAATTGTAATTATTCAAATGGCGCAACACGCGCAAACCGAGTAAATGAAATTTACTGAAAAATGTTAAATAAGTCACGTGAGATAATAAATGCATGAATGAATGCTCCTAATCGTGCGCGTCTTGTGAACCTGAAAGAAACATGCTAAAGTGTCAACACAAGGTTGGTGAGTTCACAGGTTTTGATAAATTGAACATAACAGTATCTGATGCAGTAATCAAAATAATATCAGTAGATAGCTAGTCTACTCAACAAGTTACTAAGTGTATGTAGTTCGCAACCGACGCTGACAACGTAAAGAATGCCTCGGCTGTGAACACCGGTCACAGCAACAGAATTAGGTCAATTTAACACCCGTTTGACGAACGTTGTGCTAGCGCGACTAGCCCGGGTGGGGTTTGTCAAACCCAGTAGATCTACTCAGAATTACCTCGCTAGAGTACATATATTAACGGTTCGAGAATGAGGACTTAAGTATGGTGTCACACTAGTAAACAAGTGATATTAAAATAATACTGATCAATTGAAAATGAGTTTGAACACACGTTTCTTTCACCCCAAAGAAAATAGGTAAACCGGGGCTGAGAACTCACCTCAAAAGCACAGCAGAATCAATAAACGTAAGCACGAACTATTAAGTTTCCAAACAACCTGGATGCATGTTTATGACATAATTAATATCAAATAAATATTAATTATAAATTTCGGGTCGTACGGTTTCGCGATTGCGGTTCAGTTATAACGCAGGTTGCCGACTGGTCCCCATTCACAAGCAAACACACACAAGGTCAAAGCGCGTCAAATGAATGAACCTAATAATTATGAACAATGTACCCTTTCTACATTTTAGCCACGTATAATTTTATATTCTAAATTATTTATAACATAAATGACATACAAACCATATATATATATATATTGTAAATTATTTATAACATATATGACATACTAATATATTATATAATCCACACACATATGCCTTCACCATTTAATCAAAACATATACATGGTGCACATGAATATATATATATATGTTTATTTTCATACCTACACACTTCCATGGCCGAAACACACACTGCACATACATGATCATGCCTACAACATACGTAACCAACACTCACATTACCTTACCCGAGCCCACCTACTTTCGAGCACCCAACCAAAATCGGTTAACTACCCCACTAGACAAGCACCATTCATCATTATATTAAAAATATATATATACATCCATCCAACTATATACATGCCACCATTACATATAATTAGCAAACAAGGATGCTCACACCTCCACAAGAACATGCACACAAGGTTGGTATACATGCATACAATTTACAAACACTAAGCAGAAACACATACAATCTGCATAAATACATATACATGCATTCCATTGTCCACATACATGCACCGCCTTACCAAGCAGAAAGCTTACAATTATTATAGAGGCATACATACGCAGACTATATATATAAATATGTCGATACATACACACGCACGCACACAAAATCAGTAGCATACGCATGCCGGAACATAAACGTACATACATATCACACGTACGTATAACCGAAGGAATTTAAACTCTATCCACCCGATCTCACACAAGGAGTAGCATGACGAACCGCGACCCGAAACTCGAAATCGCGAAACCGTACGTGTCAAATTTGTACGAATAATAGTGGACATACCGTGCGGTTTATCGTTGGATTGCAGCGATTAACGGAGAGCAACTTCGATGGAGAAACGTCACGCGAAGGCAAACAACGATCAACACTTCGGGATGGCAACCCACGACCGCGAGAGTTCACGCACCACCGCGATATACCGCTGCGAAAGAAACACAAGAGGACGACAACAGAATGTTCAGGTTTGCTTGAATGTGAGATGAATGTAGGATGAATGTGGGACGACGGCAGAATATGAGATGAATGTGGGGTTTGTTTGAGTTGGTTCGCATAATATGGAGAAAACCGAAGGTGGGTCGGTTGTGAGCCCCCACTTCTCAATCGGGTCCCTCGAGTTCGAACTATCTGCACAATGTTTCCCCCAAGTTTACTTAAATTATGTTTTGGTTTATTAAGTTTTAGATTAGTTTATAGTTGAGTAATTGTAATAATAATAATAATAAGAATAAAATAATAATTCCTAATTAATAATAGGATTGACTAATTATAAATTAATGGGGAGAGGTTAGGTAATGGAAACAGTGTTAACTTGAATATACGGGTTGTCACAACTAGCCTCTTGATTTTAATTATTTTTAAAATTATAAAATTTTAAAAAAAATACTTTTTTATTATTATACAGGTTTAATCGTGTCACAAACAGGTCGACAATTACCAGCCGGACTTTAGTTGTCTTTTTAACAAGAAACTAACATTTTTGTTGAACATGTTATAGGCCAAATATCCCGCCATTTTTTAGATTGTTAACGTCTAGAAGTTATTTTTTAATCATTAATTTAGTGACCAGTTTTAACCAAAAGAAAAAAATTATCTCATAGCACAACAAGTTTCGAACGTACATAGAAAGAAATACACGGTGAAAGTAGCCCCGTAAGCATTTACTAATAGCATGTATCATTTTTTTAACAAGTTATGAACTCCTACTAAAGTGATAATTTCAAATCTTCTCCTATCACCATTCATCGTAGGATAAACGCGTATTACAACCATAAAGCACACCAGACTACCAACGTTGAATTATATTGTTAACATCGATCGTCAAATTAATAAGATGTAAAAAGAATCTAGACGATATCACCTAAACAAAAGAAATATGGATGTTTGGTTATCAACAAGAAGGTATAATCTTGACAATGTTATGCACAATGCTCTCTTCATATAACATAGTGGTTAAAAGGAACTAAAAGACTTGCCAATGGTATTAATCACACATAATATAAATAAGCTATAACTAGAGCATGAAGAAAACAAATGCTGGTTGGATGGGTTTTTACTTTTTAGACAATTCAAGGCAAACTTTGACAACCATTTCACAGCTCTTCTACCATAATACCATCCATTAGAAAGCAGTTGTGAAAGCATTAAGAGGTTGTAAAGATTACAAATGTAGGGTTAGGAAGTGTTAGTTATAGTAAATACACCTGACTAGTTGGGGTTTGTTAAGGCCCAATCAAAGGGTTGTCATGTGACAGTCATTTGTTTTATTTGTATTATGTTTTTATTTTTGTTTGTGTATGTATATATTTTAGATGAGTCGGTAAACAAGTTGCCTCCCAATCTACTGGTAGACTGCAAGCCCCATTCTTATAGTCACCAGGGTTTGAATCCAGGCTCTTCCCTTTTAGTTGATTTTTTTTATCTCGATTTTCATTTTTTTTTGGTTTTTTGGACTTTATTGCTTGACTTTTTTTTCTTTCTTCTATTACTTTTTAGTTTTTTGAAATTTCTTTTATTACCTTTTAGTTTTCTTTTATTACTTTTAGTTTTCTTTTAGTTTCTTTATTTATAAACCCATGACTGGTTTAATGTGATTTTTTAAGTTGCTATTTTATTTAGGAGTAAATTACATAGATGGTCCTTGTGATTTGAAGCAAATCTCGGATTTAGTCCATAAACTTATATTTTTATGATTTTGGTCCCTAAATTCATTATTTACTTTTGAGAATGGTCCTTATGCTTAATGATGTTAATTCCCTCTGTTCATTACAGTGATATTTTAGTCATTTTCACAAACCGTCATTACATAATCGATCAACCACACCATCAACGATCTTGCAACTAATAACATCTCACACCCAACATTGCCACATGTTTGATTTCATCAGCTTCAATTTTCTATGTTGGGGGATCTTGATTTTGGAAGAATTATAACTTGGTATGTAGGCCAAATCGATTGATATTGTGACACTTATATTTTGATACCATGTAATCGACGAGGAAATTCATGTGTAATCAGGTAATTAAGAGTGATAAATACAACTGCATTCGAATGCTTAATGCTTACATCCTGCTTTGATTCGTACTAAAAGATGTTGCAAAACATAAGAAAAGCATTGTGATTATTTATATGAACTCAACATATCGATCATAACAGCGAGAATCACGACTGATGGATTAATAGAAGAATACAAAGTATCAAAATTCAAAACCATTATCTTCTCTTTTTTTCAAGTTTGTGAATGTGATTGCCTAAGATCAAGCCGAATTGCATCATATGATCTAACCAAGCTAAATGGCATCATATCAAACCAGTAATTAAGAGTTAATTTGCCTTAGTTTAACAATACAAATGGTCGCTTAAACTTGTCGAATAACAAACTCTGTGCACGTTGATCAGGGCTAGAAATCGCACATCTAGCAATGGTATCTCCAAGGTGGAGATGAATAAATGTTCAATTTGGGCGTCGGGTGGTGTAGATCGATTGTTTGAGGAGGGGGAGGTCGTGGGTTGGTTTTAGTTTATTCTATTTATTATTTTAAGTAATGAAACGATTAAAATACCCTTAAAATTAACGGACTAATTTAACACCGTTAAATGCAAGGACCATCTTTGCAAGCAAATGTTACAATTGAGGACCAGAATCATATGAAAATAAATTTAGGAATCAAATTCAAAATTTTCTTCAAATCACAGGGACCATTCGTGTAATTTACTGATTTTTTTAGGTTTTTTAATTTCTTGTCTTGTGGCCCTTTATGATGAGAAGAAAAAGATACACAACATCCACATACACGATTCATGATCTTACGAAAACAACTTACGATCCTGAATTTAATAACAATGTGATTATTATATCAATAAAACAAGATTACTACGGACATGTTTGGGATTGTTTATTTTAATTGAAAAGCTTTTAATAAAGTGTTTAAATTAACTTGTAAACTAAAATGTTGTAAAATAATAAAAAACTAGTTATTTTCACCGCGCGTTGCCGCGGGGTGATTAAAACGATTGTCATTAGGCCTCATTTCGAGAATGCAATTGAGCTCGAATGTGAAATCATAAAAACTTAAAAGAAACCCAAGATTGGATTGAAAGAGAAAAGTGACTTACATTATTAAAATAAAGTTATTACCTATGCAAGTTTGGAACTGGAGATGCGAGACGAAGCCACCATAATTGACCTTTTTTCATGATAGTGCCTTTAATGTAGCATAAAAGGATCCAATCTGAGATATTTAAAAGGAGGATATATAAACTAATTTACCCTTAGATGCATAATGTTAAAATTAAAGGAAGTCATCTCAACCCCCCACTACTACAGCCTTTGAAGAAGACATCTCATGATTCTCAACTATTATCTCAATTTGTTGAACAACAGTCATGTCAAAGATCATAATTTAGGACTATATGTTCCATGACACAACCTAAGTGATTTTTAGCTTTAAAAGACATGGGTCAAAAACCGGCAAAAATTATGTATAAATACCCAATCTAAAAAGATAAAAGTTACACCTTATCTAATTAACTAAAGCTAGCACCTACACATTAGAATACAAAACATGTGTACATCAGGAGCAACAAAACTTCTGATGAAACTCATACAATACCATAAAAAATATTAGCATATATAAAAAAAGATTATAGCTTTAAACTTTAGACCGGAAATTCGCTTACAACTTGATATCATCATCATCATACATTATAATCCAGGAAAATAGTAAAAATTTTCAATACTTTTTATCCATTCCATACTAAAAGTTAGATAAATCAGAAGTTTACAACCTTCAAAACACAATGAATTCAAAACTCCAAATCATTGATGAAAAGAGATAGAGCTTACTTGTCGTGTAGCCAAACCATAGGGTCAGATCCCCAAATCTATGTAACATCCATAAAATATCATCTCATGTAAAGAGAAATGAAGCTCCAGAATCAACATTCAGAAAAATATTTACTGAAGGTTATTGTTTCAAGGGATGATAATTTAAATCCATTTACTTTTAAACAGGTTGCTATTGGTTAATGTTGAAGTTGTAAAAAGAAAATGGGTCTAACGGATAAAATTAAAAACAATGAGCTAAAAGGAAACGGGTCAAATGGGCCAAAACTCGAAAGTCAATCGAAAGTTCTCCTAATGCATGCAACCTGCTAAATATTTTTAAAAAGTAGATTCTTATTGCAATAATATAATTTTTATAATGTTTATCACACATGTAATAAAAATTGGACAAAAATGTTCCAGGCTTAGCGTGGGGAGATCCATTTGGATCCATAAAAATGAATGCTTTGAACCGACACATATTGACCCTTTACTCAACCTGCTTATTTAGCCACCTTTACCAATTATACAAGACAGAAACTTACGTGATAAACCAATGGCAGCTAGAATCTTCCCATTTCCTAGAGTCAAATGATTTTTGTATCTACGATAATCAACAGCAGCAGCTACAGATGCAAAGTAAGATAATACCCAAGATAAAATCATCAAGTGGTGTTGTGTGTAAAGTAATTAGCATGGTGCATAATCACCACCCCGTCTTAAATTGTTCAAGACAAGTCAATACACTTTGAGCTAAACACTATGCTTATTCATATGGTGCAATTTTTACAATGGATAAAATAGAACATTATAATACAAACATCCTAGGTTACATATTATAAAAAAAAATTAAATCTTTCTAGATAACAATGTACACATACAAGAGACAAAATTATGCATTGAATGTGTTACCAAACCTCTGAGTACTCATTTACTCTGTGTAAAGTAATTAGCATGGTGCATAATCACCACCCCGTCTTAAATTGTTCAAGACAAGTCAATACACTTTGAGCTAAACACTATGCTTATTCATATGGTGCAATTTTTACAATGGACAAAATAGAACATTATAATACAAACATCCTAGGTTACATATCATAAAAAAAATTAAATCTTTCTAGATAACAATGTACACATACAAGAGACAAAATTATGCATTGAATGTGTTACCAAACCTCTGAGTACTCATTTACTCCATAATCACTACCATTATCCACTTTCATGAATGCACTTAGATAATAACTCTATATCCCCTGTCTAAAATGGTCAATGTTACCCCATTATTATAAAACATAAATGATACATTACATATGATCAATTAATGCAAAACTAATGCTTAAACACCAAAATATCAAAATCATAAATGATATCACCGCTGATTAATGCTAAAAGTCATCAAAGAACCAACCTTGGAAGCTCACATTAATCAGGCTGCCACCTCCACTTCATATAATCATCATCAGATCTTCCATTAGCTTGACAATCAAAAGCTTCATCAACAAAAGGGCAAGATCCAGGTGCATAAATCGGGTACCCTTCATCTCTCACCCATTTCCCAGAATACATATTACAACTCCTCCCCCAATCCACACTCTTCTTAACCAATTCATCATCAAGAACACGTCTTTCCTCCGTAATCGGGTCATCATTACCCAATTCAAGTTTATTTGATTTGTTTTCAAGAATTGGGTTTTCATCTACAGGCCCAGAATCAACAACCCCACTTTCGTAAAATTACCAGTTAAAAGAACCTAATCGAGATTACCTCATGAACTCCGGCCTTCATAACCTCCTGACGGAATCGCCACCGTCCCTTTCCCCAACACCTCCGCCGATGCCCTCAGCAAATCCTCCAAATCGAAGCTGTAAACCCCACCTTCAAAGAACACCAAGTCAACCACAACCAGCACCACCACCCATCGCGGCCGCCAACCCCCATCCCGACTGTGAAGATGCATCGGTGAGGGGTGCCAATTACGGTGGTGATTTGGGTGGTGAGATTAGAGCCAGAAGGATGAGGAGGAGAAGGATACGGGGATTGGGGTTTTATTTGTGAGATACGCAGGACCGACATAAGTCTTTAATATATATATAATACATATTTTTAAAAATATTGAGAGTTAATAGGAGATAGAAAAAAAGTATAACAGAAAATTAGTTCAAAAAGAATTTTTAAAAATTAATAAATAACAGGCTTTTTAATTTTCAAAACCTCATTTTTACCATATATGAAAAATCAGATTGAAAAATCCTTTTAAATTTGAGAAACATTTTTTTATTTATTAACTGTTAAAAAATTATTAAGTCAAAAGTTTAAAGAAAATAAGCAATTCCAAACATGAAAAAAGTGTCAATATATGCATATATTACGTGCCTTACATGAGTCTTGTTTGCATGTATATCAATAACACAGTTTCTTTATTGACGACACGAAGAATATGTGATACGAGAGAATCGAATCACTCATATATAACAATGACGATAAAGTTGAAAACTTTACTTCATATATGCTTCAATCGATCCAAATTTCTCCATTACAGAACCCTAAATTCATCAACAACCCATCAAACACTCGATTCCACCATAGCCTACGTCCATTTCATC
Source organism: Flaveria linearis (assembly GCA_024085815.1). Classification (NCBI taxonomy): domain Eukaryota; kingdom Viridiplantae; phylum Streptophyta; class Magnoliopsida; order Asterales; family Asteraceae; genus Flaveria; species Flaveria linearis. The sequence continues at coordinate 59,498,122 of CM044015.1, read as the reverse complement.
TCATCAAACCCATTGTTTTCTCTCTTGGGTTCTTGCAGAAGTCTATCTTCACTCAAAGAATTGCACTCTTTGCTCATAGTAGACGGTCACTCGAATCAGCTCAATCTTCAAACGAAACTCGTAAGCTTATACGGTTCACTTGGGGACATTAAAAGTGCGCGCAAGGTGTTTGATCAAATGCCTGACCCAGATATGTTTTCATGTAAAGTTATGATCAGATGGTATTTCATAACTGATTTACATTATGAAACTATTGGGTTCTATAGGTATTTGAGGAAATGCCTCAATGAGCACGACAATGTTGTGTTTTCGATTGTGGTTAAGGTGTGTACAGAGATGAGAGATGTCGATGAAGGGAGGAGGGTGCATTGTCATATTGTGAAAGCTGGGAGTCGCGATGGTTTTGTTTTGACTAGTCTTGTTGATATGTATGCTAAATGTGGTGACGTTGAATGCTCGCGAAGAGTTTTTGATGGTATTGTTGATAGAGATGTTGTTTCGTGGACTTCTATGATCGTTGCTTATGTGCAGAATGGTTGTGCTGAGGAAGCGTTGGCGGTGTTTAATCGGATGAGAAGTGGGTTAACCGAAGGAAATCAGCATACAGTTGGGAGCATTGTATCTGCTTGTACAAACTTGAGAGCTTTACATCAAGGGAAATGGGTTCATGGATATGCTATCAAGAATGGTGTTGAGTTCAATTCTCATTTGGTAAGTTGTCTTGTGGATATGTACATGAAGTGTGGGGCTGTTGTTGACGCCCGATCTGTATTTGATGATCTTTCTAGTGTTGATCTTGTTTGTTGGACAGCCATGATTGTTGGGTACAGTCAAAATGGCTACCCAAATCAAGCAATCACGTTATTTACAAACAAGAAATATTTAGACATCTTACCCAATTCGGTTGCCATTGCAAGTGTTATATCTGCATGTGCACAATTGGGTCATTCACAGTTAGGTAGAGCGATACATTGTCACGAAGTTAAACTAGGGTTAGAAGATGGTAATGTGATAAATGCTCTCGTTGACATGTATGCAAAATGTGAAATGATTAAAGATGCGCGTTACCTCTTTGACAGTTTAACGAACAAAGATATGATTACATGGAACTCGATTATCAACGGGTATGCCCAAATTGGCTGTACACATGAAGTTACGAGATTATTTCATCAAATAAGGTTAGAAGGTTTTCAGCCGGATGAAGTTACATTAGTGACCCTCCTTTCATGTTTAGCTGCTTTTGGTGATCTTCATACTGGTTCTTCTCTGCATGCTTATTCCATCAAAGAATCACTATCATGTGATAATGTATATATTAACACTGCACTTCTGCACTTTTATGCAAAATGTGGTGAATTAAGGTCTGCTCGTCGGTTTTGATTTTATGGGCGAAAAGAACATAATTTCATGGAACGCATTGATTAATGCTTATGGGATGCAAGGGGATTTTAGTGGTTCAATTGAAGTTTTAATAATATGGTGAAGGAAAACATCCAGCCTACTGATGCTACATTTACAGCAATTCTATCTGCTTGTAGTCACACTGGAACACTTGAAGGATGGAAATTCTTTGACTTGATGTGTAAAGAATTTGACTTTATTCCAAAAATGAATCACTACGGGTGTTTGGTTGACTTGTTGGCTCGTTCTGGTAGGCTTGAAGAAGCATTCAGTCTCATTACACAAATGCGGGTTCGACCTGATGTGAGTTTGTTTGGGTCATTTCTTCATGGTTGCAGTATGCACTCGAGGTTTGACCTTGGTGAAAAGGCGATCACATGGATGTTTGACCAACATCCAATCGATGTTTCTTATTATGTGCTCGTATCAAATCTGTATGCTTCAGATGGAAGATGGAGTCAGGTTTCTCAAATAAGGGAGTTGATGAAGCTGAAAGATTTGAGTAAGCTGCCAGGACGTACCATACAACTCCATAATGCATCATCTGGTATGAACCATGCTACACCCCTGAAGTTTTCTCAAACCTGTAGTTTTCATCATTGATCTCACATTTTGAAATTGTTTCCAATCTTCTCCTTCAGCAGAAATATTAGACAACAAAGTGTAGAATCCTGTATCATCAATCTTTTCAAGATTTTCTTGAATTAACTTGATCATATCCATTCTCCTATGAATTCGACAACCGCTTAATAGAGAACTCCAAATCCCAGAGGTGGGTAAAAACGGCATTGAAATGATGATATTGTAAGCCTCATCAAGATGACCCGCTCGACTCAGAAGATCAATTAAACAAGAAAAATGTTCTAATTTAGGTTCAATCCCGAAATCTTTCTTCATTGAATTGAAATACAACTGACCCTTTTCAACATATCCAGCATGACTACAAGCAGATAAGATGTTCATGAAGGTAATTTCATTCGGTTTCATCTTTGATTCTGTCATTTCATTGAAAACTGAAATTGACATATCAACCAAACCATGCATCCCATAAGCATCAATCATCGCACTCCATGACACCACACTCTTATATGGCATAATGTCAAAAACACGCTGCGCCATCCATAAATCACCACATTTAGCATACATATCAAGTAGAGCAGTATATACATATGCATCATTCATCACACCATTTGTCATGAGCTTATGATGAATCCATTTTCCCTTTTCAAGATCTCTTAAATCTGAACAAGCTTGAATTGCACTCAAAAATGTTACATCATCCATTTCTCGATTATCCAAATACATCTGGTCAAAAAGTATCATCACCTCAACAGATTTACCATTATGAGCAAAACCCCACATCATAGAGTTCCATGTTACCACACCCTTATGATTCTGGTTCATGAATAAGTTATATGCTGAATCTACAAAACCAAAGTTAGCATACATGTCGATTAACGAATTCAGAACAAATTCATTCAAAAACCCTGTTTTAACAGCATAACCATGAATCTGAGTTCCAAGATTTAATGAACCCATGTTTCCACAAGCCGAGACAACACTTGCTATAGTAAACTCATCTGGTGAGATCATGCGGGCCCTCATTTGTTTGAACAGATCCAACGCTTCCTCTGACATCCCCTCTCGTGTATAACCAGATATGACCATATTCCATGAAATCACATGTCTATCTCTAGCTGTATCGAAAATCTTGTGGCAAGTACTAAACTTTCCGCAATTGGCATACAAATCGATCAACGCAGGCCCCAGAATATCGTTGTCAGGGTCGAGGTGTTTTCTTATAACAAAACCATGAACCAACCTGCCTTGTTTTAAGAGATTTAGTCTAGCACAAGAACAAAGAATGCCCATCATGGTGATTGCATTAGGTTCTACTTTAGATTCTTGCATTTTACTAAAAAGGTTTAATGCTGGTTCATAATAACCATTGTGATTGTAACATGTGATCATAGCAGTCCATGACGACGTTGAACGATTAGAAACACGATAAAAAAGACACTGTGAGCTGTACAATTCTCCACATTTTCCATACATCGCAATAAGAGAGTTATTAAGTGTGCTATGATCACTACTTTCAATCTTTCTCACCACTGCATACGCGTGAACCGACTTAGATTGCATCCTCAAACCCAACTCACCACAAGCCTCCGCAACACCAAGCAGTGTCACATAATCTGGCTCGAGCCCATCTAATATCATTCTACGAAATAACTTCAACCCTTCACTTAACCGACCATAACGAACGTGCATCGAAATAACAGAACTCCAAGAAACAACATCTAGTTCAGACATTTCATCAAACACCTTGCGCGCATCCCTCAAGCACGATCCTTCACCATACATATTAACCAACGACGTCTGAACAACATGATCCAACTCAAACCCACATTTGATTATCCTCCCATGAACACTTTGGCCGATACCCAAATCACCAAAACCCGAACAAGCTCGTAAAACCGACGGATATACGAAGCTACTGATGAAGGTTAGTTCTTGCAGCATGTTATTGTATAAAGCAATGGCTTCTGTAAACAATCCGCACCAAACGTAGCGTTTGATGAGTACACCATACATGTAAGAATCCGGTGTATTAAAAGTTTGAAACACTTGTTTTGCGGAATCGAGAAGACCCATTTGGGCGTATGATTCTATGAGCTTTGTTGATGCACGATGGCTTGTGTGTTCACCTGTGACAAGAAGATGAGCATGAAGTTGAGTGAGTGTTCTTATGGTGGAACATGATCGGAATAAGGGCATGTATTGGATCATCTTGAGTGTTGTTTACAGTCGCTAAATAATAATCAATTGAAGAGGAAGAAGAAACAATTACAACATGAGGTACGAGATAGAACAACTTAAATCTTTTCGTTTTAAGGCTCGCTGTCACCTCTCTAGCCTTATTTTAAAAAAAAATCGAATGGTAAATGTACGACCCCTGATTCAAAGAATTGACCAACTTTAAGTTCGAAATCATCTGAAATTAATGCAAAAAGTTGATTGAAGGCGGATCATTGGTTGAGGCCTACCTTATATGGAATGAGTTTGTAACCTTGATTGGTGAGTGAACGCTTGTGATATACGCCTAGGTAGGCGTAACGATTAAAAGTGAAATCAAATGAAAAGATAATAGATCTACGGTTTGTTTATGAAACATAAACACCACATAAAACGCACGGTAGGTAAACCTAAACCGAGATATGATACAAATACATGTGTTACTTAACCTGTTAGACGGTATGAGAGGTTGATTATAATAGCAAAGTCGTTTGAAGTTAAAGTGATGAGTCTTCTCTTAAGGCTAAGGGTTTGTGTCTACTTATGACAGATTGATATAAATTAATTGTGGTGTAGATTAGGTGAAGTAAAATAAATAGAGTAATATATAGTTGTTATAAAAAAGCTAAACGAATTAAATAAATATTTAAATTTTTGATTATTTTCCAATTATCCATAACGCATATCAAAGGGACTCGTTTGGCTACGACAATAATCTTAAACAAGCAGAAGAACGATAAATAGAATTGCACAAAAATATAAGCTTTCGTGATCAATGGTTTCGAAACCGGACCGGACCGGCCGGTCCGACCGGTCCGACCGGGACCCGGTGCATTTGCCGGTTCGGTTCGTTGGTTTTAGGCCGTTTTCTTCATAACCGGCTGGTTCGCGCGGTTGACCGGTCCGACCGGATCCGGCGAACCGGGTTGAACCGGTTTTTGATATTTTTTTTTTTTTTTTTATAGAAAAATATTATTGGATATGGATTAAGGAACACAGGTTCGTTAATTTGGACTATGTTTACTTGAATGGTATGTATTTTGGATGTTGTTTTGGATTAAGGAACACCGGTTCGTTAATATAAATATTTGGAATTTTTTTATATTTTTTTAAATATTTATGACGTCATACGGTTCGTAATCCGGTCCGACCAGTGAACCTCTAGGCCGTCCGGTTCGCTTTCCGGTCCGGTTTTGAAAACATTGTTCGTGATTATCAATCTTTTTGATGGAAAAAAAGGATGATGCGAGGATAACAGCTTCTACTGAGAGATATTGGCACTGGTAGTAATTCGGGTTTCATGGTATTCTATAAAAAGGCTACAAACTGCTTAAAATAGAAAGCAACATGCAAGCACCCTGATTTCCGACCTAGCCCCTCCGTCTTGCCAATGAGCTTGTCAACCGAGTCTCAACGCTTTGAATATCGAACAAATTTACTTTAAAATTTCTATGAAAAAGAAGGCCAGCCAAAGAGCTTAGTTTTCACTGTATTTATGTATATAAACAATAAATAAAATCATAAACAAAACCAACGGCAATAAGTAAATGCGAAACTGTTGTCCCATATTTGGAGCTTTAGCTTTTTCAACCTTTTAACTATAAACATAATTGATATAGATATGATATAAGTTATTAGAAATTATAATAAAAGCTACTTGTACGATGATTAATTAAACATAATTGGATAAAATGATAACATAATCAATTTTAAAAACTTTGATCTTTATGAATTTATACAAATATCTATAAAAGTCTCCAAGAGCGGACCTAGTATGTATTCGCTGAAGTCACAAGAATACAGTGAATTTTCTCGTGCATATGTAAATAGATGTATAAGTTTTTCAAGTGAAACAAATGTTTTTCAAAACAGTGACTCCATTAGTTATAAATATATATAAACTCAAACCTTGAAAAAGTTCACAAGTTAGTTAATTAAATAATTAATAAGAGCACTCCAATACAATGACCAATGCCCTTAAAACCGAGGTTATAATTAAATTATGTTAAGCCCACTTCTAATACTCACTAAATACCCAATAATAATAAAACCTAAAATACTCTCATACCTAATACTTATTTACACTCATATGATTATTTTTTTATTATTGAATCATGCTTTTATCATATGACCTAACCGAGGTTATAATTAAATTATGTTAAGCTCACTCCTAATACTCACTAAATACCCAATAATATTAAAATACTCTCATACCTAATACTTATTTATACTCTGATGATTTATTTTTTGAATTATGCTTTTATCATATGACCTACTTGATCCAACCCGAATCAAGCTAAAAATTTTATATTCACATCTATAAAATTAAAGCATTTAAAAAAATAGTAACTCTATAAAAATATATTCCTGGATCAACCACTCAAAGTCCCATGTGTTCAAAAATGTGTACAACAACATATAACAAAGTCAAAACAATATATGATCATAAAAACATATTGTGTTGATAATATATGTGTCCCTTTTCCCGTCTCTTGTTGCTTCTCACGACATATTAACCACCCCGGCCACAACATTGCACTCACCGCTCATGTAACTCGTGTTTACTACTCTCGGCTTCCTTCTTCTTAGGCTCGGGATCTTGCTTCAAGATCTCGGCTTTTTTCTTGGTTTTCTTGTGCACTTGATCCACCAACTCGGCCGCTTCAACAGTTCCTTTGACCACTACTTGTGAATTGCTTGGATCCAAAACTACACTTTCGACCCCTACAATCATACCCATAATTTAAAACATCATTGCTTGTTAACACACACACATTAATCGTGATAAAAACAAGATTAAAATTTGTCGAAAAAAGATTGATATATACTTGGTAAAACTAGGTTAAAAATGAAATTACCAAATTACCTTTCATCTTCTTAATGCATTTTTTGATCTCCTGAACACAACCTTCACAATCCATGCGTACTTTCAAGATTGATGTAATCATCGATGGGTGCTGCGGTTCATCACAAAAATTTTCGATATTTAATCGAACTGGTTCGAACGAGCCACGAGTTGGCTCAAGCTTTTCACGAGCCGAACTCCAGCCGGTGTTTTCAGCTCGTTAAAATTTTCGAGTCGAGCCGAGCCGGCTAGATAAGCTTCGAGCTCGAGCTCAAACCCATCCTGGCTCGGCTCGGTTTGGCTCGTTTACAGCCCTAGTTGTAAGGTACTTAAACATTAAAAAATAAAAATATTAAAAAAAGTGTGTGCGCGTACACACACCTCATGTTTCTTCTCATTCAGTTTAGGAGGTTTTTCTTGCTCGTGCTTCTTCTGTTCCTCCGACGGTGGTTTTGGGACCGGCAATAGAAGCTCAACTTTTCGACCCATTTTCTTTTTGACTATTTCACAAACTTTTAACGGATCTAGATTAATACCCTTCACTATAACCTTATGAGTCTCAGGATCAGTAACAACATCTTCAACTCCTATTTTTCAAAACAACTTAACTATTAGTTGAGCAAGAAAAAAATTCAATCAAGAAAGTACTAGGTGAGTAAATGAGATTAACGGCTCGTGAGCTACTTAAGATCAGCTTGTTAAAAGCTTGAACCGAGTAGAGATTAAAGTTTATATTAGGGTTTATTTAATAAATAAACTTAAGCTCGATAGCTCAACTTCATACATCCAACTTGATTAGCCTCCCGATTCTAAACAAACTTAAACGAATTAAGATAATAATAATTTAAAAATAGATTATCTTATGTGAGTGAACTACATTAGAAACCCATATATTATAGTGGTTGAATAAAATTTTAAAAATCATTACTAAAATTGTAATTACTTTAAAAACAAAATTATTAACTTAATTTAAATAATATCAATTGAAGGCTAATAAATAAGACCCGAAAAAATATATATAATGTTACAGAATTGTGAAAAGTAATACCCTCATTTACATATATACATTCGGGAGAGAATTTCAACTTCCATAAACTTCTATAACCTAACTTTTTATTTTTATTTTTATATATTTTCGAATTGCATGTTAGAAATTATAACCATCTCAATTCATTTATTGATATGATAAATATCCATAATTAAATTAATATTAAATATCCAAAACATATTTCTTTTAATATCATTGTTAATTAATATCATTACTATCTAATGTCATCAATTAAGTTTAACAAGCCAAGCTTTTTTCTAAGTGAGCTCGAGCTCAATTTGGCTAGTTTATTATTGTACCAAGAAAGTAAAAATAAAAATAAAAAACTAAAAAAGATTGAAAATATTACAAACCTTTAAAGTCTTTAACGCTTTGTTGAGCTTGTTTAGCACAGTCTTCACAATGCATGAATACTTTCAAAACAACCTCTTGCGAGGGTGGAGGTGGTTGCGAGTCTTTTGACTTGTCTCCCTTTTCCGCATCATAGGTGGCCGGTTTGCTTTTTCCTCCGCTCCCTTTCTTTCCTAAAAAACAAAAGATCAGACACAAGCTTTTTAAAAAACACATTTTTGTAACATATAAATGAAGCGCATACTTATTAAAACTACGTAAAAGCACTTTTTTAACCAAAACCTATTAAAATGTAATTTTATTAAATCTACATCAAAACACTCATTTTTATAACGAAACCCAGTAAAAAACACATTTTTCACAAAAGAAAACTCATTAATACCTATACCTTACATCAAACAAACTCATTATCACACCAAACAATAATGAAATGAAATGAAATTAAGAAAAAAAAAAAGCAAAATGTAAATAAGATTCAAGAACCTCATCTTTCTTGTTTTTCTGTTTAGATGGTCTTCCTTGCTCTAGCTTCTTCGGACCCTCTATCAACGATTCTATGAATGTCGATGAAAGCTTAACACTCTGGTGGCTTTCCTTCTGGGCGCCTTCTAGAAACTTTAACTGATCTGATTTTTCTCTCTTCACTACGACCTTACTAGTTTTACAATCCGTTTTCTCATCTCTAATGACCGGTTTTGCTTCTTCCTTTGCTCTCTTTCGATCCGGCCTTTTCACCTCCTAAAAAACAATCAAACAACGCCCTCAATCAAACAATACTTAATATTATGATAGTTATTGATGTTTTATCATTATCTTATTATCGTATAATTTGTTTACACGTATGTATATAAAAAACCGAAAACAAACAAACAAACAAACAAACATACTCAGTATATCCTATTCAAGATTAGAGTCTAGGAGGGGTAGGTGATGGCGAGTCTTTCCTCTACTTTGGGGGTAGAGAGACCGCTTCCAAAGAGACCCCCGACTCAAAAGCAAAAACAATAGCAATAGCAAACAAAAGCAAGCATATTATATAGCATACAACATATAGGTATAAGACACATAGAATTTAGGAAAAAAACATACAACATAGATAGTGTTTAAACCTTACTAGTTGATTATGAAGAGCTTCTTCTAATTGTTCCACAACATGCTTCATTTCCGGACGTTCTTGTACGGTCCTCAAACATTGATAGGCAATGCTTGAAAATGTAGATAAAGAACAAGCGCTTATCTCCTTATGTAAATCAGAGGGAATGATACGATGTAATGTTTGATTTTTGTAATGTTTTTCGAACAACATAGATAGCGTTTCACGCTCATCCTTGTATCTAACATGCGCGAGCCTTCCACACAAAACTTCGCACAACACAACCCCAAAAGAGAAGACGTCTGTTTTCTGGCTGAGACGTCCATTAGTGCAGTAGTATGGATCCATATATCCAGGTGTCCCACAAGGATCAGAGATAACAAAGGAAGACTCTGGGAAATCTCTTGACAACCCAAAATCTGAAATTTTAGCTTTCCACTTCTTATTTAAAAGAATATTTGAACTTTTAATATCGCGGTGCAGAATTCTACGTCGAGATCCAATATCATCATGAAGATACTTTAAACCGCGTGCAACATCTAGGCAAATATTAAGCCGTTGGATCCAGTTTAGATCTTTGCTTTCTACATGTTTGTCGAGACTCCCCTTACTTTCGTACTTATAACAAGTATCTTCTCGCCATCTTCGTCACAAAATCCGAGAAGAGAGACAATATTTTCATGTTTATATTTTGAAAGCAAAGCAATCTCTTTCCTAAATTCACGTTCTCCTTGTCTTTGCCTAGGATCCAACCGCTTTACCGCGATGTGACCATGTTTTTTAGACACGCCTTTGTATACATTCCCGAACCCACCCTTCCCGATGAGATTTGTGTCTGCAAATTCATTAGTTGCCTTTGATATGTGTTGGAGAGGAATCTGCAACTTCTTCACTTCTTCAATGGAAGACATGATCTTTGATTTGAACTATGTGTAATTAATTACTTGTGTTTGAAGAAAATTCAATTAAGAAGTGATAAACAAAGAGGCCTACTATTCGTGGCTGTTTGGGAGTGCTTATTTTAATCAACTTTTAACTTTTGAAAAGTTAAAAAGTCATTTTATAATGTTTGGCAATATAATTGTTATGAGAGAATAAAGTTAATAAGTAATTCCATACTAACTTATTAACTTATTGAAAAAGTAAATAAGTCAATAAGTTTTTTCTTTAAAACAATCCCAAATATGCCCTTCTTATACCACCCAAATCTGAAATATGCCACCCCAAAACACAAACAAAAAAAATGTAACGAACATTTGACTAATCCTCAAACGACCGTTTGTAAAGAAGGGGCTATGAACGCAAGCCCAAATCTTCAAACTGTCGTTTGAAGTAACCTCAAACTAATGTTTGTAGACAATGTGAGATTAGATTATCAGTGATATAAGAATAGAAGGCCCTAAACAAAAGTATATAAGTTTATGGGTGATTTTCAAACCTTCAAATAAGCTTAGAGTGACTGATGCCGGAGTGTGGATCGACTAGTGACAAAGATAAAAAACAGTTGATCGACTAGTGGCGGTGAAGATCGAAGACAACTAAAGAGTTGTTTCTATATAAAGGAATTTAGTGCCTTGGATGGCAAGTTTCGAAGGAAGTATGGTAGATTGTGAATTTAGAAGCAAAATACGTTTTGGTTTCTTTTAATTCTTGATTTGATTGATGAACTAACTTATAGAAACATAAGGTTGTCAATTGTCATCTCAAACTCGTGATTGGCCCCATCGGATTGGGAAGGCTCGAGGGCGGTACAACTTTTACAGGGTTTATTTACCTAGCTACACCATATTGATCGTGTTTCACGTACGTATGCTAACACCAACCTTTCACCTTTCTTTTGTTCACCACCACTTCTCTTTCTCTGTCATTTTTCGCCGGTGATCTTACACGGCTTTGCAAGCTTTCGATACAAGAGAATGATAATAACAGCAAACTAATTCTCTGTGCTTGAAGGGTCTGATTTTGATGTTCAATTCCTTTATATCTTCGTGACTCTATTTCATATTAATGGGATGGGTCTAATTTGCTATTGGTTTGACCAAATGCTCAATTTTACATCTGAATCATTGCTTTTTATTATGAGTGTATAACCATTTTGGTAACATTATCTATAAAAAAATATTTTCTAATGCATTGTGGTGCCGTTATGTTTTTATTTAATCACCATTTACCTTTTCAAGGTTGTTTGTGGTTTTATCGAAGAAGAGTTGTACAGAAACGCAATAGTACTAGATCGATTGGTTTAGTAAGAGACATTCTATGACTTTTTAAAGTGGAGGTCATGCGCTGGAGTCTCACTAGATGTAATCTGCTCCAAATAGGCTAAGGGTTTTACCACAATGGGCTTTTAGGTGGTGGGTTTCTGATGCGGGTCCAAGTGTTGAATACCGGGCCTTAATGTTTTTGGAGGCCTAAGACCGCGCTACACGAAAATGGGCCTAACTTGGGCTATGAGCCTCCGTCTCTGACGTGCCATAGGTGGGTTATCCCGTTATTTTTCCAAAATAAGGCCTCTAAATGTGTTTTTGGGTCACTTTTATGTTTTTTTCTAGTTTTTCGGTTTTGTTTTGGGCTTTTTTTTTTGCCCAATGATTGTTTGTTTTTAGGCTCGTTCGAATTTTGACTTCTTATATAAGTTATGTTGATGTAATTTGGATGGTCAGTTGATCAATTCTGAAATTAAAAGTTTGTCTTTTCAAATTTGTGACTTTGAGGGTCGAATTTGGGGGTTTGGGTGAAGATCATCACGGGTATTCGCAGAATCAACGTCTTTGAGCTTCGATTTCATTCTGTGCGTTACATCAGTTTCCCTTTGAATGGTGGGCGAGCCGAGTTTCCCACAATGGGCCTTTAGGTGGTGGGTTTTCTTTTGAATGGTGGGCGAGCCGGATCACCAGCGTTGTTTGTGTTCGCGAGCATGGGTGAACTTTCGTCATTGAGTTTACCCGGGTGACCGGGCTTTGCATCTCAATCCGAAAAAAAAAAGAAAGAAAGAAAAAAGAGTTGTACAGAAACATGCGTTGATACAATCCGCGGATAACAATTTTGACTTTGCATCTCAATTTTATTTATATGCATTTGAACTCATATTTCATATTTAACATTATACATGATTGTCCTATGAATTATTTTTCCAGTGTTATCAAATATGTACGTCACATTATATAGTGAGTTTAATATTCAAAATAATTTGATTTTTGTCTTTTTTGTATGAATACTAATTATCGATGTGTAGAGGAGACTCCCACGGCAACGCTCTTGTTAATTACAATTCTAGTTTATGTTAATAACTCATATCTCTTTTATCTTTTGTCAAACATAAAGAATAGGCATGCTCTCCATGATTAATTACTCATTACTAGCGGTATGATATTTGTCTCTTACAAAATATCTATGTTAAATTTTTTGCAAGTATATGATAAATTATATGAGTTTAAAATCGTCGCAAAGTTAAAGCTAAGAGAAATAATACATGTAAAAAAAATGATGAAAAAATGCTCTCTGCGCTTCCACTCAAAAAGATAACGTGACATGCTGAAAATAATTCTGAAAATGATAGAGATATGAAGTAAAGTTAACTAGTAATTAATGAATTTACGATAAGATGTTTCCAACCAATCATGTCAGTATGTCACTGTCTACTATTTCATTGTGACATTTTCAAAAACAAATAATTCAAATATCACTCTTTGTTTTGCTTTGTCGCTTATATTGCAGGAATGTGACTTTAGTTTATGATGTATGGTCACTAATAAGTGGATGGTTAAAAATTTCGCCTATCTATGTGTTCTTTTTCTCAGATGTATTGAAGATTTAAGAATCTTGCTCGGGTGGAAAAGATATGAAGAAATTAACACAAGTCATTGTTTATATAACAATTTGGTGTCTGTGGAAGCAAAGGAATTAAGTCATATTTAACAGGAAACAACCCTAATCCCGATAAAATCAGTATCATTCCTATGAGTAATAAACAGAGCTAGAAAAAAAATGAATGGATTGGAAGAATTGGAGCTCTTTTTATTTAAAGTTATAATATGTAATATCTCATTATTTCCATTGGTGTTTGTAATTTTGGGGGCCTAGCAACTTGCTGGTTAATGAAATTCCACGAAACTGTTAAAAAAAAAGAAAAAAGAATTAAGGTGATCGGTGGTGGCGGTAGTGATGATGTGATAATGACTGAAAAAGTTATCATGTATATATTCATGTCGGTAGGAGTGGGCGGGCACACCCGTCGTGAGGTCATGACATGGCCCTGCGCCACGCGGCAACACCGTCGTCGCCCGCTTCACGCCGCTGAATTCCTCTTTTACAATGAGAATTCGCCGTGAGGTTGTGTGGTGTAGTATTGTAGTGTAATATGGTGTGGACACAACCACCATCAAATTTGAGTTTGTGGTGTAATGTGGTGTAGTGAAACATGACAACATTTGATTGGTGGGTATATGATGTGGTGTGGTATATGTGGCGAGCAATGTTGTGAGGGTCAGATTGTATCAGCCGGTCCAGTCGCGAATCGCTCTGGGTACCGATCTGATCAATACTAGTTCGCTTTAGAGGATATGAACTGGCTGGTTGATCCTGAGTCGGCGGTTAGGACCAGTCAAACCAGGAGATCAGACCGATTGAACCGGTTTTTTAGATATAATTTTAAAATTTTCAATATTTTTTTACATATATACATTAAAATAATTATGACTCTATCCGGTTATCATATCCAGTAAGTGAACCCAAAAGACGTCCGATTCACTATCCGATCTGGTTCTAAAAACATTGATGGTAAGATCACCCCATCCGCCCTAATATGTGATATTGAAAATTGAGTTTAATGAGTCTATGATATTGATGAAGTTTGTAATTATTAAACTTGATGAGTTGTATTATTGTGATGGGTAGAAAAATAAATTAAAAAAATATGCACAGGCACTCACGCCAGTAAATGGCTTCTTCACCTTCTTCCCCCAAAATTTCTTATCAAAAGGTGTTAAGCAGTTGAGAGATTAAGTCTCAAATAAAAATATTAATTTAAAAATATAATAAGATTAAAAGGTGTAAGTTTGGTTGTTTAAGAAATTGGAAATTTAGTTTTAGACTAGTAAAGGTGCACAAAACGATTTGGGGCCACAAACCAATTCAGTTCGTAGCCAACGAGGTCAAAGCCGGTCCAATTTAAAACGGGTTTATTCGGTATGTTGACAGCGGTTTTTGTCAAGTTTTATTGGATTGGTTCGGTTTCAAACCAGTTTCAATGGTAAGAATTATCAACAAACTTACGGCTTATAATCAGGTTCAAACCAGTTCAAATATGCCGGTTTCAAACCGTTTTGGGCCGCCTCTTTTGGTTCACCAATTGGCTTTTTCAACTTTATATTAATTATTACAGTCTATAAAAGTATCCATGTATGATTTTAAACCCTATATACAAGTGCTCATATGCAACTCTAGCAGCTCATAACAACCGTTAAAAATCCTGGTCAACATCATAGGCCACTTCCAAACCTAGCCGAAACAACTTGCTATTTTAAACGCTAGCCGCTTACAACAGCCACTAGAACCTAGATGCTGCCACCAGAAGCTGATTCTCAACCCCGGCTAAAATAACCCCTTCACTAAACCTTAGTCGCTGCCACAAATTACTTATCGACCACTGGGTTAGCATTCAACAGCACAATGATCACACAAAAACCAATGTCCACGCAACACACATGCCGAAACTAACGCCACCAGCCCCACCGATTCGATTCCAAATTCTGAAAATGGTGAAAGGAAAATATATCTTACGCCACTCGTGTAACCCTATTATACGCACAAATACTATGATATGATATCAGCTTGCTTCAATCTCCAGCTCCCCATTTACCTATTGGTACTTGGCTTTTGGGAATATGATGTGGAAACCACTCATGTTTGAAACCTGCAACTCTTGAAGCTTCGAATAAATCTTTCTGATGAACGTTAAACTTACACTACTCCTAAACTACATCACCGTAAACCACTACCTACCAGTATCTAATCTGAGTTTACTCCAAATATGATATAATAATACTAAACTAAAAAAAAAACTACTATGATAAATTTCGAAAATAACCCGTTGGAATAATATACTGTGGAGATGTTACACATTCTTGGAGAAATAATAAGTATGTTAATGAAACACATTCAGATGGATCAATCCGTAAGGTTTGCCTCACCTGCAAGATCACACCAAGGGCCAGGATTGCATCTGTTCAAGCATCATCCCCAGACCTTTCATCTTGTGGATCATATGGCACCTCGTGTCGAGGTCTATTGTACTTCTCACGCAGCTGCTTCACTGGAATAAAGTCTCCAGCCGAATCCATACCATAGAATAAGAAGGAAGCATATGGATGCTCAAACCTAGCCTGTATCATTGTAATCAAATTACAAAATTAAAAACAATGGGGCAAATTTTGTCACATTTGCCTATAAGTGGGTCGATTTGGGCTATTTTCATCTCTAACAGGGCAAATGTAAAGGTAAATGATTTAACTAAAAAGGAAACATGTCAAATAGGTCAAAACAGATTACTGTATCCAAATGCATAAAACCGTATGAAATGGCTTTCTAAAAAAAACTAAAGTAGACTACTTTTGCAATATTAAGTTTTCTTTGTCTAGCAAATTAACTAGTTTGTCCCGGAGAATTATAGTCCCGGCATTACCATATTGTACTTTCTAGGAACAATATATGACACTTACTTTATCGGGTTCTTCCGGGGCCAGTAAATTTTCCTCTGGAACTAAGAAAATGCAAGATACATATGTCAATAAGCAAGGATAATTAAGCAAACAATAATACTACTTTATAAAGAAGATTGACAGACTTTATAAACCATCATCTTTTTTTGCAACCATGAAGACCCATCACCGCGCCCCCACCAATGCTATGTTAACTAATGAGTATAGGTCAAACTAGTGTTGGATATGTGACTTCAAGGGGCAGAAACTAGTGGAAGTTCAGACGCTTACACAAATTATCAAATTTGGACATTATCTAGAATTGCAGATAAAAATGCTACTATACATGCCATTTTTGCCGGATATACATTCATATAAGTATGGTTTCTTTGCCACGAAAAGTTAAACACGATGGTTTAAAAAGTCAACTGATTTAAGAAGAATAACAAAGTGCCAAAAGATGGTATTACTTGTTGTGGAACACATGATATGGAAAAACAACTTCATGGAGGATTGTTGTCTCCATAAATAACAAAATAAGAAATTATATTTTCCATGTTAATGTTGTAACAGTTATGTTAAAAGCTGTATCCATGAAATAAAGGAACTAAAAGAAATGGAAAAAAAGTTAAAATTTTAATAATGGAAATAGGTTACAAAATTGTTTGAGAAAAAAACATTACCAAGATCAGCTACTTACCATATGCTACCAATAGATTGGGGTCTTCACGTACATCAACCAAAACCTGCAAGAAAATAAGCCAAGTGAAACTAAAAACCATATCTTTTTTCATATAATAGTGGTATGAATACAATTTATTAAATATAAAGTAACGGGTGAGCATAAGCTTTGGTAGTTAAGAGGAGTATTTTGTGAAAGAAAAAAAGCAGATGAAATAGGGAGGATTGCGAGACCTGATAATACGGTTGATCAGGACCACGAGTCAACTGGTCAACATGTGCATTTTCCATCCACGAGCTTGTTTCACAACACACTGGATCCATTCCACAAACCACGGCTCTGTATCCTATGACCACAAGACTAACTTTCAGAAAAATATAGAGCAAAGCTTCAAAATGACATAAAATAAATTTAACATTTTGCTGGGAAATTAGATTAATTTAATAGTCATAAACTAGAGGATTCATGTTGACAAAAATCAAAGTTCTTACCTTTTAATGCCCAGGTAAAGAGGCACATTCAGATTGACCTTCTCCAAAATGTGAATAAACAACAGTGAACAAAAATGGTTGTTTTTGACAAACAAACAAACAAACAAACATACACAGTATATCTCACTCAAGAGCAGGGTCTGGGAGGGGTAGTGGCGAGTCTTTCCTCTATCTTGAGGGATAGAGAGATCGCTTCCGAAGAGACCCCCGACTCGATAACAAAGGCAATAACAAACGCAATCATAAACTATAGCATACAACACATAGGTAATAAATCACATAAAGAAATAGATAGTGCGTACATCAAATAAGCGTCATGTATCACCTATAAAGGGCAGATGTGGACTACCTACACCTCACGCGAGGGTTCCCGCGTCATGCCTCCGTTTACCCTTCCTACCCACACAACCCACTAAAAGTCCTTAATTTTAATTCTACACCTCCACGCACTCCTATCGTCGATCATGTGCTCAGAGAGGTGCAAGTCTACCATATCTCGCCTAATTATCTCGTCCCAAGTCAACCTAGGTCTTCCTCTACCCCTCCTACCCTCTAAATTGATGTTCTTTACAACTCTAACAGGTGCTGCCATCGGTCTCCTCTTCACGTGTCCAAACCATCTTAATCTTCCCTCTCGTATTTTATCTATGATACAAGCCACCTCTAGGCTCTGGCGAAACACGTCGTTTCTTATCCGATCCAATCTTTTGTGTCCACACATCCACTTCAGCATTCGCATTTCCGCGACCTCTATTTGTCTCTCGTGCGATTTCTTTATGGCCCAACAGTCTGTTCCGTATAACATAGCTGGACGTACTGCCACTCTGTATAGTTTTCCCTTTAGTTTTGCTGGGAACCTCTTATCACACAAAATCCCTGATGCTGCTCTCCACTCGCACCATCCTGATTGCACACGGTGGGCTACATCGCTATACTTTTATCAAATTATCCTGTTGAAATCTATCCAGCAAAAATGAATAAAAGAGACAAAGATGGGACAGGAAAGAATAATAGAAACTGCGGCAAGATGGTTACTCTACAGGTATTTCTGTAACAGATTCCAAAGAGTAAATTTGTTCTAACAATTTCAAATAAAGGAAGAAAAGAGGTTTAATTTTTATCTTTTGAAGAACAATATCATCTGGAAAATAGTAAGAGATGAAAGAAACTTACCGAATTTTTTGTGCCTCACTTTCTGCCCTAAACGGAACTCGAATTGGGCTTTTTCAAAGGCTTGGGCCTTTATCGATGCAGCCAATGAATCGGCCTCAAGCTTGGAAATTTGATCACGTATGTCAGCTGCCAGTGAATAGTTTTCGTTCTCTATTGCATTCTGCAGATCTGCTCTGCAGAATAAGTAATGAAGCAAATGAAAAAGAATAACATAATATATCACATATTTATAACACCGAATCAGAGAAATCCCAACGAAGCTACAAAATAAATACTGTGTCAAACTCACCGTAAACGCAACAAGCTTAAACCCTTGTCTTGAGCATCACTTTTTGAGGATAACCCCCTTTTAGATTCTAGCTGCTTCTTAACTTCAACTTCAACCTTATATAAGCATTTCATAGTAAGCGCATACTTGCACAAATAAACTTATAATACTGATCTGGGACTACAGGTTTCATTTACCAATGGCTATTTTTCATATTTGACACATAGTCAACAACTCACTAACCTAGGTCTATGCGCAGAGATATATAGTGCAACCTACATGGGAAGGGAAAAGTAAAAAAGAATTCAATTAGATAATCAAACCTCATTGAGCTTGTTTCTCAATTGTTTTGCAATATCATACTCCTCCAAATTCAATGCATACTGCAAATAAGAGATAACATAGTACTTGTAAGAAAGTCCATTTTTAAGAGAATCAATCTACTTGAGAGATACCTAATCTTTACAAACATCAACAATAATAAAAATAAATTAGGTGGCGACCATCTAACCCATTTACTTATGAGTAGGTTGATTCAGGTTGTGTTTATCTCAAACAGGTTAAATAATATGAAATTATCCATATGAGGTACATGTCAAAAGGGCTAAACATCTCCAAAGTCTATTTTAACGCATGCAATGTCCTAAATACGTATTTTTATAATTATTGAAATGATATTGTTTTTTAATCATGCATTCATAAAAGAATTTGAAAATGGAAAATAAAAGTGTTTGGTGCTCAACTCAATCTTTTGACATGTATTAAAAATGACTTGTTTCAACCATAACAAATTAACAAGTTTTTACCCAATACCCAACACACCCATCAAGCCACACATACTAAGAATGAAGGCATGTGAAAACCTGCACTCTCGTTGCCAAATCCAACTGGTAAAAAAATATCAGAATATCTTCATTCGCACTCTCACTACGCTCTATACTCGCATCTGAACCCTGATCACCTCCTCCTTTAAAAAACCAACCCGCTTCAACCTGTGTATTCCTTTGTCCACTTATATCAGAAAACGATAGATTTTGTACACATTGGTGTGAAAGAAATCTTTTTTCAGTCCCAAATATTAGGTAGCCATGTCTTCTCCTCGGTCTTGAACGTCTTCTTGAAGCATTTGCAGATCCACATAAACTACCGTTAGTGGATGCTGTAATGGTGGTTACTGACATTCCTTTGTATGATAGCACCAACAAAGACAACTGTTATAGTCCTTAAGACAGCTGTGCTTTACCCTGCTGTATGTATACGAACTACGAACCTGATAACTGTTATATTGTAGCGAATACATCAATCAGAACTGATAACAAGACAAATCTATATAAACAGAAGCAGATATTGAATATAAAATTAAAGTTACAGCACAAGCAAATTTACCATTTTCCAAGAGAATCTGGATTAACTGAAATGTTGGTTCTATAAACAGTTATTATGGTGATACTTTTTGGGAATTTACTGCAAAATCTCATCTTTATTAATAGGTTAATGAATTCAACAGCTTTAGAGTTCATCATTCAACAATAGCTTAATAACGCAAATCGATTTCTAACATGAAACCATTTACCTTAATCAAAACACATACACGCTCAAATTAGCAAAGATTCAGATACTTCACGATCTTGAAACAAAAGTAGAAGGAAGTATGCCGATCGATATTAAATCTATATAAACAGAAGCAGATATTGAATATAAAATTAAAGTTACAGCACAAGCAAATTTACCATTTTCCAAGAGAATCTGGATTAACTGAAATGTTGGTTCTATAAACAGTGATTATGGTTATACTTTTTGGGAATTTACTGCAAAATCTCATCTTTATTAATAGGTTAATGAATTCAACAGCTTTAGAGTTCATCATTCAACAATAGCTTAACTAACGCAAATCGATTTCTAACATGAAACCATTTACCTTAATCAAAACACATACACGCTCAAATTAGCAAAGATTCAGATACTTCACGATCTTGAAACAAAAGTAGAAGGAAGTATGTCCGATCGATATTAAAATTCGACAATTTGATGGGTGAGCAGCGAGATTACTTACGAGAAAACTTAAAATCGAAGTGTATAGCGAAGACCACACGAATTAAACTCTTGGAACCCTAACTTTGTGGGTTTTGATTTGATTTCAAGTTAGAGGCTCAGAATTTAACTGGTGTATATCGTCCTCGTGTGCCTCAGAACTCACTATCATAATTTTCTTCTACTTCAATTTGGGGATTTCCTATCTTGTGTAATAATAACAGAATATTTTTTAACGGTACAAGTAAATCATTGGTTAACACATGAAAATATGGTTGTAATAAAGATGCACTCTTTTATTTTTATTTGTTATAACTAGTTCATCTCATAAGTTATATAAAAAAGAAAAAAAACTCATTTAATTTGATGTTTTCAAGAGTACCTTAAATAAACGGGTCGTGTTTGGTTTAACATGTTTAAATAACTTATTTACGACTTTTAATATTATCTTAGCGAATAAAGGTAAAGCTTGTGCGTATCACATCCTTCCTATACCCTATTGTGTTAGTGTAGTCTACTAAATATGTTTATTTGTTAGTTGCAATAACTTTGGTATATAAATACTTTTAGATAGTTCTAGAATAAAGATTGAAAAAGATGAAACTTTTGTCACTTTATAAATTGTAAATACAGGATTGTGTTAAGTTATCCAAAAATAAAATCAAGATTAAACCGGTGTTCTCGTATGCATCTAGAAATCCAACTCTATAAAATAGAAATAGAACATTTGAAATGTTTACTGTATGTGTAGTATTGTTACTAGTATAGTTGTTTGTTTACCAAGGTTGTACACTTGTGATAAAGATTTTTCAAATACTAGTTGTCAAGATAGCGTTGGAACACTACTAGCCAAATTTTATGTGCGTAACCATGAACCTTGTTGTTCTCATGGTTTAAAAACACAAGAAGATTACAAACCTCTTATCTACATTTGGGATGTCAGCGTGCTAGTCGAGAAATATATGGCTAAGTTTTATTAAGATCATAGATCATGAGCTCCTTGCCACGGTTAGACATAGCAAGTGTGGTGGTCAAACCCGCCTCCTAGAATGGTTGTGTTGTCAATGTTAAGCCTTTTTGTTGTTGTACTAGTGTCAGGACATTGTTGCATTATGGTCGAATGTATAGCAGACTATTCAAATGGTGGTTGCTAATTAACGTCACCAACAAAGTTGTTTGGTTGATGTCGTCACCAACAACAATGTTGTTTTTTTTAGTCCTTGGGTAGCCCTAACCCTGATCATGAACTACAAAATCCAATTAATCACAATTAAGTATCAATAAAGGTGATTTATAACAAAAAACGCTTAAAATGTGAAAAGATATGCATTATTAACATGTATATTTAAGTTGGTATTATTGTTTAATATCTGTAGAAGTATTATTTATTTACTACATTCTAACATTGAAAACAGTCAGAATATGTGTACAAGTAAAAATTTTAAAATGATATTCCACAATTATTATATTCATGAAATATACTTATACAAATAAAAAAATCTTTATTCCTTAAAATATGATTACACTTGTTAATTTGTTATACAAATAAAATTTTCAAAAAATAGTAAAAAAGAATGAGGTGTTGACAAATGGTAACGATCATTTAATATGTTGACAAATGTTCAATCTATTTTCAAGTCCCACATGGAATAAAAAAAACTAAAGGGTTTCAAGTTAGGCCAAGGGGGTCCTTCATCTAATGTGGGTTTTCTTATGAGAGCGGTCTCGAGTTCGGGACTGATGAGATCAGACTGATGTTCGAGCTTTCTTTCGGGGACGTGCCAGCCTAATACCCTAATGTTCCATACTCGAGTAATGAGGATGATCGAGTGAGCCAATAACGCGCTAGTGATCTAATTAACCATTAAAAATAGACAAGGTTAAATAGGGGTTTGTTACACCCAAGTTATATCTAATGTTTTCACGCCCGGATTGGACCGGGCGGTCCAACTGGGATTCGGTGAGATGAGCGGTTTGATCTACCCAGACTCGTTCAGTATTGACAAAACAGACCGGTTGGAAGCAAGTCTCCAGTTGAATCAGAAAACCGGCCGTCCGGTTGGAGCGGTGTACACGAAAAACATTTGGGTTTTAGCTTATTTTTGTCAGATCTACACCGTAAAGCTTTAATTTGTGCCATCAGATGAAGCTACGGTTCAAGATGAACGAAGTGACTGTTCAAGATGAAGACCCGCGTGGTTGTTTCATGAAGCTGGTTATGAGAATAAGAAACGATAGAAAGGAGAATAAAAAGAAATTAAAGAACATCTCCCAGAGATGCATAAAATAAAAAGTGAAATGAATTGGAAACTTAAACTAAAAAGCATGATATTATTGCGTTCTAGGTTGGAGCTCATGTATAACATAGGTGGATTAAATAAAATATATTAAAATCATAGTTTTATAATATTTTATTTTTAAATGTTATTACCTATTGGTGAAATAAAAATATAATGAGTATTTAAAAGTAATAACGGAAAGTGAAATTAGAAATTATAACTCTATATTTAAAAATAAAATATGTTTAAAATCATACAATTTAGTATGTATTAAAAATTATTAAAATAATAATATTTATATTTTTGATGTTTAATAGATAGCTACATATTTACAATAATTATCATTTAATATAAGAAAGACAATAAACACAAATATAAATGTATATGTTTTAACATATTTTCATAAAAAAGAAAAGTTAAATTTATTTTTCTTTATAATTTTTATATTTATTTATCATGAGAGATAAACAAAAAAATGATTTTTGATTATGCTAAAATGATGACACTTGTTATTTGATATACTAGAATGATAACACGTGTCTTGAAAAAACCTTCTATATATTATAGATGGGTGACGTGGTAATCAAGCGACCCCTGGGGCACTGACCGTTACTACCCGCGTCTGACAGAATCAGAAATTGATTTGATTTGCGAAGACACGTTACGATACGATTAATAATCATCAAATCCCTTAACCGTTCTACACCATATCTATATATACGCACACACCCTACAACTCACACCTTAACACCACCGTCTCATACACCCTAAACCCCTAAATTAACCACCGCACTGAACGATGATTCGAAATTTCCCTCAACAGTTGCCTCTTGAAGGTCAATCCCCTACGTACTGTCTTCATTGATCCACAAGATCGATAAAACACCCGCACTATTTCCGATATATAGGTTTGTTTCTGATATACGATTCAGGTAACGTCAAATTATTAGTTCTCCTTAATTTATGCGTCACATTCATACGTATCTTATTATGCTGTTGTTGAATCGAAGAGTTTTAGGGTTTACGGATCCTTAATTGTTGAAAATGCATGCGAAACACTCAACCTGTGTTGAAAGGGATCCTTGGTGTGATGTTTTTATAATTTCGTTATTAATTTGTTGATTTATGACGTGATTGATGTCTGATATGTACGGAATATGATTTTTGTGAATGTTTTTCATGATTTATTGATTGATTGTGCAAAATATGATTTTTGTGATGCCCTTTTTAGGAGATCTAAAGTAAGTTTCATTCATCATATTAATCCCATTAGTTTATTGTTATATATCATGTACCTCATACACTAGCTTTTATTTGGCTATGGAGACATCATTCATTGTTGTAGAAGCGAAAACAGAAGTTAGCAACTTCATTGTTATAATAGATCTCACCCTCTTACCCCTTTGGTAGTGATAGTTGTTACAAAGCAAAAGAAAAACCTAGAATTACTTCCTCTGAGATTCTTGATGCAACAAGCACTAAGATATTATTGAAAAATTATCCACAATGTCTTGATTGATAAATCGTAGCCTTCAAAACCCAGCGATTCTTCTTGACTGTATCCGGAACATGCCCCATGCTCCTACTGTCACAAATTCCTCTAACTAGTTTAGACTTATGACCCCATTCAGCTACAATCTTTGCTCTAGACTTTATGTCTGCAAATGAACTCTCTTAGCAGCAGATTTTGCGAACCCGACTTTGACTTGCTTAACCGGGTTGATCAATCCCTCAATAGGTACTTCCACCATGTACAATGACCCATGCTTATCACCACGAGCAATCACCCGGTTCCTATTGATTAACCTCTATTTACCATCACCAATCTTGACTTCCAGTCCTTGTTCATCCAATTTACTAACATAAATTAATTTATTCTTTAAATCTGGAATCACTTTGGCATTCTTCAAGTTCCATGTAGTTCCCAATGGAGTCACCAAATCAATATCACCCATATCCATTACATTAAGCATTCTGCCATCAGCGAGACGTACCTTCCCAAAATCGCATGTTTTCAAATTCACCAGCATTTCACCGCTGTGTACAGCGTGAAACGAAGAACCAGAATCCATGATCCAAGAGTTAACACTGTTTTCAGCCTCAAGAATTAACAAGTCACCATCATTGACATCCTCAATAGCAGTGTTCAGACTTTTCTTTGGACATTGACTCTTAACATGTCCACCCTCGTTGCAGATCTAGCACCTCACATTTTTCCGAGTTCGAGTTGAACTCCCGAATCCTACTTGCTCGGCTATTTTCCCTTTCCCCTGTCAACATGTAACATCTCAGAAAATGATCCAACATTTGCACTTTTCAGACGTGTGCATTCACCTATCACAATGTCTCGAATCTATTCAAATGTTATGTCGTTAGCCCCCATAGAATTTGTAACAAAAGATACAATCCTGGACCAACTATCAGGCAATGAAGATAGTAACACCAAGGCTCGAGTCTCATTATCAAATCTCTATTTGATAGGCTTCTTCCTATACCTATGAATTCCATTGGACCCAGAAATGATACATTGGAAGAATCCGTTGAGTCTTCTAATATCAATAGGTTGATTGTTTCGCTCCTGTATCTTCCAAAAGGAAAAAAGATCTATGAGAGTTCTTTCCTGAATCCGAAAGAGAGTACTTAGGTTCTCCCAATAACTAAAAAGTGTAGCATGCCTGAATCTAACTGGGGTTGAGGTCTATCCTGTAGAGGTACTCAAATTGGATCAGTGTTGAATTTTATTCCCACCGATTCTAATCTAGTAAGAATAGACATCAGATCATTAATATGGGAGGTGACTGAGCTTCCTCTTTAATTCTCGTCATGAACAGTTCTCTCATCAAAAACACCTTGTTAGCTGCAGACGGCTTTTCATACATATTTGACAGAGCCAACATCATACCACTTGCAGTGGTTTCTTTCATGATGTTAAAAGCAACGCTCTTCATCAAATATAACATAATAGCCGCTCTAGCTTTCTTGTCCTTGGAATTCCAAACTGCTTCTTCAGCTTTCTCCATACTCTCCGGTTTCTTTTCCAATACCAACTCTAAATCCTTTTGACAAAGTAAAGCCTCTATTTGCATTTTCCATCAACCAAAATCAATGCTATTGGAGTTTTCGATCACAGTCTTCCCGTCTTCAGTCATAATAGCAAACCAGAGACAAAATAAAACAAACGAAACAAGCACACTAAACAGTTGATAACCAATCAACAGTGGATAGACAAACCAGATCCGGTTCTTCCAACCAAAACCCTAGAACCCGAACCACCCGACCCGACGCTTCACCCGCAAAACCTGAGCGAAACCAGCAACTCCAAGAGATCCCAGTCGGAACTCTAATCGTAAAATCACTCAAAAAACAGCCCCAAAACAACCCCTGCATTCTCCCTTTTTTGCGCAACCTACGGTTTGAAAAAACCTTAATTTCCGACGATCAAATAGCTACCAAAATTGGTTGTGATCAGCCCACCAGCAACAAAAAAAGAATAGAAACAACAGCAAACAGAACCAAACAGCAGCTTAGGTAGCAGCGACGACGGCGGAACCCTAGGTGGCGGCAGCGGCAGTAGCGGAACCCTAGGTGGCGGCAGCGGCAGCGGCAGCAGCGGAACCCTAGGTGGCGGCGGCGGTAGAAAATCTTTAAGAGCCTGATGCTCTGATACCAGTTGTTAGGTATCTTTACGCAACGGAAACAAACACACTATTATACGCTCGCACACGAAAGCATTAAGAAGACGAGTTCTCGTACAACACCAGGTATCATACGTCATCAGGCACCTCCCCATTTTTAGTGGTCTATGGTCATGCACCTCTACCAATTTTCCCTTGTGTTATGGGGGAAACAAAGAATTCAGAATTTGAACAACAGCTCAACGACCAGGACGAAATGCTTAAGCTGTTTCGTTTTAACCTTAGTAAAGCTCACGATCGCATGCAGGCACAAGCAAATTCTAAACGTAGTGAACTCTCCTTTAAGGTGGGGGACTATGTGTACTTGAACATCCAGCCATAACGATTTTTCGGTCCCTGCCGTGTCAAGCGGGTGGTAGGACCGGTGGCTTATGAACTCGAGTTGCGTACTGATGCAAAAATCCATCCTGTTTTTTATGTTTCAATGCTCAAACCAGCTCACAGTTTTGTATCCATTGATGCAACTCCTGTAACATCACGTATTTGCGTTAAACAAAAAAAAATTAATTTTGTTTAATACGTTGATTGTAAATTCCAAAAATCTCAATAATCATAATAATATTAATATTGCTATTAATAATTGTAAAAAAAATAATAATAAAAATAAACAATTATAAAAAAAATTGATTTAAAAAGTCTAGGGGTATCTTGTAAATTATGAAACTTATTTATAAGACTTTAGCATAAAATAATGAAACAATCAAAGCACAGGGACCATTTCTGTAATTTGGTAAAAACAACCCAAACCACTCCCCTCACCCCCGTCGACCTTCACCACCTCCGGCCACCCCTCCGGCGAGGCCGAAAACCCCAAACAAATCCATATTTAACCGGGAAACACAAACCAAATCATTTGTATGCGAGATTCGAACCAATACAAACTTTAATAATTGAATCACAACTCACGATCCACTCACCGATCGCACTCGTTTGGTCGGCAACTTTCCACCTCAAAACCGCACGAAAACTCGAAGATAATCAAAATTAAATTCGCACGATCATACTTTTACACATTTATAAGTTTCCTTTGTGTTCAATTGCATCAAATATCAACAAAAAACACCCCTTCGAACTACCCCGAACCCGTCGGACCTGCAACTCCAATTAAACCCCATCTTCAATCAATTTTATCCAAAATTAACATAAGGCTTTGCTTCCAAATCGTCATTCGAAGATTCCCTCAAGTTTAATTTGATTTTAAACACTGTTTGAGCATCGTTCGGATTGTACACTGTCGCGGGTCTGTTCTTCATTCTGTTCATCTTCAATCCGTCACCATATAGGTAATTGAACGTATATACATACTCGAATTTACACGGGCAATCAAAGCCCTATGATTATTACAGTAAACATCATCAAATTGGGGATCGATTTGGGTTGATTCGATCTAGGGCTCATATGCAAAATTGGGGTTCTGTAACTGATGTTTAAAACAATTAGGAACCACTCTCTCTCGTGGCTGAGGCCTTTAGTCTACCGGTTCCACACTCAAACTCTAACCTTGAGGTCTCGGGTTCGAGACCCGTCACCTACACATTTTTTAAAACCTCTTTTTGAGCCTCTAAAAATTATAAAAAAATTGTAAAAATTATAAAAATGTTTTTACAAACATTAAAATTTTTAAACAACTAAAATTATTTTTCTGAAATTTATTTTAACACTTTATCGATTTTAATAAATGTTTTAAATAAATAAAATTACAAATAATACAAAATTATTTATACGAAAGTGAACTTTAAATAATAATTTAATTTATTAAATTATTATTCGACACTAAATTACTTTTATTTTATTTAAATAATATTTATTATTGTTTAAATCATGATTAAATATAAAAATTTTATATTTAGATCATTCCAGAAACGTTTTCATTTCTTTTAATAATTTAAATAATTAAATATATTAATTAATTAACATATAATTGATTAATAAAATTAATTATTTATTTTCCCACACTTTCACAATAAAACAAACGGTTACGCGTATTGATACGTTTAATTTAAAATTCTAACCATAATCATTTTCAATAAACTCATTTTAATTATTTCAAACAATTTTAACCAAATAAAATTAATCGATTTAAACTACCATTCAAGACCCAATGGAAATCCTAATACATTCCCAAATTCCCAAATCATTATTATTCTAATTCAAGACACCGTTCCTTAGGTTAATCATAAGGAAATCGTAGGTGTCTAACCTATCACGTTCAAAATCCAATTTCATCAATCAAGTGAGTATTCATATCCCCTTTTTATATCGTTTCCTATTTGGGGGAAATCATGTGATACAATATATTCAATCATGATATTCTATTGATATTTCATACTAAATTCAATTCAAGACAGGTTATGTTATTACTTGCAATTATGTGAACATACTGTGATAAACTGGACGACAGTAAAACCCTAGTTCAATCAATCAATCAATCAATCCTGGTATCAATGGTAGATCTACTGGTTTGGGATAATCCACCCCACATGGCTTACGAGTGGTGATTATACAAACCCACCCCATATGGCTTACGAGTGGTGATTGTGCCAGAGACAAGTAGTCAATCTATGGTGTTTGTGTGCAAGTCTATTATATGCAAGTGTCAAGTCAAGGGGTTGTTATTGTGTCGGTTTATCTATATGCTTTATTATTGCAACATAAGTCTTAATATTACCTTGTGAATTGAATTATTCTCAATCAATCAATCAATCTATATGTATACTCAAAACTGTGATTACTCACCAGCTAATTCGTTAGCTGACTTTATTTTCTCACATGATTTCAGGTTAAGCAAGCTAGTGGACTTCTACTTGATCATATAAGACCTGGACTTAGTCAAAACAAAATACAATTACTATTTGTGACTTTAACTGTTGTATTTGTATCTGTTAAATTCATGTTATCCTGTAATCTGATTTTAATATTATTATCACTATTAGACAATCATGAGTTATGAACAATCAATCATTCCCTCGTCCGCTCCGATGATTCCGCCGTCGGTCGGGGTGTGACAACTCCACCTTTACCTATCACCAAGGATTGGGTAATAGACCTCCAACCCTCATCTGTGGTTTCCCATCGATGGGTGTATGAAGCTGGCAAGCTGGTGTTGGAATTACTAATCTTCTGGCGTCACCACCCAGCTGAAAAGACTACTTAGGAGTCTTATGACTTTTTGGCGGAACAATTTCCCCATTTTTGCCTTGTAGACGAGGTTTTTTATGGGAAGATATGTAATGATAAAACCCTGTTAAAAGTCTACAAAAAGGAACGTAAACTGATTCAAGTTGAAGACCCAAAGACAGCGGATCTGGAGCACTTCTCCTCAGTTTTCGGGTATTGGGTGGATCCTTTTGGTCAACAAAGTGATGAGGAAGTGGGAACGTGCGGAGCAGTTCTCGACCCAGTTTCCAGGAGCGGTTATTGAGTCTAACATTACTAGTAGCAGGCCATGTTTAGTTTCTCTTTTTCATCCAGAAAATTTGTTATCGTTGTTTGTAATTTGGAGAGATTGCCCCTCTCGAATTTGGCTAGTTATTTCAGTAATTGCATTGCCTACTTATTTATTTTGATTCTATCATGATGTTTATGATGTTTTTAAATGATTCCTACTTACGATTGAACGATAATTCAAAACAAAATTAAAATCCGTACAAACTGATTGGGAAGGTGATTTTTGACATCTTTCTTCTTACTTCTCATCCCTTGGTATCACTCAGAGGCTCTCTTGTTCTTATAAGAGTGAAAAAATGGATTTGTTGAGCGCCTTATCATCATGTTTTAGAAACTTGGCTTCCTTTAATTCCCCAATCTCATGTTCCGCAACGTTTTTGGTATTTTGCCTTTGACACAACTGTTTATCTGATTAATCGAATGCCCTCTAGATCAAAATCTACATTTCACCATTTGAACAAGTTTTCCACCATTAACTCGACTTCTCATACATTCGGGTTTTCAGGTGTCAATGTTGCCCACATCTACGTCCATACAACACACATGAAATGGACTTTTGATCTCTTGTGTTTTTGTTGGGTATAATACCTCTCACCATGCCTACCGATGCTTTGACCCCTACTTCGAACGTATTTATATTGCTAGACATGTTCATTTCAATGAAACATGCTTTCCTTTTTCCAAACAGCCCCTCGACCACTCTTCTTCACCATCTCAAAATCCATACACCGCCTCCTATCCCACTAACCTTTCACCATCTGAAAATTTCTCACCTCAACCCACCATACCACCTCTCCCTCCTCACCAAATGTACCCATGCCACTAACACCTACTATTAAGCCACCATCCCCAACCCAGCCACCCTCGGCCCAACATCATCCCACAGCTACACCATCCAGTCAACCACAACCCACCATCTAGCCATCACCGAGCTAACAACAACCCTCAGTCACCTCATCTTTTCATCATACCTATCACTGTCATTCTAAAAACGCTTCCAGCCAACAACCACCTGGAACCTAACAAGAAAACCTTCGTCCTAATACTAGACAAACCAAACCGCATAATGTCTCATCTTTTCACACGCATACTACTCCAGATATCGAACCTGCCACCTTCACCGTTACAAACAACATCATCCCTGATGTAAAGCCATGGCTGAAGTGTATTACACTAATGAGAAATTGCACATGATCCTTAATTCCGCATGTTCTAAATGCCAATATTGATTGCAAATGGGTGTATCAAATAAGGGTTTTCTAATGTTATAAAGCACGTTTGGTCATCAGGGGGTTTAGCCAATAACCGGGCATTGATTTTCAAGAGACTTTTAGTCTAGTCATAAAGTCGACCACTATATGTGTTGTCCTCTCTTTAGCTATTGCCCAAAAGTGACCATTGCGACAACTTGATGTGCAAAATGCTTCTCTCCATGGAGATTTAAAAGAGATAGTTTAATTGCACCTCCTGGTTTTATCGATCCCACAGTTTAATTGCACCTCCTGGTTTTATCGATCCCACTAAACCGGATCATGTTTGCCTTCTTCACAAAACCTTGTACGAGTTAAAACATACACTAAGGGTGTGGTTTTAACGTTTCTTAATGGCTCTTCATTCTCTCGGTTTCAAGGGATCGAAAACCAATCCATTCTTATTTATTTACTCATCATGGGGAAGAACACTTTTATACATGCTTGTCCATGGTGACGATATTATTTTGACAGGCAACAATTCGGAGGAGATCTATCGGGTGGTGAACAACCTTAGTTGATCCTTTCCTGTTCAGGATATGGGCCATTTGTCTTATTTTCTTGAAGTTGAAATAACAACTCAAGGTCTTAATATGATTCTTTCACTGAAAAGTATATACTTGAGTTACTTGACTAGGCTGGCCTTTTCAATGCTAAACATGTGCCCTCTCCAATTGCCACAACCATCTTGCTCTCGATAACAATCCACCATTTCCTGATCCCATGAAATATTGCCAAATTGTAGGTGCCCTTCAATATGTCACATTATCTAGACCGCATATTACTTCTACAATTACTAAAGTATGCTAGTTTATGCATTCTCCAACTGAAAATCATTGGTCGGCGGTTAAAAGGATACTACGATACTTACAAGGCACGGTGCATATGGTCTATTGATTCAACATGATTCCGAAACACTTCTTCATGCTTTTACGAATTCAGTTTTTAATCCTTGAGTGTGTTCTCTGATGTTGACTGGGCTGGTTGCCATGATGATTGTCGATCCACCGGGGGATATGCCATATATCTCAGGTCTAATCTTGTCTTTTTGTTTGCCTGAATATAAGGCGATCCACCGGGGGATATGCCATATATCTCAGGTCTAATCTTGTCTCTTTGTTTGCTTGAATATAAGGCAGTAGCTGATACAGTTGCTGAATTGACTTGGCTTCAAACGCTTTAGCATGCACTTCATGTTACAACCAAGTTAATTCCTACATTATGGTATGATAACTTAGGTGCTATGTATTTATTAGCAAATCCGGTCTTTCATGCACGCACAAAGCATAGTAGACGGTATGTGTATTAGTTAATATTAGAGGGATTAGAATGTAATTTTGTTACTTATATATACTTCATGTAACCATAATAATTTGTGCACAATAATACAATTTTGATTACCATGTTTATTTTTATCGACTTCATTAATCTTTTAACTTTTAGTTTACATCCTTATAGGATTCTGCTAGTCACAACACTGTTCCTTTAAGTTTCACACTTTTTATTAGGTAGTTGAATGAAGCTTCAAGGGCCTACCTAGTAAAAAACATGAAATTTGAAGAGTTCGAGTGTTAACCTGATCCTCTCCGATAAACCTATAACCAATGATCTCGAAACCGGACCGGACCGGCCGGTCCGACCGGTTCGACCGGGAACCGGTGATGAAGCCGGTTCGGTTCGGTGGTTTTGGACCGTTTTCGGTTGAACCGGCCGGTTCGTGCGGTCGACCGGTCCGACCGGAACCGGAGAACCGGGTTGAACCGGTTTAGGGCAAAATCAAGAAAAACAAAATCGTGGGGCCGAGTGGAACCTGTATGCAGATGACATCAGGATCAATGGCATCGATGAACTTGGTGAACTCAGGCCAGTTGTTCTTAACCCGAAGAAGAAAGCTGTTGGCATTCCAAGTCAAGAATTTTGTGGGTTCTTTCTTCTGGGTTTTGTTCTCGTCTTTTTCAACTGGTGTTGTTGTTCCTGTTTTTGTTTCAACATCATCGGTCGATGATGGTGAAGAAGAAGAAGAAAGAGTGGTGAAGAAGAAGAAGAAAGAGTGGGTTTCTTGAAAGAAGCATCTTTCTGCACAGTTCTTTGCATCCACTGATGGGGTGTTTAATGCTAGAGCTAGAGTGTTGAGTACTTCTAGGTTAAATATTTATAACTCTATTAGAATTAATTATGAAAACAAACAAACGAACAAACAAACCCAGTATATCTCACTCAAGAGCAGGGTCTGGGAGGGGTAGGTGGTGGCAAGTCTTTCCTCTATCCAGATAGATAGAGAGACCGCTTCCAAGAGACCTTAGAATTAATTATGAAAGTGAATAAAAAAAAGGTTGTAACATATGGAGTATGAACAAGAAATGAACAAATATTTCATGGTTCTCCGGTTCGTAATCCGGTCCGACCGGTCCGACCAGTGAACCTCTAGGCCGTCCGGTTCGGTTTCCGGTCCGGTTTTGAAACATTGCCTATAACAAACCTGAAACTTGAAAGAAAAAGATAGTCAATTAATAGAACAGAAGAAGTAAAGATTAAAGAACATGCCTCGTAAAAACTTTAAAACTTGAAGGAGTTGTGTGTATTGTGAACCGGATACTCATAAGCATGTAAAATACCTGGAACTTTGAAGCGAGTGAAAATCGATTACAAGAATTTATAACCCGGTTCCTTAAAGTTGCGAGCTTTTTTGTGAGGTATGTTTATTAACTTTCATTTAGCGAGTGGTACTAATTGTCCTCCTTTATCATACAACTTTCGGGTTTTTTACACGCTTATAGGAGTCTTTAATTCAAAGACCCACGTAGGGGCTGTTTGATTGCATCTGACTGATGCTCTGACTGCTGACTGCTGACTCGGTCAACCAATCAGCGCGTTTGATTTGCAAAAAATAGGTTCTGACCGAGTCAGTCCTTCTGACCCACCCTTGTTTTACCATCTGACACAATCAGTTTTTTTAAGACCTCTGACCCAGTCTCCACTGCTGACCACATCAAACAGCCCCTTAGAGTTTCAAGATTTGTTACCATGTATGTTCTTGAGTCTTCATTTCTTATTCAGTTTTTGTAATTGATTTTTTTTCTCTTTGAAGTTTAAGTTCTTTTACATCATTAGAGTTTCCAATTCACATAAGTGTGTCACAAGGTATGATCCTTAATCTTTCAATTATTCGTCTGAACTTATCGTCTACCTTTCTCTTTCAAGTTTGAGGTTTTTCACATGTTTAATTAAAGTTTCAAACTTTTACATGTTTATTTCAAGTTTCAAACTTTTTACGGGGTATGTCTTTGAATCTTTATTTCTTCTTAACATTCATCTCATGATTTCTATTCTCGTATTGACACAACAAGAGTAATAATTATGTGAGCTAACACTACCCAAAGTAGAGGTGTACAAAAGCCGGTTAACTGACGCAACCCAATATCCTATCTGATAACCGATTCAGCAAAAACCGGTTTGTGATTGATAATTCCTGACTGTTAGTATCATCTTAGAGGTTTCAAGTGTAAAATTTTTAATAAAAAGACCTGGATTTTTTCTTTTTATAAAATATCGGTTAATACCAGACTTGGAAATTCAAAAGACCAGTTTTAACCAAATTTGACTTTAAGAGGCTAGTGTTTTACTAGTCAATCTTTTAATATATTATAGCTGTTTAAAAAATGCTCTAATAGCACCTGATGTTTATATTAGCCAAATTGATGATGTTTGAGTCTCTCAAAAAGACATGTAGATTTTTAAAGGACATGTGTTACTCGTTTATATTTTTAAAAGTAGATTTTAGAGGGCGTCTTTTAATTGATATCATATTAGATGATTTAAGTTTATACATATTAAGCAAGTGTTAAGAAAATTAGTAAAAAGTATTAACAGATAGAGAAAATGACAAGTTACTTTTAACATGTAAGAGCAATTAAGTAGGTTACTAGGAATTTTTCCATGTGCAATGCAAAGATAATTATATCAAAGGAAAAATTACTAATATAACCATCTGACCGAGAAAATTTACAACTTTAGTTATTGAAAATGAAATTTACTAGATCATTCCACCAACAAGAGAATGTCATTTGTCTCAATATCGTTTAACATTGATATGTGAGCATGTTTGTATCGCCCGTATCGCTCGTATCGCTGACCAGTGATATGTGAGCATGTCTGTATCGCCCATATCGCTGAGCCAAGCAATATTTGGGTGGGTTATATGGCCAGATTTAAAAATAAAAAAAAAGAAAAAATAATACAATATCGCCACCTAGTGATACGTAGATGTGTTTGCATCTCTATTCTTTGTTTCATTACACACCATCTTTCTCTTTTTTCGCTTTTAACCCAACAAATTTTGTTTTTTAAACAATTTGTATCTTTTGTTTTCACCATTGATTTAATTAAAAATAGTAAATTAATTTCATACACAAAAATTATAAATCAAAAGTAAGAAATTAGTTTAATAAATATAAATCAATTCCATGGCAAAAGATTTATTAGCGATCCAAAGATATATTTTTTTGGATTTAAATATCGGATTTTTTTTAGATTTTAAATAGTTCCGATTTTTTTTGTGATTCAAAGTTATCACCTACGTTTTTGAGATCTAAATAAGTTATTTGAAAAACTAATTTTAGTTAAAATTTTTTCAAATAAAAGTTTAAAAAAAACATTTTAAACAGTAATAAATGAGATTTTTAAAATATAAAAATGATTTGAAAGAAAACAAATGTTTAAAAAACTTCCAAAAGAAAAGTTTTGCTTTAAACTAAACAAGAACTTTTATATATTGTTTTTTTAATATATTTGGAAAGTTAATATTATTACAATTTATTGTTTTTAAAGTATTTTGAAAGTTAAAGAAACCAATTTAAAAGTATAGGGTTGATTGTGTAATTTATTGTTTGAAAACCCATTTGGCCAATGGCTTGGGCGATATAGTCGATGCAATTTCCAAAAACAAAAAATCAATGGTTAAAATTGTAAGTTTGTTTGGTCGAATGGTTATTTTAGTAATTTTCCCTAATACCAAAGGGGTCACAAACTGACATATAAGTCGTAACATGTGAAAATTTAGACACGTAGAGTGTAGGGTTTTACTTTTTGGTGTTGTCAGTAATTTGTTTTTAGTAGTGTAGTAAAATCTCATGCTGATTTATACAGAAACATTAAAAAGTGAACTTTTCTTAATTTTGTTTTTTATTTATTTGATAATTATGTTGTTATAAATAGTCTTTAAGAAGCATATATTATACACAATCATTATCATATCTATAATTTAGTGGCGGTTACATCTGTGTATACATATGTTCTGTTTGATTGTATGAAAAGTGTAATGGAATAGATATCAATTATTCACTCCTCTCTAGCTTTCTTTTATTTATTCTACGTTATCAACACATAAGCTCTCAAAGATCGTTCCAACGTTTTTTCTTTCTTCAACATTACTTTTGCTCGATGCCTAATTCCTCACCTTTGCCTCTTGACATTCAGAACCTCTAGTATACATAAGTTTCAGATAGGGCACATGGAAGCAAAATAGTTATCGTGGCGGTACATGGTGGTTAATGTGTCATAAAGCGGTACACTACTTGACGCAAACAAGAAACACAAAAAGAAAGAGTACACTTATGTTCCCGTGTTCATTTAAAAAGAGAAAAGAAAGGAATCGGAAGTAAAGAGAAATTGTTACGTTCCAGAGTTTTTTTAATGAAAGAAATGAAAGGAAAATAAAAAAGTTGTGTTCCCGAGTGGCATTTCACCCCTAACCACAACTCATCTGTTGATTCTTCAACATTGCTTTATAGGCCCGTTTTAATTTAATTGTTTACTTATTCAATTTCAATGCTTTGGAATAAGCATGAGTCCCAGGACGCCTTTAATAGCCCGTCGTGCGAGCCCCCCCACCGGGGGCCCATTTAACCAACCCGGCAACCATATGCTTTGTCCCGCATTGAATGCCGGGCTTGGTTAGGTGTGTGGGGCAGAGGGCTCGTAGTACCCCCTTTTCTTGATCCAACCTTCTCTTAGCTTCGGTAGTGAATCACCAACTAAAAAAAGGGGTAGGCTTGCACGCCTTATTTGAGACTACTAAGGCAGGCGGTGGACTCTTTTATTAGGGAAGGGAAGAAGGGGCCTAAGCACGGCAGATGCCGTACACTTGAGTGGAAAAGGAAAGCGAGACCTTACCTCTTTTTCCAGGCCATTCGGACATACGGTTCCCCCGGAAGATCAAGTTGATGAGCCGTGTGATGGGAAACCTCCCGCACGGTTCGGAGAGCACTTGGAAGAAAATAAAGAGAAAAGAAAATAAAGGGAAATGAAGAAAAAAAAGAGAAGGAAAGAAAAAAAAATTCTTTTCTTTTCTCTCTTTAAGTACACTCCGGAACACGTAGATAATTCATTACATCAAATCCCTTTATGTAGAGAAAAATATTGGGAGGTGAAAACTTGACAACTTAGAATTAAGAGTAAATTACGCTTTTCGTCCCTGTGGTTTGGTGGTTATAACTCGTTTCATCCAATAGTTTAAAAACGCCCTATTCAACCACTGTGGTTTAAAATATGTTACAATCAAGTCCAAACCGTTAACTCCATCCAATTTCTCCGTTAATTTTTTTGAAAAAGACGAAAATACCCTTGAACTAAAATTGTTATTATATTACAAATAAACAATATGCGGGTCCCACTCCACCCCACTATACCTTAACCCACTTTCTTCTCCTTTGACCACATCCGCACACCTCTCACCACCACCACCATGGATCACCCACCAAAACCCTACTGGCGATTCAGCAAACAAGACTTCTTCCCCGAGCCGTCGTTCCAATCCCTCACAACTTACAAATCAGTCCTCTCCCACACCCTCCTCCGCCTCCAAGACCGCTGCTTCCACCGCTCATCCGACTCCACTGAGCTCATCGATTCTATACCAATATTATTAAAACGCCACTGAGATCACGACAACAACCCGTTGCCCCAACCGAAGCATCTGTTGGCGGAGACGAAGGAGTTCGGGTACGGATCGGGTCACGGCCCGGATCAGATCCATTTGGCGTTGACCGGTGTGGTTGGTGAGATGCGGGTTGTGTTTGTGAGTGGGGATGGGAGGGAGTGTGTAGTGAGATATAGGTTGAGTTCGGGTCGGATGGATTGGGTGGTGGGGACCCGGGTTCGACGGTATGAGAGGGAAGATATGTGTGATTCTCCGGCGAATAGTAGTGTCGGGTGGAGGGATCCGGGGTTTGTACATGATGGTGTGATGGTGGATAAACTTATAATCCATCAGTTTCGTACCGATTGCTGATAATTAGTCGATTGTGTAAATGTGTAATCATTAGTGGAGAATGCTTGCAGATTGAGTTTATTGATTGAAAGCTTGAAGCATATGATCTTAAGGATATTAGAGTGCTTTAACAATACAGTTGAGTTGATTGCAACACATTGAGGGTTTGGTTTCTTGATTTGAAGGCATCTTCACCGTCACCGGACTTGAAGCTCGTAACGACGCCGGACCCGCCATCTGGCGGTGGCTGTGTGGCGGTGGGTCGGTGGCTGTGTGGTGGCGGTGACTGTGTGGTGGTGGCAGGCGGAGGCGGAGGCGATGGTGGCGGTAATGGCAGTGGTGGTGATGGAGGGGAATAAAGGGTTGTGAAGAGGATGAAAGGAGAGAGTGAGTGTGTGTAAGTAACAATTTAAGTCCACGGGTATTTTTGTCTTTTTGCATACACTTAACAGAAAAGTTAGATGAGAGTTAGTGTCTTGGACTTGATTGTAACATATTTTAAACCACAGTGGTTAAATCGAACGTTTTTAAACTATTGGATGAAAAACGTTATAACCACCAAACCACAGGGACGAAAAGCGTAATTTACTCTAGAATTAATGTTAAATGAGTTAATAAACACATGAAGTATGACATCCATGATTTACACGCTTTTACAATTAGAACAGGATCTACAGAAGAACTAAATTTGGAGAAAAACTCACAATGTCAAAACATGTTTTTTCGTCCGAAGTTTATTAACCCCTAAAACTCAAATAGATCAAAAGTTATGCCCGTATTAAGTTGGGCTCTATTTAGCCAAATTGTATTAATCCAATTGCTCCATATACAAGTCTGTCAATTCGTGGATCAGCTCTGTATCTCATTGGAATCAATCCAACTGCCTATATAAACTCTCCAAAACCATGTGAATCTCTTCTATCCTATGATTCATCTTCTCACCAGCCACAAACTCATCAACAACACCATCAATCTCAATAGAACTGCACCCTGGTACTTTATCCAGCCCTCGCGTCTTCATCAGCTTTCTGGTCTGTTGCACGCTATCAAGATCACACGTACTCGAGTACAAATTAGACATAAGTACATAAACCCCACTATCATTTTCTAATTCCATTAACCTCTCTGCTGCAATTTGTGCAAGTTCTATCTGTTTATGACTCTGGCAAGCACTTAACAAAGCGCGCCACGCCACTGCTGCTTCTTTGGGACTACAAGAATTCGGCATTCTTTGAATTATATCCCTCGCTTCACTAAACAAACCCGCTCTTCCAAGTAGATCGATTACGCAGATGTAGTGTTCGGATTTTGGGTTGATGTTGTATTCATCACACATTTTGTTGAACAATCTTAGACCTTCATGTTCCATACCTGAATGACTACAAGCAGTAAAAACAGCAATGAATGTAACATCATCAGGTTGAACTCCAGTCATCTCCATTTCTGAAAACAATCCAAGAGCGCGTACACCTTCCCCGTGAATAGCTAGTCCCGAGATCATAACATTCCAACAAACTGTATCCCTTTCAGGCATTTCATCAAACACCTTCTCAGCCACATCCAACTTCCCACATTTACAATACATATCCATCAACGCAGTACCTAACCGCAAACTACACTTCAGTTTCATCTCATCCACCAGTTTATGAACCCAAACGCCGATCTCAAGCGCTCCAAGATGCGCACACGCGCCAAGTATGCTCACGAACATCGCTTCATCAGGCGAGACGTTTGCAGATTGCATCAACCGAAACATCTCCAACCCCTCTTTAAAACAGTTATTCTGCACATACCCGGATATCATAGCACCCCAAACCCCTCGATCCTTAACCGGAGCTGCATCAAACGCCACTCGCGCGATCTCAACATCCCCGATCCTACCATACCCAGAGATCAAAACAGTCCAAGACACCACACAATGCATTGGCATTTCATCGAACACTTGGCGTGCATCCCCCATGTTACCAAACAAACAATACATCAACATCAAACTATTACCCACAAATCTATCAACTAAAAGCCCCAATTTCACACAACACACATGAACCATTTCTCCAAGACGAAAACTTTTCATGTACCCACACGCTTTCAATACGTAAGGAAGTGTGTAATTATCGGGATACATACGCTTTTCGAGCATCTGTTTGTACAATCGAAACGACATGTGTAATTCGTCTCGAAGCAAACAAGCTTTGATCATGGTGTTGTATAGGCAATTAGAGGGTTGTTTAGTGTGGTGTAAGATCGTTAATCCGTGGGATAAGGTGTTGTGATGATGAGGGTGTGAGCAGAAAGCTAATAATCTGCTTAAAGTGTAGTGATTTTCTCCGAGACCACATGTGATTGCTTGAGCATGAACTTGTTTTAGTTGCTTCATGTTCTTGCATTGTTCTAGTAGCCATAGGCATCTTCTGGTTATTGACATTAGCGACTACAAGCTTCAATTTTGAAGAAACAAACCCAAACCCAAATTTGCATTTCAGCAATATCCATATCTGTGGATTTGCGTTAAAATTAGTATGATCTATTGATATTATTACCTATACTTTAAAAGCCATGGAACAAATCTCTTAAGTTTTGTGTACAAGTAGATGTTTGCTCTTTTTCCCTCTCCATTCTTCTCACTTAGCGCCTTTAAAACGTCTAATTCAGGGGAGTTCAATAGCTCCGAGCACCGCCTCTCATCGTTCAAATCTTTTAGATTTCATGTTTCCCTTTCTTTTATGTTGCTTCTCTTCTTCTTCTTCGAGTCCAACACCCGAGTCTGCTAGGCACGATGGAATCGGTTGTGGTGAGCTATCTGAATCAGTTGAAGACGTGAACACAAACAAAAAGATGCAGACGCATTGTTAGGCAAGAGAAATTCCTTTTTAGGTAGGTGTCTTTATTGATTTGAGCACATTGTTTGATTTTGGCACCAATCAGTTACATCTTCGAATCACTTTTGTTTTCAATTCCACTCTGTTTCCGCTATCGCCATGGCTGAGTGAACGTAGATGTAGCGATTGGTGGTGGAATCTCATGTTGAACAACTATTATCTACATTAGATTAGGTTGAACAGAGAGTGTTACGTTTCAATTTAATAAATTACGATTCATGAAGAGGATTTACATTAGAAAGCTAGGGTCAAAACCAGAGAGGTTGTTTCACATGTCAACCCATAAAGTCAAAGTGGTGAACACTTCTTTTCTTTCACTGCCATGTTGCTATAATATTTATCATCTACTCAAGAACAACATGTGTAGCTATTTCCAGATAACTAGAATCAATTATAAGATAGATCCATGCCGTTTAATCTTTCAATACCAGATCTCAATGAATGATGAAAGGTAACCTACCGATTCATGACTTCATAACGTTATGTTACTGGCTTCCTGCTCTGATGATTTACCACAAATGTTATATTTACTTACTTTCATAATAATCAGAAAATAATCTTACATCGCCAAACATATTAGGAAGAGTTTCCCTGTTTAATTTCAACCTTGGTAGAACAAGCAAGTGCTGATGGTTTCTTGAGGGTTCATCACTTAACAAGTCCATTAATTGTTGTCATAAAATTATGCCAATATGGAGAATATATATGTTTGATTTCAACTTATCAGTTGCATAACGTAGCGAATGGTCTAAAAGAGGCCCGCAAAATAGAGACCCATAACTTAAACATGACAGGGTTTGTGGATTTAAGATTTGGGTGTTGGTTATGGTAACAAAGGATGAAATGCTAATCTTGGTCAGGACTTTAATTTGAAATAGTACACCTATCTGCAACTACACTTAACCATTAAGTTTCCATCATTTTTTTAAACTGAATCTGATCTTATATGGAATCACTTAACAAAGAAATGACTATCGAATTTGTTTTGTTTTGTTTTGCACCTAAGTGGAGCAAGTGTTGCAAGGGTACATGAGCTATAAGTCTTTATGGATGAGTATGCGTTCTAAATACAATTTAACTTTCAAGTTATAAAACTAGGTTTAATACCATGCGGCAGAACTGAACGAAGGTTTTTTGTGAACTGCTTCTCTTCCTTCAACTTTCCTGTCTAAGCAAATTAAACACACATGCAACAAAGGTTTGAGTAGTGAACATCAAGTCCAACCACAAACTGTCAAATAATGTGCTAGCATGACGCGAAGCGCGGGCATCTCTACTAGTTTCTCATGAAAGCCAAAGGTTCTGTTTGGCAAATTTTGAATGAATAAGTGCTAAACCAATAAGATGTCTGGATCAGTAAAAGCCCTAAACCAATAAATGTTGAACTAGTTTAAGTATGTTTGGTTGAATATCTGAATAACTGTGTAAAATAATTATTTTACCCCTCTGAATTATTATGAATCAGTAAAAGGGTTCAACAAATGAACAATAACATTAAACATCAATCAACTGTTTATCCAATTAACATCAGTATTAACAAAAAATATTTTCAATTCTTCATCCACCATGGAAGCTCTCAGAGCTCCATCCCCAGAGCTCCATCCCCAATTTCTCCACCTTCACTCATCGGATCCTAATTGTTCAAACCTATTTTCAATTCTTCTTTCACTTCAAACAAATAAAACTCACCTTTAACCCTTTAACCCAATTCAAGAAACCCAAATTCAAGAACTTTACAGCAGTCTCACCATATGTTTCAACCGAACCCACATCCTCAT
Source organism: Flaveria linearis (assembly GCA_024085815.1). Classification (NCBI taxonomy): domain Eukaryota; kingdom Viridiplantae; phylum Streptophyta; class Magnoliopsida; order Asterales; family Asteraceae; genus Flaveria; species Flaveria linearis. Next base: position 59,454,650 of record CM044015.1, on the reverse strand, counting down.
TTGAACAAGAAATCGAAACCAAAACCCTAAAATCTGCTTAGGCACTCACCGAAACCAAGGGAGCTCAAGGGCGGCCGCGAGTCCGAGGCGAAGGGGCAGGCGAGTCCCTGAAGGGCCGACGAGTTCGGGTGTACCGCTGGTCTGACCGAGAGAGCTCAGGAAGAGAAGGGGAGGTCGATGAGAGCTTAGGGTGGGATGAGTAATTTGGGTCAGACAAATGGAGATATCTGACCTAATAAGAGATGGAATAAGAGATGGAATAAGAGGGCATTTTTCATTCAATGGTATCCAACCAAAAGCCAAGGTCTGATCGAGTCAGACATAGACATTTGATCGGTGTCATTAAGAGCCAAACAAACAGGGCCTAAGTGGATATTGAAGTAGTGTTAAAACACTGTCCAAAAAGAGCTAAATGTGGTGTTTGCTTAACCAATAACATACACATGTTGAATAAATATTTTACCTTATAGGACACATTTATCACAACTAAATACAATCAGTCTAATAACACGAAACACATAACAACTTTACCAAGATTAAATAGTTATCACAGTGAGTCAGATATGAGACGCCTTTTATGAATCTTACTATCTTAATTTCATAAGTGATCATGAAACCATGTCTTATAATCAACCTCATAAATGTTGATTATCCTTTACCCATTACTCGCTGGGATGTTCATTAACGAAAACTCATCTTTAAAAGCCAACTTAAAATATAAAATGTGAAACTATATTTCTAATGTTCTATAGTTATTATAGTTTCAAATTTTTAATAACTTGAACATACTATGATATATGTTATTAAGATTTTATAAAATATTAATATATCTAGTTTGAGGGCGGGCATACAGGTTTAGGCATCATCTAATATATCATCTCAAACTAGTAACTTTTTTAACAATAATCTTATACCTGAGTAGTTGTTTAAAAGTTTTTTCTTTTATTCTGTGAGGTTCAATTTGTTTGCCGTAATATTGAACTGTAACTTCTCTGTATAAATCACTGTAGCTAAGCGTACAAAAATTTATGCTTTAGGCATTACTCTTTTTTCATGGTATTAATTTATGAGTCCACGATAATATGTTTCAAAAAACTTGAATTGATTCCAATAAAAAATTCAATGTAATATTTTGTGTTGCAAACCAATCATTTGATCACACCTAGAAACATGGTTTCAAGAAATATCCTATAAGTTAAAAAAAACAAACCAAATTATTTTATACTATACATATACTAACTCATATAATAAGAGATAACTGAAAAATATAAATATGACTTTTGTAATTGGAGGGGGATGATCACCTACGTTCCGGTTAACTCACTATTGTAAACTAATGGTTTAACGGTGTTGAATAAATGTAAACGAATCAATACATTGTTTGACAGTTTGATTTAAACTATTGTGAAAGATTGAACCAATGCTCCTTATGAGATGATCTACATTTCGAAGTTCGTGTACGTATGGACATAAATTTTGTTTAAAAATGAGTCACGTTGAATATAAAAACGTTTTCACTCAACTGCAAAAATTTGAGTTACTGTACGTTTTGACAAGATTTTTGCTCGGAAATGAGTTGAAAAGGTTATTATATATATTTTATCACATCTCATATGGCGCCGCACGTGTTTTCCTATTTACGTAGTTAATTTACGTTTCGACATAAATTTGTTTGAAAAAGAGCGTGTCAGATCAAAGTTCGTCAATGTATTGATGTAAATTTTGTTTAGAAATGAGTCGGAACAAATTTAAAACGTTTTCGTGCTGATTACTATGTACGCTTTGAGTAGTTGTACGTTTTAACGTAAGTTTTGACTGGAATCGCGTAAAGTCAAATATAATATGCTTTCATTCGATGGTATAAATACGAGTTACTTTACGTTTTGATATAGATTTAGTTTGGAAACGAGTCGAAATGATTGAAATCTTTACCTTATCACGCCGTGTACGGCCCGCTACATGTTTTTTCATGTATATTTTGAGTTGATTTATGTTTTAACATAATTTTGTTTGAAAAGAGTCGGGTCAGTATTAAAGGATATAAGCTCGAGTTAATCTATGTTTTAACATATATAGTCCGGAAATAAATCAGGTCGATTATAGTTTATACTTTATCCCGTCGGTACGACACCGCCGCAACACACGGCAGATAAAAAACTAGTACACATAAACACACACATATATTACATATATTAAAACACAATTTCTTTGTTGATATTTTTTTACTTCTAAACTTCTTTTAAAACTTTTGAAAATGTTACTTTAAATTCAAGTTCATTTACGTTTTAACTTCTTTTAAAACTTTTGAAAATGTTACTTTAAAACTCGGGTTTACCTTTTGTACATTTTTACTTCAAAAAACTAATTACCTACGTCCTTATCTACATGTCGGTTTAAATTCGAGTTCATTTACGTTTTGACATAAATTTTTGTTTGGACTCGAACTTGGTCAAATATAAAATGTTTTCATGCTAATAAAATGTTTTCATGCTAATTTTTGTATACGCTTTGAGTTGTCTACTTTTTAACGTATACGAGTGGAGTCAAATATAATATGTTTTATTTGAGTAACTCTACGATTAGATAAAAAATTATTTCAAAGACGAGTCGGAACAATTATAGTTTATACTTTATCACGTTATATGTGATGATGTCGCAACGGGTATATATATTAGTCCACAATAAAACCCATATTACACAATAACAAGAGGCGGCTTATTTCTATTTGGAATAATGAGTCACTAAATATAATACTTAAAGGTGGATTAATGTTTAAACTTGGTAGTTATCCTGTCTACGTCTTCGATCTAATATATATTCTATATATTGATGCAAGTTGTGCATTCTTTACTATTGTTATGTTTATAATAATAACTATAAAATAGAATCTACTATGCAAAACGCGTTTAGGTGGCTTATTAATAAATGTTTAATATGCAACAAATTAAACATATATTTATATAAAACCAGTGTCACGTTACTTTAGATCCAAACCCATTTTCAGCTTCTTTGAAGCTTTCTTCAAGATCTGGTCTTCCATTAATTACTCTTGATGACTTTCAACCCAGTTGATATGTTGGTTTTTAAAAGATTTTCTGAAAATTTATATTTTTAGATTAAAACATGATTTGTATTACGCCATTTATAAGTAATTAACTGAAAACACCCAAACACATGGAGCCTTGTGGGTCTGGGTTGACAATATACTCCATAAAACCATGCGTCAAGAACCGTATCACACACGAGGACACGATCACTTCAAAGTGGCGGGATAAAGATTCGTCATCGGTGTCTAAGTTTTGCGGTATATATGCTAATAAAATCAACAACCGCAAAAGTGGTGAAATTAAGAAATAGTAGTTAAGGAGAATCAGAGCAACCTGGAGGATCTAAAGTGGAGATTCTAAAACGTCTTGAGATGTAGTCAAGTTGCCTTATTTTTACTTCTTTGTTTTTAATATGTATTTAATGTTTTAATTGTTAATTGAAATCAATTACATAAGTAATGTTCATTTACAAATTGTTAAGAAAATTAACTGTAATTAAATATCCACCTAACAAACTTTAACAACCAAGAAGTCAAACTTTGACTTTCATAACCAACTGGTTAACTTTGGAATTATGCCAACATACTCCCCCCTAATTCCAAACACCTTCACTCAACTCTTCAACACCGATTAAAACTCTCATTTCAATGAATTTCAACCTCGGCAGCGCCTTGGTAAGTATATCGGCCTTTTGCAGGTTACTACTTACAAATTCCACTTGAATTTGATCCCTCTCAACACATTCACGTATAAAGTGATATCTTGTATCGATATGCTTCGATCTTCCATGAAATACTGGATTTTTCATCAACGCCAAAGCCGATCGATTATCCACTTTAATCACAACTGACGCCTGCGACATTCCTGTAACTTCTTCCAGCAATCCTCGTAACCACAAAGCTTGGCATGCAGCTGATGTCGCAGCCATGAACTCAGCTTCGCAACTCGACAGGGCAATGGTCGACTGCTTTTGAGAACTCCACGATATCAAAGCATCATTAAATAAAACATGTTACCCGAAACATTCTTTCCGTCACCATCTACACTAGTATAGTTACTGTCACTATACCCCATTAGATTCGACCTCATGCCAGCTTTATACCGCAGACCATAGTGCAGTGTACCTTTCACATATCGGACAATTTGTTTGACTGCTTTCATGTGAAGTTCCTTCGGACTTTGCATGAACCTACTCAAGTAGCCCACTAAGAACATCAAATCAGGCCTTGTTTGAGTAAGATACCTCAACGACCCAATTAATTTTCTGTATTGTGTTGAATCGGTATCAACATCCCCTTCTAATTTTCCAAGCTTCAACCCGGGTCCATAGGAATCTGTACTTTATTACACTCATCCATTCCGGCCAATTGAACCACCTTCAAAGCATAAGCCGCTTGTTTAATCAGTATATCACCTTGCTTCTGAGCCACCTCTATACCAAGATAATAACATAGCAAACCCAAATCAGTCATCTTGAAGCGCGTCTTCATCTCTTGTTTAAATTCTTCCACTTCCTTCTCTGAACTTCCTGCAACAAGCAGATCGTCCACATATACCCCTACTATGACTGATGATGCGGCCTTGACCCTTACATAAACTGCTGCTTCTCGTTGGCATCTTGTAAAGCCTATATCTTTAAGCACCTCATCCAACCGCTTGTTCCAAGCACGAGGAGCTTGTCTAAGCCCGTACAGTGCCTTAAGCAGTTTGTACACTTTATGCTCAGCCCCTTTTACCTCATACCCAGGTGGCTGCTTAACAAACACATCTTCCTTTAAGTTCACATGTAAAAACGCAGCTTTTACATCCAAGTGATACACCTTCCAGCCTTTACTTGCAGACAACGCAAGTATCATTCTTATGGTCTCCATCCTTGCCACCGGAGCGAAGGCCTCCTCATAGTCAATTCCAGGTTGCTGCACATAGCCTTTGGCCACAAGGCGTGTCTTGTGTTTTGTTATCCTTCCCGTGGCATCCTTCTTTAACTTGAAGATCCATTTTAACCCAATTGCCTTTGCATGAGGCGGTTGGTCCGCCAATATCCATGTATTGTTCCTTTCAATTGCTTTTACCTCCTCATCCATTGCAAGTCTCCATACTTTCTCCTCTACTGCTTCAGAGAATGACTTTGGCACACCCTCTTGTGCCAGTAATAACTGTACACAGTCTAAGTCCTGATCTGTTTCTACTATCCCTTGTAGAACATAATCATGGAGCCTTGCTGGTAACACGGAGGGCCTGGATGATCTTCGGACTTGAGGCTGTTCGCTTATTCCAGTTTCCACCTCCTCAACTGCAGTCTGATCTGTGGGGATATCAGTCTGATCTGCAGGTGTTTCAGTCTCGGAGTCAACCCAAGCATGAGAGTCGTCACCAGGGTGTTCAAATACGGAGAAGGTTTGGTCATTTTGTAGGCTGTAGTCACCATGTTGTTGATCACACCAGGGTTTGGTCATTTTGTAGGCTGTAGTCACCATGTTGTTGATCACACCAGTCCCACATACGGTCCTCTTCGAATCGAACGTCCCGACTGACCACAATTCTTTTCTTGGACACATCGTACATACGATACCCTTTTGTGCCTTCTTCTACTCCGAGATACACCATGGGTATACTTCTATCTTCGAGTTTTTGCAAGTGGGGTTTGACAATTTTGACATGCCCCACGCATCCGAATACCTTTAAGTGGTGCAAGGTTGGTTTGCGTCCTTTCAACACTTCATAGGGTGTGCACGACTTCACTGCTTTGGTAGTTATCCTATTAAGGACGTACACCGAATGTCTTACTCCTTCTGCCCAAAAACATTGAGGTAGTCTCATTGTTTTTAGGTAGCTTCTGGTCATGTCGAGTATCGTTCTGTTCTTCCTTTCAACTGTTCCATTGTGTTGCGGTGTGTACGGAGTTGTCAACTATCTTGCAATCCCCTCACTGTCACAGTAGTTAGAGAATTCCTGTGATGTGAACTCTCCTCCACGATCTGACCTTAGGACCTTTATCGGCTTCCCAAGTTCCTTCTCTACTTTCATCTTGAATCTCCGGAAGTAATCAAGTGCTTGGTCCTTTGTCTTGAGCACATACATCCACATATACCGACTACAATCATCCACTATCAAGAGGATGTACCTATTACCGAATGGTGTTTCTGGTGTTATAGGTCCACAGATGTCGATGTAGATCAATTCTAGTGGTTGTGGTGCCCTGAACTTGGACTTCGAAGGAAAAGGTGCTTGGGTTTGCTTGGCTGCCAGGCATACTTCACACAGTTGCTTGGGCTTTGTCAAGATCGGGACTCCTCTAACTACTTCTTTCACGGCCATTTCCTTCATGGTGTCGAAGTTAACATGGCCTAGCCTATTATGCCAGATCCATGCAGGACTTTTCTCATCGTAAGATGTCAGCAAGCTGTATGGCACTCCAGTGTTTAGACTTATTTTGTAGAGTCTATTGGGGGACCTTTGTACCTTCATGAGTAGCCTTCCATCCTTCTCATACAACCAGAGATATTCGTCCTTCATCTTAATCTCATAACCTGATTCGGTTACCTGACCCAGGCTTAGGATATTGTTCTTCAAGTGCGGGATAAAGTACACTTCGGACAGATGCCTTTGTTCCCCATTTTTACATTGGAGGACCACTGTCCCTCGGCCTTCAATTTCCACCATCGAGACATCTCCAAACTTGATTCTTCCCCCTATATTCTTATCAAGAATAGAGAACGCTATCGGATCACCAGTCATATGGTTGGACGCCCCATTGTCCAGATAACATATGTTGTTATCCTTGTCTTCTGTGTATTTCCACCATCGAAGACATGCTTCGGGCGTGCGTGATCGACTTTGGAGGAAGTTGGGACAACCACCTGCCGTTAGCAGAATTCTCGTACAACAACAGTTATCATGCCAGCATTGGCATGCCACCTTACGAAATGCTATATGGTAGGAGATGTAGAACGCCCGTATGTTGGGGAGACATTGGGCAGAAAGAACTGGGAGGTGTTGAGGTGATTGAAGCAACGACTGAGAAATTGGAAAAGATCAATGCCTTCATGAAGACGGCGAAAGATAGGCAAAAGTCGTATGCTGACAAGAGACGAAGACCGATAGAGTTCAAGGTTGGTGACCGAGTTATGTTGAAGGTCTCACCTTGGAAAGGAATCATTAGATTCAGGAAAAGAGGTAAGCTAAGCCCGAGATACATAGGACCTTTCCGAATTGTCGCACGAGTAGGAGAGGTGGCCTATCGACTTGAACTGCCAGATGAGTTAAGTGGAATTCATCCCACATTCCATGTATCTCATCTAAGGAAGTGCTTAGCTGATGAAGATATGATTGTTCCACTGGAGGATATTGAAGTAGACGAACGACTCAATTACGTGGAGCAACCAGTGGCAATCATTGATCGTAAGGAAAAGAGGTTAAGGAATAAAGTGGTTCCTCTTGTGCGTGTACAGTGGAAGCACAGGAAGGGATCCGAGTCTACGTGGGAGACTGAAGAAGAAATGAGACAGCACTACCCACATCTGTTTGAGGAATAACAGGTTTCGGGGACGAAACCTATATAAGGGGGGTGGACTTGTAACACCCGTAAATTTTTATTAAAGAAATTAAAAGAACAAAAATAGAGAAAAGAAAGAAAACAAAAGTCTACTTTTGTTGAAGGACCAAAAGTGCCAAATGGGCAAAGTCCACATTAATTTTGTACAAAAAGGGAGGCATGGCCGCCCATAACCCCTGCACACTTCTTTGCATTCGGTTTTTAGAGAGAGAAACAGCAGGGACTTCGATTCTTAGAGAGAGAAAGAAGAAGAAATCGGATTCAAGGTAAGAATTGGTGTTTTTAAGTTGTGTTTTGGCTAAGAAACCGAAAATGCATGTTCTTATGGGTGTGTGTTTGTGTTCGGGTTGCACTGTGTGTGTGTGTTTTAGGTGTAGAAACGACTGGGAAGTTAAGAAAGGGTATCCAAAACCCGAAGACAAACTAAGGTGAGTTTCTAGACCCCCTTTTACCCGTTTTAAACGTTTTGGGGCTGGAAAATGCATGTATATATGTTTTTATGAATTTGGGTATAATACCCGTATGATATGAATGTATGTATGTTTATGTTTATGATAAGTTTATGCCTGGAATCCATGTGTGTATGCTTAGAACTAGGCATTTTGATGTGTGGTATTTGGGATATGAATTAGATACATGTCCAGGCTGCTAATACGTCCAACAGGGTGGTCGTATGACCAGATGATTATTCTAAGTGTAGGGTGATGAGTCCAATAGTGCTAATACGTCCAACAGGGTGGTCGTATGACCAGATTATTATTCTAAGTGTAGGGTGAAAAGTCTGGACCTTGGTCGTATGACCAGAAAATAGTTTCTAAGTATGGGCTAATACGACCCACAGGCTAATACGACCAACAGCGCTAAAACGACCAACAGGGGTCATACGCCCAGCAGTGCTCATACGCCCAAGGGGCTTATACGCCCAACAGGGCTCAAACGTCCAGAACACTTAGAATTTTTTACAGAAATTTCCTGCAAATCCGAAGTTCGAGGTTTTGACTAGGGTTGACTAGGGTTAACGAATGATGATGTTTTATGCATGTAATGATGATTATGATTAACCCTTATTATTACTGATATTATTATCAGTGTATTATTATTGTTAACAATATTATTAATAAAATATTGTTAAGTATGGTATGACATGACGACGTTATTGAATATGAGTGATGATGCTATGTATGATTACGTATGTATGATGCTATGTATGATGATGAATGTATGATGATGAGTGTATGATGATGTATGATGAGTGTGTATGTTCCTTGTAATTGTGTATGCTTATCTTTCCGAAACTTTACGAATAACGAGAATGAACTAATGAAGTATTATGTAACGTAAAGTGAAAGATAATGAAAGAGGAACATGATGATGAATGCATGTATTAACGAATGAACGAAAAGAAGAACGATGATGAATACATGCATTAACGAACGAACGAATTATGTCTTGCACGCATTGAATAACGCGATTGGTCCTTCTCTGTGATTGACCATGGTCATGGTACCTCTACCGCTTACCTCTAGTACCGTGGCATACGTTTTGTTGTTCATATGTTGACTTCGGCCCGGTAGCTAATAACGATCGGGGTGTAGCATATGGTATTGGTACAATTCACCTTTCAATGCGCAAGTAAGTATGAACGGGATTCTTGTCATTCGACCACAGTAATCATAGCCAAGTGCTATGAAGTGGGTAAAGCCTGACAGAATCCATACGAGAAGTTAAAGATAACGATGAATAACGAATGATGAAGATAATAACGAATATTATCTCTGTGTACGTATGATGTATGAACGCATGCACGAAAGGATACTTTTAAATAAGTAAAAGTATGTTTTATTACAAAACTAGAACTCACTCAGCAACGCTGACTTTTATGTGTTTTCCAGTTGGCAGGTAGTGTTGCTGAGGATGGCACGAGGCGGCTACTCAGCTCTTTTGGGATGGCATTCTTTTGTTAATGTTTTTGTATTGTAATGCAAACAAACAATATTTTGTAATGAGTGTTGTATTACTTTGCAAAAGCATTTATAGTAAGTTCAAAGTTTCTGCTGCATGGTTTTTATTAAGTTATATTAAATGTATGTTTTATGGGTGATGACGACCAACTGTGAGGTGCCCGGGAACGGGGCCTTACAAGTTGGTATCAGAGCCAAAGTTTAAGTGAAATGGGTAAAATTTTAAAATAAACCTAAACTTAAACTGAAAATGGGACAGAAAGGAAGAGAATGTCATCTGAGTAGTTGCGTGCCATCAGGTATTTTATTAAAGTTAATCATGATTTCGTGCGCATGATATGTGTTTATGTGTACTGTTAGACTTAGATACTAATGTAGTCAGGACAGGTAATGCTCGGGGTACGGAGAGTAGAGTAAGTGGCTAATCACAACTGGCCACTGTAATTAGGGACTTACTATACTTGACATAAACTGAGCTATTTCCTTGAATGACCGTGTTGGTGTTTAAATCTTTCAGTGTGATAGAAGATGGTCGGTGGTAGATCATCTAAAGCTTCCCGTGGCGGTAGATGTGGTGATGAACCGCGTCACACGCGAGGAAGACTTAGGACAGAGAAAGTAGTTCATGAGGAAAACGAGACTCCTCATCAGGAGGAGGCAGACGAAAGCGCGAATTTGAGAGCCTCGGTAAAGGAGGCAGTGGTCGAGGAAGTGCACCAGGTCATGCAGACGATCTTACCGTCTGTAGTGACCGAGGTGATAAAGGCAGTACGTAATGATGAGAGGCGAGGGAGGAATCGGTCCTCAGGTAGACAGCAACAGACAGAAGTAGAAACCGCTATTGGTAAGTCCACTAGAGTTACTGATGTGATAGAGGACTGTGCCATAGAAATAGAAGGTCATAGGTTTGCTGCTAGATTACATGTGATGCCCCTAGGTGGATTTGATGTAGTACTAGGGATGGATTGGTTGGCAACCTATGAAGCGAATATCGTATGTCGAAAGAAGATGATTAGATTGACGGCATCTGACGGAAGTCTGGTGACAATATACGGTGATCGGGTAACGGTGATTCCGAAGGTGATTTCGATGGCGGTGGCGGGGAAGTGCATGAGGCGTGGGTGCAACGCCTACCTATGTTATGTGAAGGATGTGGAAACGCCAACACCACAACTATCCGACGTTCCGGTTGTGTGTGAGTTTCCAGATGTGTTCCCGGAAGACTTATCGGGATTGCCACCTGACCGCGAAATTGAATTTCAAATTGACTTGATACCCGGTGCTCAACCTGTCGCAAAAGCACCGTATCGCTTGGCTCCGACAGAGATGAAAGAGTTGATGGAGCAACTGCAGGAGTTGCTTGACAAGGGCTTTATTAGACCGAGTATCTCTCCTTGGGGTGCTCCGGTCTTGTTTGTGAAGAAGAAGGACGGTAGCATGAGAATGTGTATCGACTACCGTGAGTTGAACAAGCTAACGGTAAAGAATCGGTATCCGTTACCGAGGATTGACGACTTGTTCAACCAGCTCCAGGGTGCCAGTTGGTTCTCGAGGATAGATCTTCGATCTGGCTACCGCCAGTTGAAGGTGAAGGAGCAGGACATTCCTAAAACAGCTTTTCGTACGCGTTATGGACACTATGAGTTTCTCGTTATGTCATTTGGTCTAACTAACGCGCCAGCTGCTTTTATGGACTTGATGAACCGAGTGTGTCAGCCAATGTTAGATAAATCAGTAATTGTGTTCATCGATGATATTCTGATTTATTCGAGGAGCGAAGAAGAGCATGCCGGTCACATTCGGGAAGTATTGGAGGCTTTGAGAAGGGAGAAACTGTATGCTAAGTTCTCCAAATGTGCTTTCTGGTTACGCGAGGTGCAATTTCTGGGTCACGTGGTAAATGCAGAGGGAATCATGGTGGACCCAGCAAAGGTTGAGGCTGTGATGCAATGGAAATCACCAAAGACGCCATCCGAGATTCGTAGCTTCTTGGGATTGGCGGGCTATTATAGGAGATTTATTCAAGACTTTTCAAAGATAGCCTCACCTTTGACAAAATTGACTCGTAAGGACGTGAAATTCGTGTGGGGTCGAGAGCAGGAGACGGCTTTTGAGGAGTTGAAGGCAAGACTAACACAAGCTCCTGTTTTGACTTTGCCCGAGGGGAATGAAGACTTAGTGGTCTATTCAGATGCATCTTATTCCGGGCTAGGTTGCGTGTTGATGCAACGTGGAAGGGTGATCGCATATGCATCTTGACAACTGAAGATCCATGAAGTCAACTATCCCACACACGATCTAGAATTAGCTGCGGTGGTTTTCGCGTTGAAGATTTGGCGGCACTATCTATACGGGACGAAGTGCACAATCTTCACCGACCACAAAAGCTTGAAGTACTTCTTCGAGCAGAAAGATCTTAACATGAGGCAGAGACGATGGTTGGAACTCATAAAGGATTATGACTGCGAAATCCATTACCATCCGGGCAAGGCCAACGTGGTGGCCGATGCCCTTAGCCGAAAAGAACGACCTGAGCCGATTCGGGTGAAGGCTTATCAGCTGATCATGACCCCCGATGTGATGACACAGGTTAAGGAGTTCCAAGACGAGGCTTTGAAAGAAGATCGACTTAACTCCGAAAGGATGAGAGGCTTGGTTACGGAATTGGGTGAGAACACTCTTGGTGTTAAGACCCGATTTGGGCGAATGTGGATTCCTCGATACGGGGATCTACGTGAAAAGATTATGGACGAGGCCCATAAGACCCGATACTCCATTCACCCGGTGCTACCAAAATGTACCACGATATGAAGAAAGACTATTGGTGGCCGGGTATGAAACGCGACGTAGTGGAGTACGTAAGTAAGTGCTTGACTTGCTTACAAGTGAAGGCGGAACACCAGAAGCCCTACGGGAAGATCCAACCGTTGGATATACCCGAGTGGAAGTGGGAGCACATCACCATGGACTTCATCACGAAGTTACCACGTACCCCAAAAGGGTATGATGCTATATGGGTGATAGTTGACCGCTTGACAAAGAGTGCCCACTTCCTACCGATCCGCGAGACGTACTCATCTGAAAGATTGGCGGATCTGTTCATCAAAGAAATTGTAGCTCGTCATGGTGTGCCGGTGTCTATTATGTCTGATCGTGACACCCGGTTTACCTCCAAGTTTTGGAAGAGATTTCATGATGCAATGGGGACGAGACTACACATTAGTACAACATATCACCCTCAGACAGACGGTCAGTCTAAGAGGACGATCCAAACCCTCGAAGACATGCTTCGGGCGTGCGTGATCGACTTTGGAGGAAGTTGGGACAACCACCTGCCGTTAGCAGAATTCTCGTACAACAACAGTTATCATGCCAGCATTGGCATGCCACCTTACGAAATGCTATATGGTAGGAGATGTAGAACGCCCGTATGTTGGGGAGACATTGGGCAGAAAGAACTGGGAGGTGTTGAGGTGATTGAAGCAACGACTGAGAAATTGGAAAAGATCAATGCCTTCATGAAGACGGCGAAAGATAGGCAAAAGTCGTATGCTGACAAGAGACGAAGACCGATAGAGTTCAAGGTTGGTGACCGAGTTATGTTGAAGGTCTCACCTTGGAAAGGAATCATTAGATTCAGGAAAAGAGGTAAGCTAAGCCCGAGATACATAGGACCTTTCCGAATTGTCGCACGAGTAGGAGAGGTGGCCTATCGACTTGAACTGCCAGATGAGTTAAGTGGAATTCATCCCACATTCCATGTATCTCATCTAAGGAAGTGCTTAGCTGATGAAGATATGATTGTTCCACTGGAGGATATTGAAGTAGACGAACGACTCAATTACGTGGAGCAACCAGTGGCAATCATTGATCGTAAGGAAAAGAGGTTAAGGAATAAAGTGGTTCCTCTTGTGCGTGTACAGTGGAAGCACAGGAAGGGATCCGAGTCTACGTGGGAGACTGAAGAAGAAATGAGACAGCACTACCCACATCTGTTTGAGGAATAACAGGTTTCGGGGACGAAACCTATATAAGGGGGGTGGACTTGTAACACCCGTAAATTTTTATTAAAGAAATTAAAAGAACAAAAATAGAGAAAAGAAAGAAAACAAAAGTCTACTTTTGTTGAAGGACCAAAAGTGCCAAATGGGCAAAGTCCACATTAATTTTGTACAAAAAGGGAGGCATGGCCGCCCATAACCCCTGCACACTTCTTTGCATTCGGTTTTTAGAGAGAGAAACAGCAGGGACTTCGATTCTTAGAGAGAGAAAGAAGAAGAAATCGGATTCAAGGTAAGAATTGGTGTTTTTAAGTTGTGTTTTGGCTAAGAAACCGAAAATGCATGTTCTTATGGGTGTGTGTTTGTGTTCGGGTTGCACTGTGTGTGTGTGTTTAGGTGTAGAAACGACTGGGAAGTTAAGAAAGGGTATCCAAAACCCGAAGACAAACTAAGGTGAGTTTCTAGACCCCCTTTTACCCGTTTTAAACGTTTTGGGGCTGGAAAATGCATGTATATATGTTTTTATGAATTTGGGTATAATACCCGTATGATATGAATGTATGTATGTTTATGTTTATGATAAGTTTATGCCTGGAATCCATGTGTGTATGCTTAGAACTAGGCATTTTGATGTGTGGTATTTGGGATATGAATTAGATACATGTCCAGGCTGCTAATACGTCCAACAGGGTGGTCGTATGACCAGATGATTATTCTAAGTGTAGGGTGATGAGTCCAATAGTGCTAATACGTCCAACAGGGTGGTCGTATGACCAGATTATTATTCTAAGTGTAGGGTGAAAAGTCTGGACCTTGGTCGTATGACCAGAAAATAGTTTCTAAGTATGGGCTAATACGACCCACAGGCTAATACGACCAACAGCGCTAAAACGACCAACAGGGGTCATACGCCCAGCAGTGCTCATACGCCCAAGGGGCTTATACGCCCAACAGGGCTCAAACGTCCAGAACACTTAGAATTTTTTTACAGAAATTTCCTGCAAATCCGAAGTTCGAGGTTTTGACTAGGGTTGACTAGGGTTAACGAATGATGATGTTTTATGCATGTAATGATGATTATGATTAACCCTTATTATTACTGATATTATTATCAGTGTATTATTATTGTTAACAATATTATTAATAAAATATTGTTAAGTATGGTATGACATGACGACGTTATTGAATATGAGTGATGATGCTATGTATGATTACGTATGTATGATGCTATGTATGATGATGAATGTATGATGATGAGTGTATGATGATGAATGTATGATGAGTGTGTATGTTCCTTGTAATTGTGTATGCTTATCTTTCCGAAACTTTACGAATAACGAGAATGAACTAATGAAGTATTATGTAACGTAAAGTGAAAGATAATGAAAGAGGAACATGATGATGAATGCATGTATTAACGAATGAACGAAAAGAAGAACGATGATGAATACATGCATTAACGAACGAACGAATTATGTCTTGCACGCATTGAATAACGCGATTGGTCCTTCTCTGTGATTGACCATGGTCATGGTACCTCTACCGCTTACCTCTAGTACCGTGGCATACGTTTTGTTGTTCATATGTTGACTTCGGCCCGGTAGCTAATAACGATCGGGGTGTAGCATATGGTATTGGTACAATTCACCTTTCAATGCGCAAGTAAGTATGAACGGGATTCTTGTCATTCGACCACAGTAATCATAGCCAAGTGCTATGAAGTGGGTAAAGCCTGACAGAATCCATACGAGAAGTTAAAGATAACGATGAATAACGAATGATGAAGATAATAACGAATATTATCTCTGTGTACGTATGATGTATGAACGCATGCACGAAAGGATACTTTTAAATAAGTAAAAGTATGTTTTATTACAAAACTAGAACTCACTCAGCAACGCTGACTTTTATGTGTTTTCCAGTTGGCAGGTAGTGTTGCTGAGGATGGCACGAGGCGGCTACTCAGCTCTTTTGGGATGGCATTCTTTTGTTAATGTTTTTGTATTGTAATGCAAACAAACAATATTTTGTAATGAGTGTTGCATTACTTTGCAAAAGCATTTATAGTAAGTTCAAAGTTTCTGCTGCATGGTTTTTATTAAGTTATATTAAATGTATGTTTTATGGGTGATGACGACCAACTGTGAGGTGCCCGGGAACGGGGCCTTACAAGTTGGTATCAGAGCCAAAGTTTAAGTGAAATGGGTAAATTTTAAAATAAACCTAAACTTAAACTGAAAATGGGACAGAAAGGAAGAGAATGTCATCTGAGTAGTTGCGTGCCATCAGGTATTTTATTAAAGTTAATCATGATTTCGTGCGCATGATATGTGTTTATGTGTACTGTTAGACTTAGATACTAATGTAGTCAGGACAGGTAATGCTCGGGGTACGGAGAGTAGAGTAAGTGGCTAATCACAACTGGCCACTGTAATTAGGGACTTACTATACTTGACATAAACTGAGCTATTTCTTGAATGACCGTGTTGGTGTTTAAATCTTTCAGTGTGATAGAAGATGGTCGGTGGTAGATCATCTAAAGCTTCCCGTGGCGGTAGATGTGGTGATGAACCGCGTCACACGCGAGGAAGACTTAGGACAGAGAAAGTAGTTCATGAGGAAAACGAGACTCCTCATCAGGAGGAGGCAGACGAAAGCGCGAATTTGAGAGCCTCGGTAAAGGAGGCAGTGGTCGAGGAAGTGCACCAGGTCATGCAGACGATCTTACCGTCTGTAGTGACCGAGGTGATAAAGGCAGTACGTAATGATGAGAGGCGAGGGAGGAATCGGTCCTCAGGTAGACAGCAACAGACAGAAGTAGAAACCGCTATTGGTAAGTCCACTAGAGTTACTGATGTGATAGAGGACTGTGCCATAGAAATAGAAGGTCATAGGTTTGCTGCTAGATTACATGTGATGCCCCTAGGTGGATTTGATGTAGTACTAGGGATGGATTGGTTGGCAACCTATGAAGCGAATATCGTATGTCGAAAGAAGATGATTAGATTGACGGCATCTGACGGAAGTCTGGTGACAATATACGGTGATCGGGTAACGGTGATTCCGAAGGTGATTTCGATGGCGGTGGCGGGGAAGTGCATGAGGCGTGGGTGCAACGCCTACCTATGTTATGTGAAGGATGTGGAAACGCCAACACCACAACTATCCGACGTTCCGGTTGTGTGTGAGTTTCCAGATGTGTTCCCGGAAGACTTATCGGGATTGCCACCTGACCGCGAAATTGAATTTCAAATTGACTTGATACCCGGTGCTCAACCTGTCGCAAAAGCACCGTATCGCTTGGCTCCGACAGAGATGAAAGAGTTGATGGAGCAACTGCAGGAGTTGCTTGACAAGGGCTTTATTAGACCGAGTATCTCTCCTTGGGGTGCTCCGGTCTTGTTTGTGAAGAAGAAGGACGGTAGCATGAGAATGTGTATCGACTACCGTGAGTTGAACAAGCTAACGGTAAAGAATCGGTATCCGTTACCGAGGATTGACGACTTGTTCAACCAGCTCCAGGGTGCCAGTTGGTTCTCGAGGATAGATCTTCGATCTGGCTACCGCCAGTTGAAGGTGAAGGAGCAGGACATTCCTAAAACAGCTTTTCGTACGCGTTATGGACACTATGAGTTTCTCGTTATGTCATTTGGTCTAACTAACGCGCCAGCTGCTTTTATGGACTTGATGAACCGAGTGTGTCAGCCAATGTTAGATAAATCAGTAATTGTGTTCATCGATGATATTCTGATTTATTCGAGGAGCGAAGAAGAGCATGCCGGTCACATTCGGGAAGTATTGGAGGCTTTGAGAAGGGAGAAACTGTATGCTAAGTTCTCCAAATGTGCTTTCTGGTTACGCGAGGTGCAATTTCTGGGTCACGTGGTAAATGCAGAGGGAATCATGGTGGACCCAGCAAAGGTTGAGGTTGTGATGCAATGGAAATCACCAAAGACGCCATCCGAGATTCGTAGCTTCTTGGGATTGGCGGGCTATTATAGAGATTTATTCAAGACTTTTCAAAGATAGCCTCACCTTTGACAAAATTGACTCGTAAGGACGTGAAATTCGTGTGGGGTCGAGAGCAGGAGACGGCTTTTGAGGAGTTGAAGGCAAGACTAACACAAGCTCCTGTTTTGACTTTGCCCGAGGGGAATGAAGACTTAGTGGTCTATTCAGATGCATCTTATTCCGGGCTAGGTTGCGTGTTGATGCAACGTGGAAGGGTGATCGCATATGCATCTTGACAACTGAAGATCCATGAAGTCAACTATCCCACACACGATCTAGAATTAGCTGCGGTGGTTTTCGCGTTGAAGATTTGGCGGCACTATCTATACGGGACGAAGTGCACAATCTTCACCGACCACAAAAGCTTGAAGTACTTCTTCGAGCAGAAAGATCTTAACATGAGGCAGAGACGATGGTTGGAACTCATAAAGGATTATGACTGCGAAATCCATTACCATCCGGGCAAGGCCAACGTGGTGGCCGATGCCCTTAGCCGAAAAGAACGACCTGAGCCGATTCGGGTGAAGGCTTATCAGCTGATCATGACCCCCGATGTGATGACACAGGTTAAGGAGTTCCAAGACGAGGCTTTGAAAGAAGATCGACTTAACTCCGAAAGGATGAGAGGCTTGGTTACGGAATTGGGTGAGAACACTCTTGGTGTTAAGACCCGATTTGGGCGAATGTGGATTCCTCGATACGGGGATCTACGTGAAAAGATTATGGACGAGGCCCATAAGACCCGATACTCCATTCACCCCGGTGCTACCAAAATGTACCACGATATGAAGAAAGACTATTGGTGGCCGGGTATGAAACGCGACGTAGTGGAGTACGTAAGTAAGTGCTTGACTTGCTTACAAGTGAAGGCGGAACACCAGAAGCCCTACGGGAAGATCCAACCGTTGGATATACCCGAGTGGAAGTGGGAGCACATCACCATGGACTTCATCACGAAGTTACCACGTACCCCAAAAGGGTATGATGTTATATGGGTGATAGTTGACCGCTTGACAAAGAGTGCCCACTTCCTACCGATCCGCGAGACGTACTCATCTGAAAGATTGGCGGATCTGTTCATCAAAGAAATTGTAGCTCGTCATGGTGTGCCGGTGTCTATTATGTCTGATCGTGACACCCGGTTTACCTCCAAGTTTTGGAAGAGATTTCATGATGCAATGGGGACGAGACTACACATTAGTACAACATATCACCCTCAGACAGACGGTCAGTCTAAGAGGACGATCCAAACCCTCGAAGACATGCTTCGGGCGTGGTGATCGACTTTGGAGGAAGTTGGGACAACCACCTGCCGTTAGCAGAATTCTCGTACAACAACAGTTATCATGCCAGCATTGGCATGCCACCTTACGAAATGCTATATGGTAGGAGATGTAGAACGCCCGTATGTTGGGGAGACATTGGGCAGAAAGAACTGGGAGGTGTTGAGGTGATTGAAGCAACGACTGAGAAATTGGAAAAGATCAATGCCTTCATGAAGACGGCGAAAGATAGGCAAAAGTCGTATGCTGACAAGAGACGAAGACCGATAGAGTTCAAGGTTGGTGACCGAGTTATGTTGAAGGTCTCACCTTGGAAAGGAATCATTAGATTCAGGAAAAGAGGTAAGCTAAGCCCGAGATACATAGGACCTTTCCGAATTGTCGCACGAGTAGGAGAGGTGGCCTATCGACTTGAACTGCCAGATGAGTTAAGTGGAATTCATCCCACATTCCATGTATCTCATCTAAGGAAGTGCTTAGCTGATGAAGATATGATTGTTCCACTGGAGGATATTGAAGTAGACGAACGACTCAATTACGTGGAGCAACCAGTGGCAATCATTGATCGTAAGGAAAAGAGGTTAAGGAATAAAGTGGTTCCTCTTGTGCGTGTACAGTGGAAGCACAGGAAGGGATCCGAGTCTACGTGGGAGACTGAAGAAGAAATGAGACAGCACTACCCACATCTGTTTGAGGAATAACAGGTTTCGGGGACGAAACCTATATAAGGGGGGTGGACTTGTAACACCCGTAAATTTTTATTAAAGAAATTAAAAGAACAAAAATAGAGAAAAGAAAGAAAACAAAAGTCTACTTTTGTTGAAGGACCAAAAGTGCCAAATGGGCAAAGTCCACATTAATTTTGTACAAAAAGGGAGGCATGGCCGCCCATAACCCCTGCACACTTCTTTGCATTCGGTTTTTAGAGAGAGAAACAGCAGGGACTTCGATTCTTAGAGAGAGAAAGAAGAAGAAATCGGATTCAAGGTAAGAATTGGTGTTTTTAAGTTGTGTTTTGGCTAAGAAACCGAAAATGCATGTTCTTATGGGTGTGTGTTTGTGTTCGGGTTGCACTGTGTGTGTGTGTTTTAGGTGTAGAAACGACTGGGAAGTTAAGAAAGGGTATCCAAAACCCGAAGACAAACTAAGGTGAGTTTCTAGACCCCTTTTTACCCGTTTTAAACGTTTTGGGGCTGGAAAATGCATGTATATATGTTTTTATGAATTTGGGTATAATACCCGTATGATATGAATGTATGTATGTTTATGTTTATGATAAGTTTATGCCTGGAATCCATGTGTGTATGCTTAGAACTAGGCATTTTGATGTGTGGTATTTGGGATATGAATTAGATACATGTCCAGGCTGCTAATACGTCCAACAGGGTGGTCGTATGACCAGATGATTATTCTAAGTGTAGGGTGATGAGTCCAATAGTGCTAATACGTCCAACAGGGTGGTCGTATGACCAGATTATTATTCTAAGTGTAGGGTGAAAAGTCTGGACCTTGGTCGTATGACCAGAAAATAGTTTCTAAGTATGGGCTAATACGACCCACAGGCTAATACGACCAACAGCGCTAAAACGACCAACAGGGGTCATACGCCCAGCAGTGCTCATACGCCCAAGGGGCTTATACGCCCAACAGGGCTCAAACGTCCAGAACACTTAGAATTTTTTTACAGAAATTTCCTGCAAATCCGAAGTTCGAGGTTTTGACTAGGGTTGACTAGGGTTAACGAATGATGATGTTTTATGCATGTAATGATGATTATGATTAACCCTTATTATTACTGATATTATTATCAGTGTATTATTATTGTTAACAATATTATTAATAAAATATTGTTAAGTATGGTATGACATGACGACGTTATTGAATATGAGTGATGATGCTATGTATGATTACGTATGTATGATGCTATGTATGATGATGAATGTATGATGATGAGTGTATGATGATGAATGTATGATGAGTGTGTATGTTCCTTGTAATTGTGTATGCTTATCTTTCCGAAACTTTACGAATAACGAGAATGAACTAATGAAGTATTATGTAACGTAAAGTGAAAGATAATGAAAGAGGAACATGATGATGAATGCATGTATTAACGAATGAACGAAAAGAAGAACGATGATGAATACATGCATTAACGAACGAACGAATTATGTCTTGCACGCATTGAATAACGCGATTGGTCCTTCTCTGTGATTGACCATGGTCATGGTACCTCTACCGCTTACCTCTAGTACCGTGGCATACGTTTTGTTGTTCATATGTTGACTTCGGCCCGGTAGCTAATAACGATCGGGGTTTGTAGCATATGGTATTGGTACAATTCACCTTTCAATGCGCAAGTAAGTATGAACGGGATTCTTGTCATTCGACCACAGTAATCATAGCCAAGTGCTATGAAGTGGGTAAAGCCTGACAGAATCCATACGAGAAGTTAAAGATAACGATGAATAACGAATGATGAAGATAATAACGAATATTATCTCTGTGTACGTATGATGTATGAACGCATGCACGAAAGGATACTTTTAAATAAGTAAAAGTATGTTTTATTACAAAACTAGAACTCACTCAGCAACGCTGACTTTTATGTGTTTTCCAGTTGGCAGGTAGTGTTGCTGAGGATGGCACGAGGCGGCTACTCAGCTCTTTTGGGATGGCATTCTTTTGTTAATGTTTTTGTATTGTAATGCAAACAAACAATATTTTGTAATGAGTGTTGTATTACTTTGCAAAAGCATTTATAGTAAGTTCAAAGTTTCTGCTGCATGGTTTTTATTAAGTTATATTAAATGTATGTTTTATGGGTGATGACGACCAACTGTGAGGTGCCCGGGAACGGGGCCTTACAAGTTGGTATCAGAGCCAAAGTTTAAGTGAAATGGGTAAAATTTTAAAATAAACCTAAACTTAAACTGAAAATGGGACAGAAAGGAAGAGAATGTCATCTGAGTAGTTGCGTGCCATCAGGTATTTTATTAAAGTTAATCATGATTTCGTGCGCATGATATGTGTTTATGTGTACTGTTAGACTTAGATACTAATGTAGTCAGGACAGGTAATGCTCGGGGTACGGAGAGTAGAGTAAGTGGCTAATCACAACTGGCCACTGTAATTAGGGACTTACTATACTTGACATAAACTGAGCTATTTCCTTGAATGACCGTGTTGGTGTTTAAATCTTTCAGTGTGATAGAAGATGGTCGGTGGTAGATCATCTAAAGCTTCCCGTGGCGGTAGATGTGGTGATGAACCGCGTCACACGCGAGGAAGACTTAGGACAGAGAAAGTAGTTCATGAGGAAAACGAGACTCCTCATCAGGAGGAGGCAGACGAAAGCGCGAATTTGAGAGCCTCGGTAAAGGAGGCAGTGGTGAGGAAGTGCACCAGGTCATGCAGACGATCTTACCGTCTGTAGTGACCGAGGTGATAAAGGCAGTACGTAATGATGAGAGGCGAGGGAGGAATCGGTCCTCAGGTAGACAGCAACAGACAGAAGTAGAAACCGCTATTGGTAAGTCCACTAGAGTTACTGATGTGATAGAGGACTGTGCCATAGAAATAGAAGGTCATAGGTTTGCTGCTAGATTACATGTGATGCCCCTAGGTGGATTTGATGTAGTACTAGGGATGGATTGGTTGGCAACCTATGAAGCGAATATCGTATGTCGAAAGAAGATGATTAGATTGACGGCATCTGACGGAAGTCTGGTGACAATATACGGTGATCGGGTAACGGTGATTCCGAAGGTGATTTCGATGGCGGTGGCGGGGAAGTGCATGAGGCGTGGGTGCAACGCCTACCTATGTTATGTGAAGGATGTGGAAACGCCAACACCACAACTATCCGACGTTCCGGTTGTGTGTGAGTTTCCAGATGTGTTCCCGGAAGACTTATCGGGATTGCCACCTGACCGCGAAATTGAATTTCAAATTGACTTGATACCCGGTGCTCAACCTGTCGCAAAAGCACCGTATCGCTTGGCTCCGACAGAGATGAAAGAGTTGATGGAGCAACTGCAGGAGTTGCTTGACAAGGGCTTTATTAGACCGAGTATCTCTCCTTGGGGTGCTCCGGTCTTGTTTGTGAAGAAGAAGGACGGTAGCATGAGAATGTGTATCGACTACCGTGAGTTGAACAAGCTAACGGTAAAGAATCGGTATCCGTTACCGAGGATTGACGACTTGTTCAACCAGCTCCAGGGTGCCAGTTGGTTCTCGAGGATAGATCTTCGATCTGGCTACCGCCAGTTGAAGGTGAAGGAGCAGGACATTCCTAAAACAGCTTTTCGTACGCGTTATGGACACTATGAGTTTCTCGTTATGTCATTTGGTCTAACTAACGCGCCAGCTGCTTTTATGGACTTGATGAACCGAGTGTGTCAGCCAATGTTAGATAAATCAGTAATTGTGTTCATCGATGATATTCTGATTTATTCGAGGAGCGAAGAAGAGCATGCCGGTCACATTCGGGAAGTATTGGAGGCTTTGAGAAGGGAGAAACTGTATGCTAAGTTCTCCAAATGTGCTTTCTGGTTACGCGAGGTGCAATTTCTGGGTCACGTGGTAAATGCAGAGGGAATCATGGTGGACCCAGCAAAGGTTGAGGCTGTGATGCAATGGAAATCACCAAAGACGCCATCCGAGATTCGTAGCTTCTTGGGATTGGCGGGCTATTATAGGAGATTTATTCAAGACTTTTCAAAGATAGCCTCACCTTTGACAAAATTGACTCGTAAGGACGTGAAATTCGTGTGGGGTCGAGAGCAGGAGACGGCTTTTGAGGAGTTGAAGGCAAGACTAACACAAGCTCCTGTTTTGACTTTGCCCGAGGGGAATGAAGACTTAGTGGTCTATTCAGATGCATCTTATTCCGGGCTAGGTTGCGTGTTGATGCAACGTGGAAGGGTGATCGCATATGCATCTTGACAACTGAAGATCCATGAAGTCAACTATCCCACACACGATCTAGAATTAGCTGCGGTGGTTTTCGCGTTGAAGATTTGGCGGCACTATCTATACGGGACGAAGTGCACAATCTTCACCGACCACAAAAGCTTGAAGTACTTCTTCGAGCAGAAAGATCTTAACATGAGGCAGAGACGATGGTTGGAACTCATAAAGGATTATGACTGCGAAATCCATTACCATCCGGGCAAGGCCAACGTGGTGGCCGATGCCCTTAGCCGAAAAGAACGACCTGAGCCGATTCGGGTGAAGGCTTATCAGCTGATCATGACCCCCGATGTGATGACACAGGTTAAGGAGTTCCAAGACGAGGCTTTGAAAGAAGATCGACTTAACTCCGAAAGGATGAGAGGCTTGGTTACGGAATTGGGTGAGAACACTCTTGGTGTTAAGACCCGATTTGGGCGAATGTGGATTCCTCGATACGGGGATCTACGTGAAAAGATTATGGACGAGGCCCATAAGACCCGATACTCCATTCACCTCGGTGCTACCAAAATGTACCACGATATGAAGAAAGACTATTGGTGGCCGGGTATGAAACGCGACGTAGTGGAGTACGTAAGTAAGTGCTTGACTTGCTTACAAGTGAAGGCGGAACACCAGAAGCCCTACGGGAAGATCCAACCGTTGGATATACCCGAGTGGAAGTGGGAGCACATCACCATGGACTTCATCACGAAGTTACCACGTACCCAAAAGGGTATGATGCTATATGGGTGATAGTTGACCGCTTGACAAAGAGTGCCCACTTCCTACCGATCCGCGAGACGTACTCATCTGAAAGATTGGCGGATCTGTTCATCAAAGAAATTGTAGCTCGTCATGGTGTGCCGGTGTCTATTATGTCTGATCGTGACACCCGGTTTACCTCCAAGTTTTGGAAGAGATTTCATGATGCAATGGGGACGAGACTACACATTAGTACAACATATCACCCTCAGACAGACGGTCAGTCTAAGAGGACGATCCAAACCCTCGAAGACATGCTTCGGGCGTGCGTGATCGACTTTGGAGGAAGTTGGGACAACCACCTGCCGTTAGCAGAATTCTCGTACAACAACAGTTATCATGCCAGCATTGGCATGCCACCTTACGAAATGCTATATGGTAGGAGATGTAGAACGCCCGTATGTTGGGGAGACATTGGGCAGAAAGAACTGGGAGGTGTTGAGGTGATTGAAGCAACGACTGAGAAATTGGAAAAGATCAATGCCTTCATGAAGACGGCGAAAGATAGGCAAAAGTCGTATGCTGACAAGAGACGAAGACCGATAGAGTTCAAGGTTGGTGACCGAGTTATGTTGAAGGTCTCACCTTGGAAAGGAATCATTAGATTCAGGAAAAGAGGTAAGCTAAGCCCGAGATACATAGGACCTTTCCGAATTGTCGCACGAGTAGGAGAGGTGGCCTATCGACTTGAACTGCCAGATGAGTTAAGTGGAATTCATCCCACATTCCATGTATCTCATCTAAGGAAGTGCTTAGCTGATGAAGATATGATTGTTCCACTGGAGGATATTGAAGTAGACGAACGACTCAATTACGTGGAGCAACCAGTGGCAATCATTGATCGTAAGGAAAAGAGGTTAAGGAATAAAGTGGTTCCTCTTGTGCGTGTACAGTGGAAGCACAGGAAGGGATCCGAGTCTACGTGGGAGACTGAAGAAGAAATGAGACAGCACTACCCACATCTGTTTGAGGAATAACAGGTTTCGGGGACGAAACCTATATAAGGGGGGTGGACTTGTAACACCCGTAAATTTTTATAAAGAAATTAAAAGAACAAAAATAGAGAAAAGAAAGAAAAAAAAGTCTACTTTTGTTGAAGGACCAAAAGTGCCAAATGGGCAAAGTCCACATTAATTTTGTACAAAAAGGGAGGCATGGCCGCCCATAACCCCTGCACACTTCTTTGCATTCGGTTTTTAGAGAGAGAAACAGCAGGGACTTCGATTCTTAGAGAGAGAAAGAAGAAGAAATCGGATTCAAGGTAAGAATTGGTGTTTTTAAGTTGTGTTTTGGCTAAGAAACCGAAAATGCATGTTCTTATGGGTGTGTGTTGTGTTCGGGTTGCACTGTGTGTGTGTGTTTTAGGTGTAGAAACGACTGGGAAGTTAAGAAAGGGTATCCAAAACCCGAAGACAAACTAAGGTGAGTTTCTAGACCCCCTTTTACCCGTTTTAAACGTTTTGGGGCTGGAAAATGCATGTATATATGTTTTTATGAATTTGGGTATAATACCCGTATGATATGAATGTATGTATGTTTATGTTTATGATAAGTTTATGCCTGGAATCCATGTGTGTATGCTTAGAACTAGGCATTTTGATGTGTGGTATTTGGGATATGAATTAGATACATGTCCAGGCTGCTAATACGTCCAACAGGGTGGTCGTATGACCAGATGATTATTCTAAGTGTAGGGTGATGAGTCCAATAGTGCTAATACGTCCAACAGGGTGGTCGTATGACCAGATTATTATTCTAAGTGTAGGGTGAAAAGTCTGGACCTTGGTCGTATGACCAGAAAATAGTTTCTAAGTATGGGCTAATACGACCCACAGGCTAATACGACCAACAGCGCTAAAACGACCAACAGGGGTCATACGCCCAGCAGTGCTCATACGCCCAAGGGGCTTATACGCCCAACAGGGCTCAAACGTCCAGAACACTTAGAATTTTTTTACAGAAATTTCCTGCAAATCCGAAGTTCGAGGTTTTGACTAGGGTTGACTAGGGTTAACGAATGATGATGTTTTATGCATGTAATGATGATTATGATTAACCCTTATTATTACTGATATTATTATCAGTGTATTATTATTGTTAACAATATTATTAATAAAATATTGTTAAGTATGGTATGACATGACGACGTTATTGAATATGAGTGATGATGCTATGTATGATTACGTATGTATGATGCTATGTATGATGATGAATGTATGATGATGAGTGTATGATGATGAATGTATGATGAGTGTGTATGTTCCTTGTAATTGTGTATGCTTATCTTTCCGAAACTTTACGAATAACGAGAATGAACTAATGAAGTATTATGTAACGTAAAGTGAAAGATAATGAAAGAGGAACATGATGATGAATGCATGTATTAACGAATGAACGAAAAGAAGAACGATGATGAATACATGCATTAACGAACGAACGAATTATGTCTTGCACGCATTGAATAACGCGATTGGTCCTTCTCTGTGATTGACCATGGTCATGGTACCTCTACCGCTTACCTCTAGTACCGTGGCATACGTTTTGTTGTTCATATGTTGACTTCGGCCCGGTAGCTAATAACGATCGGGGTGTAGCATATGGTATTGGTACAATTCACCTTTCAATGCGCAAGTAAGTATGAACGGGATTCTTGTCATTCGACCACAGTAATCATAGCCAAGTGCTATGAAGTGGGTAAAGCCTGACAGAATCCATACGAGAAGTTAAAGATAACGATGAATAACGAATGATGAAGATAATAACGAATATTATCTCTGTGTACGTATGATGTATGAACGCATGCACGAAAGGATACTTTTAAATAAGTAAAAGTATGTTTTATTACAAAACTAGAACTCACTCAGCAACGCTGACTTTTATGTGTTTCCAGTTGGCAGGTAGTGTTGCTGAGGATGGCACGAGGCGGCTACTCAGCTCTTTTGGGATGGCATTCTTTTGTTAATGTTTTTGTATTGTAATGCAAACAAACAATATTTTGTAATGAGTGTTGTATTACTTTGCAAAAGCATTTATAGTAAGTTCAAAGTTTCTGCTGCATGGTTTTTATTAAGTTATATTAAATGTATGTTTATGGGTGATGACGACCAACTGTGAGGTGCCCGGGAACGGGGCCTTACAAGTTGGTATCAGAGCCAAAGTTTAAGTGAAATGGGTAAATTTTTAAAATAAACCTAAACTTAAACTGAAAATGGGACAGAAAGGAAGAGAATGTCATCTGAGTAGTTGCGTGCCATCAGGTATTTTATTAAAGTTAATCATGATTTCGTGCGCATGATATGTGTTATGTGTACTGTTAGACTTAGATACTAATGTAGTCAGGACAGGTAATGCTCGGGGTACGGAGAGTAGAGTAAGTGGCTAATCACAACTGGCCACTGTAATTAGGGACTTACTATACTTGACATAAACTGAGCTATTTCCTTGAATGACCGTGTTGGTGTTTAAATCTTTCAGTGTGATAGAAGATGGTCGGTGGTAGATCATCTAAAGCTTCCCGTGGCGGTAGATGTGGTGATGAACCGCGTCACACGCGAGGAAGACTTAGGACAGAGAAAGTAGTTCATGAGGAAAACGAGACTCCTCATCAGGAGGAGGCAGACGAAAGCGCGAATTTGAGAGCCTCGGTAAAGGAGGCAGTGGTCGAGGAAGTGCACCAGGTCATGCAGACGATCTTACCGTCTGTAGTGACCGAGGTGATAAAGGCAGTACGTAATGATGAGAGGCGAGGGAGGAATCGGTCCTCAGGTAGACAGCAACAGACAGAAGTAGAAACCGCTATTGGTAAGTCCACTAGAGTTACTGATGTGATAGAGGACTGTGCCATAGAAATAGAAGGTCATAGGTTTGCTGCTAGATTACATGTGATGCCCCTAGGTGGATTTGATGTAGTACTAGGGATGGATTGGTTGGCAACCTATGAAGCGAATATCGTATGTCGAAAGAAGATGATTAGATTGACGGCATCTGACGGAAGTCTGGTGACAATATACGGTGATCGGGTAACGGTGATTCCGAAGGTGATTTCGATGGCGGTGGCGGGGAAGTGCATGAGGCGTGGGTGCAACGCCTACCTATGTTATGTGAAGGATGTGGAAACGCCAACACCACAACTATCCGACGTTCCGGTTGTGTGTGAGTTTCCAGATGTGTTCCCGGAAGACTTATCGGGATTGCCACCTGACCGCGAAATTGAATTTCAAATTGACTTGATACCCGGTGCTCAACCTGTCGCAAAAGCACCGTATCGCTTGGCTCCGACAGAGATGAAAGAGTTGATGGAGCAACTGCAGGAGTTGCTTGACAAGGGCTTTATTAGACCGAGTATCTCTCCTTGGGGTGCTCCGGTCTTGTTTGTGAAGAAGAAGGACGGTAGCATGAGAATGTGTATCGACTACCGTGAGTTGAACAAGCTAACGGTAAAGAATCGGTATCCGTTACCGAGGATTGACGACTTGTTCAACCAGCTCCAGGGTGCCAGTTGGTTCTCGAGGATAGATCTTCGATCTGGCTACCGCCAGTTGAAGGTGAAGGAGCAGGACATTCCTAAAACAGCTTTTCGTACGCGTTATGGACACTATGAGTTTCTCGTTATGTCATTTGGTCTAACTAACGCGCCAGCTGCTTTTATGGACTTGATGAACCGAGTGTGTCAGCCAATGTTAGATAAATCAGTAATTGTGTTCATCGATGATATTCTGATTTATTCGAGGAGCGAAGAAGAGCATGCCGGTCACATTCGGGAAGTATTGGAGGCTTTGAGAAGGGAGAAACTGTATGCTAAGTTCTCCAAATGTGCTTTCTGGTTACGCGAGGTGCAATTTCTGGGTCACGTGGTAAATGCAGAGGGAATCATGGTGGACCCAGCAAAGGTTGAGGTTGTGATGCAATGGAAATCACCAAAGACGCCATCCGAGATTCGTAGCTTCTTGGGATTGGCGGGCTATTATAGGAGATTTATTCAAGACTTTTCAAAGATAGCCTCACCTTTGACAAAATTGACTCGTAAGGACGTGAAATTCGTGTGGGGTCGAGAGCAGGAGACGGCTTTTGAGGAGTTGAAGGCAAGACTAACACAAGCTCCTGTTTTGACTTTGCCCGAGGGGAATGAAGACTTAGTGGTCTATTCAGATGCATCTTATTCCGGGCTAGGTTGCGTGTTGATGCAACGTGGAAGGGTGATCGCATATGCATCTTGACAACTGAAGATCCATGAAGTCAACTATCCCACACACGATCTAGAATTAGCTGCGGTGGTTTTCGCGTTGAAGATTTGGCGGCACTATCTATACGGGACGAAGTGCACAATCTTCACCGACCACAAAAGCTTGAAGTACTTCTTCGAGCAGAAAGATCTTAACATGAGGCAGAGACGATGGTTGGAACTCATAAAGGATTATGACTGCGAAATCCATTACCATCCGGGCAAGGCCAACGTGGTGGCCGATGCCCTTAGCCGAAAAGAACGACCTGAGCCGATTCGGGTGAAGGCTTATCAGCTGATCATGACCCCCGATGTGATGACACAGGTTAAGGAGTTCCAAGACGAGGCTTTGAAAGAAGATCGACTTAACTCCGAAAGGATGAGAGGCTTGGTTACGGAATTGGGTGAGAACACTCTTGGTGTTAAGACCCGATTTGGGCGAATGTGGATTCCTCGATACGGGGATCTACGTGAAAAGATTATGGACGAGGCCCATAAGACCCGATACTCCATTCACCCCGGTGCTACCAAAATGTACCACGATATGAAGAAAGACTATTGGTGGCCGGGTATGAAACGCGACGTAGTGGAGTACGTAAGTAAGTGCTTGACTTGCTTACAAGTGAAGGCGGAACACCAGAAGCCCTACGGGAAGATCCAACCGTTGGATATACCCGAGTGGAAGTGGGAGCACATCACCATGGACTTCATCACGAAGTTACCACGTACCCCAAAAGGGTATGATGTTATATGGGTGATAGTTGACCGCTTGACAAAGAGTGCCCACTTCCTACCGATCCGCGAGACGTACTCATCTGAAAGATTGGCGGATCTGTTCATCAAAGAAATTGTAGCTCGTCATGGTGTGCCGGTGTCTATTATGTCTGATCGTGACACCCGGTTTACCTCCAAGTTTTGGAAGAGATTTCATGATGCAATGGGGACGAGACTACACATTAGTACAACATATCACCCTCAGACAGACGGTCAGTCTAAGAGGACGATCCAAACCCTCGAAGACATGCTTCGGGCGTGCGTGATCGACTTTGGAGGAAGTTGGGACAACCACCTGCCGTTAGCAGAATTCTCGTACAACAACAGTTATCATGCCAGCATTGGCATGCCACCTTACGAAATGCTATATGGTAGGAGATGTAGAACGCCCGTATGTTGGGGAGACATTGGGCAGAAAGAACTGGGAGGTGTTGAGGTGATTGAAGCAACGACTGAGAAATTGGAAAAGATCAATGCCTTCATGAAGACGGCGAAAGATAGGCAAAAGTCGTATGCTGACAAGAGACGAAGACCGATAGAGTTCAAGGTTGGTGACCGAGTTATGTTGAAGGTCTCACCTTGGAAAGGAATCATTAGATTCAGGAAAAGAGGTAAGCTAAGCCGAGATACATAGGACCTTTCCGAATTGTCGCACGAGTAGGAGAGGTGGCCTATCGACTTGAACTGCCAGATGAGTTAAGTGGAATTCATCCCACATTCCATGTATCTCATCTAAGGAAGTGCTTAGCTGATGAAGATATGATTGTTCCACTGGAGGATATTGAAGTAGACGAACGACTCAATTACGTGGAGCAACCAGTGGCAATCATTGATCGTAAGGAAAAGAGGTTAAGGAATAAAGTGGTTCCTCTTGTGCGTGTACAGTGGAAGCACAGGAAGGGATCCGAGTCTACGTGGGAGACTGAAGAAGAAATGAGACAGCACTACCCACATCTGTTTGAGGAATAACAGGTTTCGGGGACGAAACCTATATAAGGGGGGTGGACTTGTAACACCCGTAAATTTTTATTAAAGAAATTAAAAGAACAAAAATAGAGAAAAGAAAGAAAAAACAAAAGTCTACTTTTGTTGAAGGACCAAAAGTGCCAAATGGGCAAAGTCCACATTAATTTTGTACAAAAAGGGAGGCATGGCCGCCCATAACCCCTGCACACTTCTTTGCATTCGGTTTTTAGAGAGAGAAACAGCAGGGACTTCGATTCTTAGAGAGAGAAAGAAGAAGAAATCGGATTCAAGGTAAGAATTGGTGTTTTTAAGTTGTGTTTTGGCTAAGAAACCGAAAATGCATGTTCTTATGGGTGTGTGTTTGTGTTCGGGTTGCACTGTGTGTGTGTGTTTTAGGTGTAGAAACGACTGGGAAGTTAAGAAAGGGTATCCAAAACCCGAAGACAAACTAAGGTGAGTTTCTAGACCCCTTTTTACCCGTTTTAAACGTTTTGGGGCTGGAAAATGCATGTATATATGTTTTTATGAATTTGGGTATAATACCCGTATGATATGAATGTATGTATGTTTATGTTTATGATAAGTTTATGCCTGGAATCCATGTGTGTATGCTTAGAACTAGGCATTTTGATGTGTGGTATTTGGGATATGAATTAGATACATGTCCAGGCTGCTAATACGTCCAACAGGGTGGTCGTATGACCAGATGATTATTCTAAGTGTAGGGTGATGAGTCCAATAGTGCTAATACGTCCAACAGGGTGGTCGTATGACCAGATTATTATTCTAAGTGTAGGGTGAAAAGTCTGGACCTTGGTCGTATGACCAGAAAATAGTTTCTAAGTATGGGCTAATACGACCCACAGGCTAATACGACCAACAGCGCTAAAACGACCAACAGGGGTCATACGCCCAGCAGTGCTCATACGCCCAAGGGGCTTATACGCCCAACAGGGCTCAAACGTCCAGAACACTTAGAATTTTTTTACAGAAATTTCCTGCAAATCCGAAGTTCGAGGTTTTGACTAGGGTTGACTAGGGTTAACGAATGATGATGTTTTATGCATGTAATGATGATTATGATTAACCCTTATTATTACTGATATTATTATCAGTGTATTATTATTGTTAACAATATTATTAATAAAATATTGTTAAGTATGGTATGACATGACGACGTTATTGAATATGAGTGATGATGCTATGTATGATTACGTATGTATGATGCTATGTATGATGATGAATGTATGATGATGAGTGTATGATGATGAATGTATGATGAGTGTGTATGTTCCTTGTAATTGTGTATGCTTATCTTTCCGAAACTTTACGAATAACGAGAATGAACTAATGAAGTATTATGTAACGTAAAGTGAAAGATAATGAAAGAGGAACATGATGATGAATGCATGTATTAACGAATGAACGAAAAGAAGAACGATGATGAATACATGCATTAACGAACGAACGAATTATGTCTTGCACGCATTGAATAACGCGATTGGTCCTTCTCTGTGATTGACCATGGTCATGGTACCTCTACCGCTTACCTCTAGTACCGTGGCATACGTTTTGTTGTTCATATGTTGACTTCGGCCCGGTAGCTAATAACGATCGGGGTGTAGCATATGGTATTGGTACAATTCACCTTTCAATGCGCAAGTAAGTATGAACGGGATTCTTGTCATTCGACCACAGTAATCATAGCCAAGTGCTATGAAGTGGGTAAAGCCCGACAGAATCCATACGAGAAGTTAAAGATAACGATGAATAACGAATGATGAAGATAATAACGAATATTATCTCTGTGTACGTATGATGTATGAACGCATGCACGAAAGGATACTTTTAAATAAGTAAAAGTATGTTTTATTACAAAACTAGAACTCACTCAGCAACGCTGACTTTTATGTGTTTTCCAGTTGGCAGGTAGTGTTGCTGAGGATGGCACGAGGCGGCTACTCAGCTCTTTTGGGATGGCATTCTTTTGTTAATGTTTTTGTATTGTAATGCAAACAAACAATATTTTGTAATGAGTGTTGTATTACTTTGCAAAAGCATTTATAGTAAGTTCAAAGTTTCCGCTGCATGGTTTTTATTAAGTTATATTAAATGTATGTTTTATGGGTGATGACGACCAACTGTGAGGTGCCCGGGAACGGGGCCTTACAACCTTACCGCCCAAATTGAGTAATTTGTCGACGTGAGAATGGGGCATTGCAATGGGGTAGAGACATTGTCTCTCATGGTGGTGATCTGGGTATTGTTCGCCGGTGGGTTTACTAGGGGATTAACTGGTGGATTCGCCATTGTTCTCCTTTCTTGACGTCTGTAATGAATACCAAAGTTGGGATCAATCTCCAGTCCTTCGGGTCAGGATCTCCTTCTCTGCACGATTCTTTCCTTTGAAGCGGCAGCGTCTCTGGTTCGTCTTCTTTCTCCACCTTGAAGCTCTGATACCAGATGTTTTATCTAGATACCAGAATCAAGACGTAAAACTTGAGAAACAATACGTGAAGAACTTTTATTACTAGAAATTGTGAACTGAATGAATACAAAAGAATGAAGACAATGATTTATATGCATGAGTTTACATTCACAACTACCTAACAAACTTTAACACCAAGAAGTCAAACTTTGACTTTCATAACCAACTGGTTAACTTTGGAATTATGCCAACATATATGACTTCACAATGAAAACAATGTGAAACCACACCTCAGATGTAAAGATGTATGAAAAAGGAAGCAATTCATGGCATCATTTAGACGACACAGTGGGTGATATGGTGATCAAGAAATGAGGATATCTTTCACGCATCTGATTTGAAGAAACATCTAATTTCTCAAACTATAATCTATTTTTTCTTTTGAATTTGTAAGAGGAACAACAAGTTAAAACTATCATGGATCGAATGATTGAAAAATCTTATGTTATTTATGTAAAGTCTGTATTATGTTGGTTAGCTTTTTCTAACCATCATCGGTAAATAAAATCATTTTTGATGTTAAAAAATGTAATAATGTGTGAAAAATCAATAAAACTAATCTGGTGTTGATATGAGTGTAAAAGAATGTGAAATGTGAAAATCTTTGCAAATTAACATATTTATATTTGGATAATATGATGTTGATATGTGACCATGTGGTTAACAATTATATATAACAGTTACACAAACCCTTTTATTTGAATATGAAAATCTATATATAATACTAAAATAGTAACTTAGGGGACACTTGACACATTTTTAGGCCTCCTAATTTTCTTTCCCGCCTCTCTCTCCTTTTAAATAATTATCTAAATTAAAAAATTATTAAATAATTTAATTCTTTTTTAGATTAAATTTTGTAATAAATTAAGAATGATGTCTTTTATTAATATAATTTTTAGAAAACAATTTTATATAATTAATTTTTTATAAAACATCTAACTTTTCTTTAAAATATAAAATATTTTAAAATTAGTATATTTAAAAAGTAAACTTTTTTATAAACTAAAAATAATTAAAATTAGGAGTTATAATAAAAAAAATTAAAATAACATTCTTAATACAATTTGTTTTGAAGAAAAATGTTTAACTTTTTTGGAAAGAAAGATTAAAAACAAAATTTTAAAGATTGATATCGTTATTCTATTACTTATAGTTATTATTCATATGTAATTTTAATCATATTTTATTTTAGATTATCATTTTATACTTTATAAAATTTTATATTTTTTCAACCCGTATAATACACGGGTTTACTAAAGTTAATATTAAATAAATAATAATCAACAACTAATCAGAGATATTATGAACATTTATAGCCCGATCCAACTCGATTCAATACTATATCTCTATATTTGATTACAGGATCAAAATAATTCGAATTTGATCTAATTATCGAACATAACTTTTCAGTGTATATTATTCAAATCTTAATTTCTTCATACTAATATATTCACACCCACTCAATATCTAGTTCATGATTTAACCCGTCATAGTATTCTTTTAAGTCTAAAAGAAGACAATTTTCTATGACTGTATATTTCGCTATGACAATAAACAAAAGTTAAGGTCAATATCTGTCAAGTGTCGGTTTATACTTGAAAGAACCTATTTTTACACATGATCAGCTTTGTAGCATCTTGTCACAAGTTAAGAGTAAAGATGAATTAAAACTTTTAGCTTTAGATAATAAGTGTAAACCTACTAATGTTACTACAAATGTAGTTTACAAAGATATTTTTGTTCATTTGTGACCTTATAATCAAAAGTTATTATATCCTATTTAATATATAACACACATGATTTTATTTTTATTTTTATGTTATTTAATAATTAACTCTTCATAATTTCATGTAATACACGGGTAACTAAAACTAGTGGTGTAATAAACAAATAAAAAGCTTAGAAGAATATTATCATGGTGGTTTTAGATCTGAAGAAAGATTGAAGTGGTATAGTTGTTTGTGCTAATATGAGGTCCAGGTGTTTAAAGCAACAAAGAAGCAAAAATACATATATGTTCATTTATATGTTCGATATTTAAAGAAATAAAGATCGTTTACGTCTTTATTATATTTTGTTTCTTTTAAATAACAATCCTATCTAAAAAAAACATCAAAATTATCATGATTGTAATATGTGTTTCAGTGAGTTGTATTTATTTATAGTTTTTTTAACTTTAGCTTTTTTTTATTTTAATCCAAAACTTTTACTTCTTGCCCCCAATATTTTTTACTTTTAGCTATAGTTTCCTATACTTTTTATATATTACAATTTTTTATTCTACATTTCGGTCTAAATTTTGTTAGTTAACCCGTTGCGGCGTGCGTTTGTGGTTAATCGTTTTTACGTTTATTTTTCCCGTTAAACGGCCCTGTCACAATGTGTTTGTCCTATATCGACTTACTTATTGTCTTATATGCTTACGTTTGCCTATGTGGTTCAACGTTTTTTACGTTTACTTTTCGATCGGTTTTATTTTCGTCTTTTATTTCTTTTTCTAATACAAGTTTTTTCATTGACGATGATCATTGACGTTGATATGTGATTGGTATTATTTGTCATGATTTTACTTAAGCCGATGCAATATGAGAGGCTTAGTATATACTAGTTTTATGTAAAAGGTTGTCTCATACGACTAACACCCGTAACTTCTGTGTCACAAATTAACAATATTAAGAGTTACTCCAAAACATACCCTCTAACAATTATATTTTTGTTAACAGTTACTCCAATACGCTCTCTAACAATTATACTTTATTTTTTAATTACGCTCCGGCCAGCTTATTATATTAATAATAAAAAAAAGTTGTCTTTATTAGTCTTGGTTTTCTGAAAATAACAATTATATAATGCTAGATCTGATCGATGCACCATGACCACATGTCTCAACAATATCACTTCTATCTTTCTCTAGATCTAAAACCACCATGATCATCTTCTTCAAAGTTTTTTGATTTCTATAACACCCTTTTCATATTCAAATCAAACATCATGTCTTCAATTGAAGATGTGAAGCACTTGCAGATCCCATTACAAGCCATATTAATGGCAACTAATGGATTTGCAGGCAAGAATCTCAAAGCAAAGGGTGGATTTGGGAAGGTGTATGAAAGCGTATCTAAAGAATACGCACATATCGTGATAAAGCGGTTGGATCCCGGGCACGGGCAAGGAGACCATGAATCTAAGATAGAGATTGCTTTGCTTTCGGTGTATAAACACGAAAACATAGTCTCTCTTCTTGGATTTTGTGACGAGAACGATGAGATGATACTTGTTTACAAGTATGAAAGCAAGGGAAGCCTAGACAAACATCTAAGCAACAAAGATCTATCGTGGATCTAACGGCTTCAGATCTGTTTAGATGCTGCCAGTGGGTTGAAATACCTTCATGATGATGTTGGACTTCAACGTAGGATTCTCCACCGCGACATCAAAAGCTCAAATATTCTTTAGATGAGAATTGGAGAGCTAAAATTTCTGACTTTGGGTTATCAAGAATAGGTTTACCTCAACCTATCCTGATGACCTCCTAATGCTTATGGTAGTTGGATCTATTGATCCAGACTACTTGAATATGGTTATCTCACACAACAATCTGATGTTTACTCTTTCGGAGTTGTGTTATTTGAAGTTTTGTGTGGAAGATTCACGCATGTTATATCGTACAAGACAAGTGCCGGTTTCTAACTATTTTGGTCTAAAAACATTACTGGGAACATTAGACAAGATCATTTATTCTGATCTACAAAAACAAATAAAGCTACCTTTGTTACTCATGTTTTATTGATACATAATGTTTGAAGAGTGGAAACGAGCGTCCAACTATGAAAAAGTTATGGAATAATTACAGAAAGTTGCGAGTCAGATTTCAAAAGCCTTTTGTTTGGTTGTTTGTCTGTTGTTGCTCATCACCAAGGACAATTAGGGTAATTGTAACTTAGAGTGTATGTTTGTTCTTCAATTGATTATTTATATGTACATGGAAAAACAAAAGCTATTTGGAATTAGTACTCATTCTGTTTGTAGTTAAGGTATCTCACATGATGAATATTGCTTCTTAATGTGCCATTGTTCATGAAAGCGTGTAGTTTCTTGGTGATATGTAACGGCAAGAGCAGATATGTGTTTTAAAAGATCAACAAGACCGTACATGCCCACTAGTGTACATCTTGTTAATGATATTAGTTATTAGATGTCATGTAGCAAATCAATCTCCACTAAATCATATCAGCAAAAGATATGCAATATAACTTAAGCATACTCGATGTGTGTGTTGAACATAAGTGTTTGTTGGTTGCAGGAAATAATGACGGGTTCACACGTCGCAATACATCACCATTGACAAACTTAGAACTCATGCCCTTCGCTTATTAATTCAAAAATGGCCCGTAAAAGATCTATTCCCTCTAACACAAACCATAAGTAACTTTACAATGTATGCTGTTTAGTAAAAATGTTGTGAAATTTGCTAGTGTTCTCCTGTTCTATGTATTTCCTCCATTTTAAAACAAAATGTGTGTGTTCAGACTTATGCTGTCAAACAACAAATATATTTCAACCTCAACTGAGGATATTATTATTAGCTTATGGTATCAGAAGTGACACAAATTCATGTTGTAATAATCCCACATCATTTAAAGATAGAAACATTGAAGCCATATACATATATCTACACGTGCATACACTACACACACACATGTTTGACCCGAGACATAACCAGCCCGACAAGTCCCCTTTGCCACCTCTAACTTTCTAGCCTTAAATGGTTTTGAGGATTTATTTTTATTTTCATCTACACTTTATCATAATCTCAATTCTATAGAAGTAAAAAGTCAATCAATGCAGGTCAAAAATATACAGAGAACTCATAGCTTGAGTTAAGCTTAGGTTTGGTGATGTATAAGCCTAACTTGAACTTGCAAGATGCAAATTTGGTTGGGCCTAAACGCTTTTGCATATATAATGCAATTTAATCATATACAAAAAAAAGTTATACATACAACATGGAATGAGATGGAGTTGGATGGCATATTTTTACTTTGCAACCAGCTTGCGTGCACGGTTGTTAGCGCCTTTGACACGTGTATTTAATTCGTCAACATCCTCTGAAAGATTATCAAGAGCTTTGTTTTGTCTGTATTTCATTAGAATAGTGCACTCAGTTAAAGGTGACCTGTGACTATGTAACGGTCAAAACAGTTGACTTTTGATACAAATGGTTGATTTTGAGTTAACCAGAAACATTTTTACCCAAAAAAGTGACTTTAAATAGATAATTAGCGTGTCTGATATGATTATAGATATAATTTCGATAACAGTCTAGTTTACACATCAGAAAATTCTTTGGCAACTTTTGACCCATATTTTACTCTTTTTTCTTTCTTCCTATATTTTGATTTGACCTGTTTACCACATTTTAACAAAGAATAACCCAAATTGACCCGTTTATAAGTAAACTGGTTGATATATTATCTCTACTTTAGAGATCAATAGTAAATCTGACCTATCGAGCTCAGATCCCATGTCGCTAGCCATTCCCTTCAGATCACCCAACACGCTGCTTAAATCATCCAGCGCATCGTCTTGCTTTTCCTTCTCCAACTGTTTTTATTAAACCCGAAAAAATTTAAATAAAATTCAAGATCAAGTGTTCGTGAATGGTCATGTTAAATTTTGGATCACTTTTAAATTACCCATACCTCAACTTTCTGCAGGGCATCCTTAGGTTCACCAGATGCTGTTTTGGAAGCCTTCTTCCCCTTATGTCCATGATCCAAACCCAACTTCTCCCTGTCCTCCTTACTTGCTTTCTCTCCTGCTTTCCCATGATCTGGTAAAACAAAATACACCCCATTAATAACTGGTCGGCAATGGTAACTTTTTGTACAGTCTAAACGGGTCGGGCTGGCCCAAAACACTTTTTCTCCAAAAACTTGATTTTTCTTAACTAATTAGTGTACCAAATTTTTATAATATGTAATATTTCAATAATTTACAAAATATAAATATACTTTTATGCATTAAAATTACTCTTGGCGACGTTCAACCCATTGTTTACTAGAATATTTTTACGCTTTTGACTGTTAAAGATTAAACATGATCCGCATAGGGCCATTTGTAAGCAAATGGGTTGAAATCGACACATCTATCCAACAAGATAAGATGAAACAAGAAAGAAGTAATTTTTTTGATATGATGTCACTCTTTTAGCTATGATCCATGTATATGTGCATATACTTTGACTTTTATGCTTGCAGAGAAGAAAGACATGGATGCAAACCTCTTGGCTCTGGCCCTGTGATTTTCTTGCCCTTTGTTGGCTTCCAAGTCATAGAAAACATGCCTCCAAGGCTCCCCAATATCTTTTCACCCTGTTATCAACATTTATTAAGAAATAATTCCTTAATTATGTTCCAAAACTAAGCCCATTATACCTTTAACAAGAAACAACTAGATGGTTTTCTTTACTTGATGATGATAAAGAATTACAAAATCCATATGCCCAAATCTTTTTGGTAACCATGAGAACCAACCCATTAGGGAAAACTCACAGGCCCCGCCAATACGCTGCTAACTAGTGAGGCTAAGCAAATCGCGACTTACACCGGGTAAGTAGCCTTCAAGGGGTTAAGGCAAGAAACCAGTGGAATTTTGACTCGAGTTTGAGACCTCAGCTAGAAGGGAACCATGATCTTACCACTGGGCCACGCCGCCACCCCTTGAAGGTTCCATCTACCCAAATTAAGGTACTGCTATGATGTCTTTACAAGATTTAATGGTTAGAAGTTACATGTGTCCACTTGCAGGTAAACTAGGATTCTGCATCATAAAAGATCACAGTAACTAAATACAAAACACTTACCCTGCTCAAGTCTTTTTCCATTTCAGCAGTCTTCTCATGGGTCCGGTGAATCTGATCTCCTTGAGCATGCAAAGTATCAAGGGTCTTATTAGCATCCTCTTTGATATCCTCTGCTATTTTCAAACAATTTTGTACACTTTTCGTAGTTTCTTCAGCCTGATCCACAGCATAGCTCTCTAATTCCTGAGTAGACATGTTGTCTAGCTCAGCTTTGCTCTTTGGTTTTTCTTAAGTGTTGAAGTTTTCGCTTTTCCAAAAAAGTCGTCATCCTCGTCATCATTAAAACAGGAGCCTTTTTTAGCGTCTACCATAGGGGGTGGTTCAGAAGTAGTCCTTCTAGCAGGCACTTCTTTCTTTTCTGTCTCGGCTTCCTTGGGAGGAGCAGGTGTAGCGGCTCTTCTAAACCCAAACATGTTTCTAAATTAGTTTTAACTATAGTCTAAGACTAGATTCTTCAGGAGTCTTACCTGAAACTTTGCGAAACAAGCGCCTAATGAGAAGATCATGTTGATCTTGGACCCGAGATTACTCGATTATGCAATGTAAATTGGTAGATGTAGCAATCCAACTATTTTTATTAAGCAGTGTATACAAGCAGATGATATGTTCATCAAACCATTAAGAAAAACAAAATCAGATCATGCATGAACAACTCTGGAGGTAATAAGAAGCTTAGCCACGAATTAGTAAACTAAAGCAAGTGGTAAGAGCGTTCACAGGAACATCTTCTTCTCTATCATCTTTATAATTTAACTAAATATTACATTTGTTTGAATGTATCTCCAAATTTCTTTTAACATCACACACCTGATTCTCCATCTCTATCTCTATATCATCACAAACTCTAATTTTAAAATTGTTTCTCTTTTTTAGATTCTTAAGATAAATATAAATATATTAATCTACTCTTATAGAGTTTCTCTTCCATTATTTGAGGTCAAACAAAAACATTCAAGACCTATGCAAAGCTATGGCAAATATTTGAAATTGTAAAAATAATAGCAGAATCATCAGATGAACATTACATTTAAATATTATTAATTACCAACTTATGATTGCATTGATTGTTATACCATATGCATAAAAGATTGTACATAGTTTTTTTTCTTTTAATTTTTTGTTTTAAACTCAATACTTTTATAATCTTTCATAATTCAACCCCTATATTTTCACTTTCAATTTTAGTTCCTTTTACTTTCCATCTTTTATGATTTTTTTAATTTACGGTTATATTTGAGAGTTAACACGCTGTAACGTGCACGTGTGGTTTAATATTATCACACTTAATTTTTTCCCGCTTAACATCCTCATCATGACGTGCAGGTCCTGGATCAACTTAGTTATTGTTTTAATGACTTACGTTTCACGTGCGTGGTTCAACGTTTTTACATCTACGTATATATATTTTTTTGCTTTATTTCTTTTTTAATAAAAGTTTTTTCGATATTGAAAATCGCCGAAGACAATGGTACTACTTGACACGGTTTTACGCCTCCCTGCAACGTGAGAGGCTTAATGCTAGTTAATCCTGTTGATTTGATTAAAACTCAAACTCTGTCTTCCATAGCAAATAGATCATACGACAACCTTACGATGAAAAAATTACAATCGAACAAATGCTAATTGATGCTAACATTTCACATTAAGACGAACAAAATAAACAATATAAGCAAATAAAATCACCTTAATACGAAGTTCCTAGAAATGTACAGAATCAAGTAACAATCCTCCTCAGGCGAATCAAGTTTATTGTCCGGCGATGGTGTATGACGGAGAGAAAACAATTAAGAGTCTTCTCTCCGATGAAAAAAATGATCTGATGGATGAATGTGAGATTGGGGTT
The DNA here is from genome assembly GCA_024085815.1 of Flaveria linearis. NCBI lineage: Eukaryota > Viridiplantae > Streptophyta > Magnoliopsida > Asterales > Asteraceae > Flaveria > Flaveria linearis. Next base: position 59,411,914 of record CM044015.1, on the reverse strand, counting down.
TAAATTTGGGGGTTTTGAGGTCGATATGAATCGCACGAAATCGCAGAGATGATTGAGAGGCATTGCGAAAATTTGTGATGCCTTTGTTTGTTCGACCATATTTGGAGGTTCGACCATATTTGGAGGTTCGACCGTTGGTGTTAGTTTTGCTTATTATTTGATCGAGTGTTGAAGGAGTAAAATGTTATTTTGACATTTTGTTAAATTTATTATTTTAATTTAACTTTTTTACTATTTCAATTACTGTAGTTTATAATAATGTTTCATTCATTCCGTTAAAACCTCCATTTTAGTATTTTCAATACCTTAATTATCCAATCAAAATAAATTAATCAATTAATATTGAATTAAAAAATAAAAAACACATGAAGCGACTATTGAGACCGGATGTTTCGATTTAAAAGCTTCGATTAACTCTAACCCATTATGTTCAATTGAGGTCTGTCATAAGATTCTAATTAATCTTCACGTTTTGTTCGAACGTGTACCGTTGTTCGATTAAGGTTTGTTGTGAAATTGAGGTCTGCTGTTGTTACACTTTGTTTGATTGAGGACTGTTATTATCATGTTTGTTCGAACATGACAACAACAGACCTCAATCAAACAAAATGTGACAACAGTAGACCTTAGCAGACCTAAATTGAACAACATGTATTATAGTTAATCGAAGCTTTTACATCAAAGCGACCGGTCTCACCAGTCGCTTCGTGTGTTTTTTTAGTTTTAATTGAATATTAATTGGTTAGTTTGTTTTAATTGAATAATTAGGGTGTTAAGAAAGACTAAAATATTCTAATAGTTAATGGAGATGTTAACGAGTTAGGGAGTGGATGAAAATGATATCATTTAGTAAAACTATAGTGATTGAAATGATAAAAAAAAGTTTTTGGATTAATAAGGCAAATTCAACAAAACGTAAGGGACGAAAATAACATTTTACTCTATTTGATTTTTAAGATAATATATTCAATGGATTAATTTTCAGTTTTTTTAGAAGTGATCAGTCATGAATTTAACTACACTAACCCTTATATAATCCTACTTTTAAATCATACTAAATCTTGACTAATCTAAAATAATATCATGTCATGATTTAAAGTTTGGTCTTCTATTTTAGAAAGTTTTGACTTTTGGCATTATACTACCAATCCAACGATTAATTTCCGATTTTATTACTTTTCATAGCTAATTGATTTTAATCGATTACATGCGTTTCAAAGTATATGGTGCTTTGGGTGAACTTGTTAATAGTTCTTTCAAAACGTACTATCAGGATTGAATAAACGTATCAAAATATGTTGTGAGTACTAGTAGCGAGATTCAATGAGCAACAACCCCTGGCTAGAATCGAGAATTTTTTAAAAGGCATGTAATAATCAAAAAATTCTTGAAGATCCATGCAAACCGCAACAGCCAAAAGATAGGAGTCACAATAGAAGAAAAGACGACGCGGTCCCGCATCATGAAAGGATGCAGGTCACAACTTGATGACTAAGAAATGAACCCAATGTTGTTGTGGGCCACAATAGATGTGGCGGTTTAGAAACAAATGGGGATCTGACACGTGTCTCTATTGGCCATCCTAAGGCGATGTGAACCACATCAGTTTCTCGTTGCGAGCTGCAAGGGGTCCAAGCCTGACCCTATAAATAGAAACCGGATATTCGCCTTGTCTAGCACCTTCTAGTAATATCTAAGTTCAATTTGGTCGATTAAATTCGGTTAGGGAACAAGGTTTGGAGGTCATGACTAGGTTATGTTGTGGGTAACGTGATCCTAGATAGGCATAGCCTGATCAACTATGCTTAAACTATGACACGTCATCTAAAGCTAACTTAGCTAACGATTAATCATCCCTCAATCCTATTCCTAGTTAATCATCTATGCATGTCTTGATAATCGATAGGATCAAAGATGACTATTCCTCTCGTATATCCAAGACCAGACTAATAGCTTAGGTGAGCTATCATGATTATTTTATATGTAGAGTATATTTATCTAGTCAATTGGTAATAAATGAGAATTTCATGATATGCACTATGTTTGTGGGGATATAATTGGATCATTTATACTTAGTGAGGTGTTACATAACGTAGGTGATTCACATAATCTAACAGTTATGTTACGTAATACACTCATTCTCAATCAATTGATTGGGGGGCATAGTTCATTCGCCAGTGAGTTGTTATGAAAGTTATGGAAGGCTCGTGCCTCTGCGAGATGTACAACCATTGTGATGCATATCAATTTGCTTATTTATAAATTATTTCGGCTACCAGCAATAGCTGACGTTGTTTTAAGTGTACTTGTGCAGGTAGATAACTAATAAGCAAGCAGTTAGAAATTCACCTCGGTGGGCCTTGGGAAGCATATGAATCTTGAGACTAGTTATTTTGTAAACTTGAATGTAAACAATGTTTTAAATATCAATAAAAATTTTTGCTATTGTTACACGATTCAACCTAGCATTTTCGTCAATCCTGATTTAACAGACCCATGAACACCCCGTTCGAATAACATGAGTTCTAATCAAAATTGATCACTTTATAAAAGTATCAACATGGTTGGGGTCAATATAGTCTAATGAGCTCGAATTGAAATTAGTTGTTTAAAAAAGTATCGAATGGGTTCACTAGTTTTATTTCTTATGTCAGTTAGTTATTATTGTGTTTGGTAGAGACGATGACATCAAAGGAGATGGAGGTGGTTGCCGCAGTGTCAGCTCTTGGTATATCCAGATAATAGGTAGGACGTCATTTCTTGTGGGTGAGGCGAAAGGGCGCTTTGGGACCGATTTAAAGCGGTTTCGCCCCTTCGTAAAACTAAAAATTTATAAGAGGTGGTGGGAATCAGGTACGATCAGACCTTTCTGATGAATAAGATGAAATAAATATTTAAGATATTTTTCATAAATAACCTATAATTAACTTCCCTTTAACTATATTTGTTCCCTAAATCATTTATGGTTGTCAATCTTTGAGAAACACTAATTTTTATTAAAAATTAGCTGTTAAAATACAATTAAGCAAATCAATATACGAAAAAAAAAATATTCATATAGAACGTAATTCACCGAAGACTATTTTATTATATTCATTACGCTCACATGATATCAAAACTTTAGAATTGATAGGACCTATTAAAATAATGGCCTAAAGCAGACTCTTTTTCTTATACATTAAGGCCACTAATGGGCGACAAAGAATGGTTGTGGGTGACGAGGATTTGTTACATGAGTATAACAAATAATTATCAACGGTAACTTATAACATGTACTATTTGGTATGAAGATTGAGTCCACCATTAGAGACATTAAATACACATTAACTAAGTCGTTCTTCTATCTCATTGATGATTTTCACTCCTTTTCTTTCGTTCATTTTCTTTGTATTACATAAATCGAATTTTAAATACTCTAGTAATATTACATTTAACTATTTTAAGATTCCTAGTGGTAAGTCATCTGAAATGTTTCTTACGAGACCTCAGTCAAACCTTACCTGTATAAACACTTGGATAGCTACCGTCGTTAAATAGAAAATTATTACATTTAAAATATTAAGGTAAATCACAAACATGACCCTCCATCAGTTATATCAAAAATAATAGAGACATGGCGGTCATGCCAAAATACAACCTAGTTTATTGAATCAAATATAAATATGTTAAACACTTTGGTCCAAGACTATGTTATGCATTATACAACAAACTATTTATCATTCAGGAACCATCAACACATACATAAATTGGCAGTAACGATACTCCATATGAAATTAGATTCCACAAATGTGCCTTATAGTGTTTTAAGAGTCTCTTAACGAGAGCAACTTATTCTTCGAGTCTGAGATCGATGAAATATTTGTTTATCTTACCATTCTTAAACCCTGCGTATTGCTTTACTAAGAGCGGTATTTTACTGGATAAATACGTTATTTTGTCATAGTGTACCAAGTGAATCCAATTTTATATTGATTAATAATTGTGTTAATAAAAATTACATATAATTATTTGTATCTAAAATTTATCCCCTTGTTATTTCACAAAAGTTTCTAGCGTATATAGTTTAATAATTAGAAAACTTATATAGAACTCTTAGAGACTTAAAAGACTTAGAGAGATGATTACAAACCTGTTCTTGAACCGAAGCTGGCAAACCCAACCGAACAAGAACCCAAAGCATCAATTTGTGTCGTTCAAGACTGTTTAACATGAATAAAGCCAATAAAAAAAACTAAAATTGAACCGAATCAATCATTTTCCTCCCGAGAAACCTGGTTCCTATCCCGAACCAATTTTAATTTTAGTTAATCTAAAGTAGAACGAGTTTGAAACCTGAATCTAACCTACGTCTACATAGATGTAACAATAGAGGTGCGATTTCTACCTAGCCGACCCTAAAGAGGGGCGCGATGGTCCTCCGTCCATGGCACACTCGCTCAGAGGGGTTCAATTTTTTTAATTATATTGTGTATATATATTTTCAAAAAGTTAATAAGTATAACCTATTTAACTCAATAAAAAAGAATCACCAAATTATTATTTACTCCATATACAATTTTTTGGACCTATTTTCATTTAACAAACTTATTAGTTCCTATTTTATTAACCAAATCAAAATACCCTTCTCAAAAAAAAAGAAAACCCAAAAATCCCAATTAAAATTGGCGGCCAAAAGGGATTACCGAGGAAAGTCGATTGGACTTCTACACACATCGACGATTAAAATCTTACTTATGACCCACTATGTCTTAAGAAAAACTTAGGTGTTATTTGATTTTTCTGCAGTAAAATGTCTGCAGTCTGAGGACCGCATCTGCAGACATCTGCAAGAGAAGAGCTGGACTAAACGTCTGCAGTCTGCAAGAAAAAGACTGTTTTTTTAACATCTGCATACTGCAAAAATAGTCTGTGATTAAAAATGTCAAACAATCAATCCTATCAAATCCAAAAACATACTCATCTAGAAACACTATCCAAAACACAACATCTTCGAGCACTATTACTTTTCAAACAATCAAACCTATTAAATTCAAAAAACTAGCATACAAAACCACATATTCCTAACAAAACACACTTCAATACGCCTAATAAACATAAACGATCTACAACAGCAAATCCAATCAGTTCTAAACGATCAAGAGCTAATTCAATAGAAATAGTTGTTATCGCTATAAATAGTCCTTCAATTATATGTTAAAGCCAGAAGAGTATATATAATACATGTTAAACCTAATTACATATTCGGTCTTGTCTGTCTTCGTACAACAACTCATTACTTGAATGGTTATAAAAAAAACTTGCACCATCAGTTGGCTTCTTTAAATTGCCACTAAATAAAATAAAAAACAAAAAAAACTGGGAGAAACTGTCAAGTTCTAAATGATCAATACGCCGATCCGATCAGGTATCTTATCGAACTTGGTGGTTCCACCTCCAACACAAAGCTATTCACCTACAACAACACTGCAGTATCTATTCAAGTTAGACCTAACAACTTGGATTCAATAAGCACATTAAGATCAGATAACAGATGTTCAGTTTTGTGTGTGGGGAGTGGATGAACCCCAGATCTAATTAGAATGTGAATTGAGAGACACACTTACGGGCATCGTTGATCGTTGGTTGGTAATGTGAAAAATTGAGACGGATGGTGGCCTTTGTAGGTGGCGGTGATGTCGCAGGAGAGAGGGGGCCAGTCGGCGGTGAGGGGGCGGTCAACTGCTGTCGCAGGAATTGGGGAGAATAAAATTACGGAGATATGACAAACCAATTTGCTAGCAAGAACGTTAGAAGAGCTTCACGAGTTATCGGTTATCTATTACAGTATATCACTCTAATACTATGATTTTGCTATGTTTATTGTAAAACATTAAAAAATCAGTTTGTATATTTAGAGCATTCACAGTCCATTTTCCAATTTTAGGTGAGTGGGTGTCCTATATTATACGGAATGGTTGTAAGTGGCTGTGAGTGAAGGGACAAATAAATTTTACAGGGGTTGTATCGTGATTTCCCATGTTTGAGGAATCACGGTACAACCCCATAATTTTTTTGATATTGTTAGAAAGTGTTGTGAGTGGATAAGAGAAAAGAGATAATGATAAAAGTATGAAAAAATATTATTTACCTCAAAATTAAAGGAAAAATAGTTGTTTTTAATGTAATTATAAGAATGATGATAGAAAATGGATTGTAAATACTCTTAGGGTCGAAACTTTTTTTCCCAGTCGTTCAAATCCAATGTTTTCAAAACCGGACCGGAAAGCGAACCGGACGGCCTAGAGGTTCACTGGTCGGACCGGTCGGACCGGATGACGGACCGGATGACGTCATAAATATTTAAAAAAATAAAAAAATTCCAAATATTTATATTAACGAACCGGTGTTCCTTAATCCAAAACAACATCCAAAATACATACCATTCAAATAAACATAGTCCAAATTAACGAACCGGTGTTCCTTAATCCATATCCAATAATATTTTTCTATTAAAATTAAAAAAAAATTCAAAAAACCGGTTCAACCCGGTTCGCCTGTTCCGGTCGGACCGGTCGACCGCACGAACCGGCCGGTTCAACCGAAAACGGTCCAAAACCACCGAACCGAACCGGCTTCATCACCGGTTCCCGGTCGAACCGGTCGGACCGGCCGGTCCGGTTTCGAAATCATTGTTCAAATCACTAAAATCGTGAGAACCGACCCTGATTTTTTTGTAAAAGAACATGGAGCTAATGGCAATGCTCTAGAGTGACAGGAGAAGTTGGGGTGGGTGGGGTATATGTTTATAGCCTTATAGGGGTCCCTATGTTAATAAGATGCGAATATCAACGAATGATAAGCCTTTATTCATATGTAAATATCTTCTTTGGTTCCGGCCCACGTTTGTAGGCTCCCTATTTTCATGGTCCCCCAAGTAGGCCCAATATCTTTTTGTCTAAAAGAACATGTATAAAATTACAAGATATTATAATGTCATATTGTCATGTAGTTTATGAAATCTTTTTTATTTATACCGGTTACATTTAGAATGGTATGCATTCAAATAATGAGGTATACATATACAGCTTAATTTTACATTCAATCAAAATTAATGGTTATAATAAGACTAAGTTTTTTTTCTTGATGTAAATAATTACAAAACAAAACAAACGTAAGAATAACGAATAACACATATATGATACAATTTACTTAATCTATGTGATTTTGCCAAGTCCAGCGATAGGCTTTAGAGGATTTTATTGAATTCGATTTAGCACACGTATATAAGACATTCGAATTGAGGTTAATAATTAGTTCTTTAAGATTATACAACTTGTTTAAAAACGATCTAAAATTTAACAACAACTCGTCTAAGACACTACGAGATTGCCCCCTCAAACCCCTTCGTCGTATATATGGTAATGTCTTTATAACAACCACGAGACTTCATACCTTAGTGGTAACTATTAATAATAATAAACTTGGAATAAACTAAAAACTACTAAAATAACTTATTATTCATTTCACATGTAAAACAGTTCAACCATCCAAAATTAAATGTGAAATGGTACTGGAAAGTTAAGTGTCTTTGTAACAACAAAAGTATATTTTTAAATAACTGAACACTATTATTATTAGAGAGGATAAATAAAGCCCTTGCTAGATGAAATATGCCATGTATCTATACTATATATAAAGCATATGAGAGGGGTATTTTAAGATACCAAAAAATTAAGAACACTTACTATATTTAATGCATAAAATACAAACATTTTTAAGGGTAAAATAGTATTTATAATATTATTTACACATTACCCCTTATAATTAGTTACATAATAACCTTACACTTACTAATATTTGCATAAAATTTTATATTATCTACCCATACACCAAAAAAACTTTAATATGTTTTAAGATTTCAGCTCTATCTTTTAATCTATCACATTAAAAAACGTTTTGAGATTACAACTTAGCATGTTTTTATTTTTAAATATTTTGGTGTAAACTTTTTGCTGAAACAATCTGTATTTTGTGAGGTATAATAAGTTAATGCGTATATACAAGTCGTCATGCATAACTCATTTATCTGTTGTTTTAAATTTTAGCTTAGAAAAAAACATAATAAACTTTTGTAAAACTACTACAAGAATAACAAAATATTAAATGCACATGTTAAATGTAAAATGTCGTTCTGCTGCATTGCGCGGGCACCCTTCTAGTTTAGTTGTATGCACTTTCTAAATCTTTTTGTGTTATTTACCTATGTGTTGTACGATATATGAGATACTTGTTATTACTTGTTGTTGCTTGCTATTGTTATTGCTTCTGTTATTAAGTCAGGGGGTCTTTTTGGAAGCGGTATCTCTGTCCCCCAAGATAAAGGAAAAACTAGCCACCAACTACTCCTCCCAGACCCTACTCTTAAATAAAATATACTGGATATGTTTGTTCGTTTAATAATAATAATATTAATAATAATAAAATATCTGGAGTCGTTCGCGGCGGAAAAAGAACAAAAGAAGCGGAAGAAAATATCACTCGTTAACAACGTGCTCCGTCAACTGACGTCGATCACTGAAGAAGACGACAAATCAACCATTCATTATTTCATTGTTTCATTATTTCATTATTTCATTATTTCATTATTTCATTATTTCATTATTTCATTATTTCATTATTTCATTTCATATCACCATTACTCTCTACTGATTTTAGTACTTTCACAACACCACCACCACCAATGGCAGCAGCTTCATCACCATTCTCCATCACCAACCACATTTCCAAATCAAACGTCACCGATTTCAATTCCATCAACGACCACTCCAAAAATCTTCTGCTGTTGTTGAAGCTCAAATTGAGCACGAGGTTGCAGTCCAGAGGGAGGAGTTTGTCGGTGACGAGAGTCACTAGCAGAAGGAATCAACAGATTCAGAAATTGGCGGATCAGTCGGTTGAAGAAGGTATCGGTGACTGTTTTGTTGTTTGTATGTTAGTTTTCAACTTTTGATGATCGTTATGTCATATGTGAGAGTTTGAATAAAGTGTAGGATTATATGCCTTTGAGAAGTATTTGCGATGCCAATCGAACAGTTTTTGTGTTATAATTAGGTGCTTCATTTGTTGTGATTTGAGCATCGAGGATTTTGAAGGTTACATGTTATGAGCCTAAAAGACTAGTGTTAAACTGTTATTGATATAAAGATGTAAATGTTTTTCTATAAGTGTGTTTGTTTAATATGATTGATATGGTTTACTGCATTGGTTAAGTTTGTAATCTCTTCATCACAAAGAAAAGATAGCCACTGGTTTCCCCTGTCCCAATATATGCAAATCAAGAATTGGCCCTTTTTTTAGTGCTTTATGCATGAATAGTCGTGTAAAAAACAAACCACTCATTTGGCCTATTTGCTTTTACTCGCGTATCAGACCTTTCCAATAGAGAATAAGTCCAACTAATGTGATATACCATGTGTATTGTTATTCGCCTATAGATTCTCGTATGTATTGTTAATAATGTATAGGTTGAAATTTTTTTACGGTTTAGGCGAGTAAAGTAGATGCATGACCAAAGATCTGTGTATCTCATGGCTATATGCGTGAAACTTTTCTGACATGACCTTAGAGGCATAACACACTCAGAAGAATGGTAACTTTCGTGATCTTCTATTAAATATTATGAAAGACTCAAGTTCCAATACCATTTCACATTTAGTTTTGGATGGTTGAACTGTTGAGCACTTGACATAAGTTTTAAAGTTGTTTTCCAGTGCTCTATCATCAATATGAAGTTAGAACCTTAAGAAATAGTAAGTTTGATATCAAATGTTGAAGTGTATCTCTGTCTGCCAATTTTATAACATAAGTAGTTATTTGCTCAATTTGATTCATTAAGAACAATATAAAAGCTGACTTATAATAGAGGAGAATTTTAATGAGCCATGCAGCTTGTCTCGTTTCACTTTTCTAATAAATTATATGTTACAGACTCTTAAGCTTTTTTTTATTTTCATGCAGAAACAGCAGATACTTTAGACAATGGCATCCTTGTTCCTAATTCTGAGTCAGTCATATCAAGTATCAAATACCATGCAGAGTTCACACCATTATTCTCTCCAGAAACATTTGAGCTTCCAAAGGCATTCTATGCTACTGCTGAAAGTGTTCGTGATTTGCTCATCATTAATTGGAACACGACATATAAGTATCACGAAAAGATGAACGTGAAACAGGCATATTACTTATCTATGGAGTTTCTTCAGGTTTTTTGTACTCTTCTACTCTGTTATTACTTGGCTCCATAGTTGGTATATATTTTGTTTTAATGTTCTTATAAATTGATTGTCCTAGGGTAGGGCATTGCTAAATGCCATTGGTAATCTAGAGCTATCAGGGCCTTATGCTGAGGCTTTAAGGAGGCTAGGTCATGATCTGGAGGATGTTGCTAGGCAGGTGAGCTCATTAGAGTTTTACTCACTTTGTATAAATCTTGATAGGAAGTTAAATAATTCAATTTCTATTTATGCGTGTATTCTTGAACTGTTGTTCTGCCCATATGGTAATATATGGTTCTCCATGTATCAAAAGGCCCTTAGTCACTGCTCATTGAATTAATCTAGGATGGTTGGAGATATAGACACTGAAATGAATTTAATTTACTTAATTTTTATTTCCTAGTATTTAATAAATCAGTAGTTGACAGGAGCAAGATGCAGCACTTGGAAATGGTGGCTTGGGCCGGCTCGCCTCTTGCTTTTTGGACTCATTGGCAACACTGAATTACCCTGCCTGGGGTTATGGGCTTCGTTACAAGTATGGTCTTTTTAAACAACTCATTTCAAAGGATGGTCAAGAAGAAGTTGCTGAAAGTTGGCTAGAGGTTTTTATATACATTCACTTTATTTCAGTTATCAGATAAAAATGTGTTTTTCAGTTTCCAAGTTCCAATATTTTGTGGTTTCATTCTGGTAAATTTAATTTACTATTCTTTTCAGATGGGTAATCCATGGGAAATACCAAGAAAGGATGTTTCTTACCCTATAAAGTTTTATGGTGAAGTTTCTACGGGTCCAGATGGACGTAAGAAATGGGTTGGTGGAGAAAATATCTTGGCTGTTGCTTATGATGTTCCTATACCTGGATATAAAACCAAAACAACTATCAACCTAAGACTATGGTCAACAATGGTTGGACCAGAATATTTTGATTTAAAAGCATTTAATTCTGGAGATCATGCCAAAGCATATGAAGCTCTCAAAAGAGCAGAGAAGGTTTGATCCTTTTGTTGTATTTACTTGTGTTTTACTACTTTTTGTATAATCTAAAACACTGTCACCAGATTTGCTACATTTTATACCCTGGAGATGAGTCACATGAGGGGAAGACTCTTAGATTGAAGCAACAATACACATTATGCTCTGCGTCACTTCAAGATATTATTTCACGGTTTGAAAGTAGATCTGGAGATGCTCTGAACTGGAATGAGTTTCCAGAAAAAGTTGCAGTACAGATGAATGATACTCACCCGACACTTTGCATACCAGAGTTGTTGAGAATATTGATGGACATTAAGGGTTTGAGCTGGAAAGAAGCATGGGGAATCACTCAAAGGTGTTTACCACAAAGTGCATCCGTTAATCAATATATCTTCATATGCTTAATATGAAACTTTTTATACTTGCATGAATACCAGCTCTGAATTTTGTTGAACTTGTGGCAGAACGGTGGCATACACCAATCACACTGTTCTACCTGAGGCTTTAGAGAAGTGGAGTTTGAATCTTCTACAGGAATTACTTCCTCGACATGTTGAGATAATTAAAATGATTGACAATGAGGTATTTTCCAGCCTTTTTATTGATAAAGTCGGCTATAAAAAGTAACCAGCTTTTAAAAGTTTTGATTAAAGGTAATTTGAAATGGCTACCTGATTAAAGTGATGATGTTACGGTTGATTTTAATCATTTTAACTTTCGCCTGACGTGGCTATAACGTTGTGCACTGGTTAACTTAGAAGTTGTTTACGCTAGGTGAAAACTTTTTGTGTTTGAGCCTTTTTATATTTGCACATAAAGTATGTCACAGAAAGCATAAATTAGAAGTTAGAACACATATTTTACCTTTTTATGCAATTTTCCTTTTCTCATCTCAATGTTGTGACACTTTTATGGCTGATATTTTACTCAGCTGATTGATACCATCATTGCTGAGTATGGTATTGAGGACCTTGAGTTGCTGAAAGAAAAAATGAAGCAGATGAGAGTTTTGGACAATGTTGAACTACCTGCCTCCATCTTGGAACAGCTTGTTCAACCAGTTAAAATCCCCACCGTCGATTCAGTTGAAGGAGAAAAAAAATCAGAGGAAGTAACTGAACCAACAAGTGAGGGTGACGAGCTCAAGGCGAAGGTGGCAAAGGATGCTGGTGTTAGGAAAAAGGTGTCATTTGATCCGGACCCAAAATCACCAAAGATGGTCCGAATGGCTAATCTTTGTGTTGTTGGTGGACATGCTGTGAACGGAGTTGCAGAAATCCACAGTGAAATAGTGAAAAATGAAGTTTTTAATGACTTCTATAAGGTAATTTGTTCAGTAAATGAATTGAGCATGCACATTGTTTTTAGTTTATTAACAGAAAAACTTTCATTATTCATGTAGTTGTGGCCTGAGAAGTTTCAGAATAAGACAAATGGGGTAACACCTAGGCGATGGATCAGTTTTTGCAATCCTGAATTAAGTAAAATTATAACCAAGTGGACAGGAACAGAAGACTGGGTGCTAAACACTGAAAAGTTAGTCGAACTTAGAAAGGTGAGTTTACATTATTTATTTTTCACTATTCTCAACGAAAATATAATGAAATCAAGAAATTTAAATGTTAAGAAAAATTCTATTTCATTTGTTTCAAGTTAAATTCTATATCCGTTATGATATGATGTCTATCGGTTTGTATCTTAGACTGTCAATGCCAATTTTTGACTAAATGAAACTTCAAACATGCAAAAATCTTCAATATAACCTTCAAGGGGATGGCATGGTGAACAATGGTAAGAGCTAGCAAAGAGCCAAAGATTCTAGCAAATGTCTCAGTATCGAATCTAGCTTTTACTGGTATCTATCGTTAGCCTTGCATTCAACCTATCCACCGCAAGCCACATTGTACCCAGTCCCATTGGTTAGTAATGTATTGGCGGGGCCATGAGTTTTCTGGTGACAGCTTCTCATGGTTTTAGGAAAAAACAAATTTCAAAATATAAAATCCAATTTCAATACAACTTAGGGAGTGGAAAAATGTATTTACAATTTTGACTATTAATTATTTTGCAGTTTGCTGATAATGAAGAACTCCAATCTGAATGGAGGAAAGCCAGAAGGATCAACAAAGAGAAAATTGTGTCATTCCTGAAAGAAAAAACTGGATATCTTCTCAGCCCTGATGCAATGTTTGATGTGCAGGTCATTTATTTATTTATTTATTCTCTTAAATAAATAAAAATGAAAAATATTAGCTTCATGTCCATCATGGAAATGCTAAATTTGAGTCGTTCTTAAATCTTATACAGGTGAAGCGTATTCACGAATATAAGAGACAACTATTGAATATTTTGGGAATTGTTTACCGGTACAAAAAGATGAAAGAAATGAGTGTTGATGAAAGAAAAGATAAATTTGTTCCCCGAGTATGTATATTTGGAGGGAAAGCATTTGCTACATACGTCCAAGCTAAAAGGATTGTGAAATTCATAACTGATGTTGGTGCTACTGTTAACAATGATCCTGATATTGGTGATCTTCTAAAGGTACTTTTTGACTGGCTTTGACTTTGACTTTAACTTTTCTCCAGATATGAGTGTTATTCATTTCATATGAAATCAAAATACAGGATATGATCTTAGTTTCTAGTACAATAATAAAAGTCATTGAAGATCAACCAACTATATAACAGAAACTGCCATGTCATCAGCTGAATATCTTTCTTCTTAGGTGGTTTTTGTTCCAGATTACAATGTCACAGTAGCAGAAGTTCTGATTCCTGGAAGTGATCTGTCTCAACACATCAGGCATGCTGGTTATGATTTATCATACGTATTCGTTTTCTTTTTCTGTGGTCTAGTTTCACTTTCGAGTTTCAATGGATGTAATAGTTATAGCCCTTTTGATTTTCAGCACTGCTGGCATGGAGGCAAGTGGAACCAGCAACATGAAGTTTGCAATGAATGGGTGCATTCAAATTGGAACTCTAGATGGTGCCAATGTTGAAATAAGACAGGAGGTTGGAGAAGAAAATTTTTTCCTTTTTGGTGCTGAAGCTCATGAAATTTCCGGGCTTCGGAAAGAGAGATCTGAGGGCAAGGTGAGCCAACTTTGGTTGTTGGTTTCCAACGGGTTGACCCAAAACACATTTTGTCTGAAGTTCATAAACTTTCTTTAACCAATGCTAATTTTTGTGTCAGCCCAACGGGTTGACCCAAAACACATTTTGTCCAAAGTTTATATAAACTTTTTTTAAACTATGATAGTTTTTGGTGTGGCCCAACCACCCAAAACACATATTGTCCAAGTTTTAATCATTCTTCAAACAATGCTAATATTTTGTGTGGGCCCAACGGGTTGACCCTCGAAATTTTATAAACTTTCTTTAAACAATCATATTATTGTTTTATTAAGACATCAAAACTGAAATCATTGCAGTTTGTTCCTGATCCACGGTTTGAGGAGGTCAAGAAATATGTCAGAAGTGGCGTTTTCGGCCCATACAATTACGATGAACTCATGGGATCATTAGAAGGTAACGAAGGTTATGGCCGTGCTGATTATTTTCTTGTCGGGAAAGATTTTCCAGCTTATATAGAGTGTCAAGAAGAAGTCGATAAGGCATATAGAGATCAAAAGGTGTGTACCTTACAGCCATTTTCGATAATTACTAGATATAATGTACAACAAGAACTCGTTAATAACATTTTATTACTTCTAAATGTGGCAGAAATGGACTAAGATGTCGATCTTGAACACTGCTGGTTCATACAAGTTCAGTAGCGACCGGACTATACACCAATACGCACGTGACATTTGGATGATTGAACCTCTTGTGTTACCTAATTAGAGGGGAGATCAAGTCTAATACATTTAAGTTAATCCTTTAATCTTGGGTTTATTCAGTAATTTTGAAGATTAATAAAGTTTGCTAGGGAAGGCATATATTAGAAGAAAATTTGTGTTTGGTCAAGTCATAAATAAGTTTATTCTAATAAATTCAAATGGTTTCTTGCAATTATTATTCATTTTATTTTTTTATGTCACAATTGTGAATCCCATAATTACCAAGCCCGCAAAGTATATGACTTGATTGTTAGGCTCAGATGGCCAAAACCTAAATATCAAACGGATTCGTTGAAAGATAACAAAATATTAAAAGTTTCAGTATATTTTTCAACTGAAAAATCATGAGTGAAACTCGCAGAACTCACGAGCATCCTGCTAACTTGAGACTTTTGTTGTAAGGACTTGAGCGCTTAAAAGATTCAAAACTTTTAGTTAATATGTGGCTTAAGTTAAAACCCGACCCATACCCTTAATTTTCAGCTAAATGTCCCTTGTAAGATACTCTTACATGTTCACTTATGTGTTCTTATAGAAATGTTTGATTTGTTATGAACATAAGTTTTTAAAAAAATCTAATTTACTATCAATCTTTTCAAAAACAATCCATTCGTTGCATAAGTAACAAACATGATTGCACAAGTGAAGGGATGTTCCTATACATTAGTATGTGTAGTGAATTCATATATGGTAATTCCATCATAAACCGTGTTTTAGTATATAAATCTATCTATTATAATAAAAGAGTAACTTGGTATGACACGTGTCAGCACCACAATTCTCCTCACCAAAATTTTCCCTCCTCTCTCTCCTATTAAATAATTACCTTAATTACTAATAATATTATTTAATATTTTTTTAGATTAAAATATTTTTTAAAATTAAGAAAAATATTTGTTATTAATGTTATTTTGAAATAAATAAATTTTTATAAGTAATATTTTTTTCTAAAATATCAAACAAATTGTTAAAAATACGATATATTATAAAATTATTATTTTTAAAAAGTAAATTAATTAAAAACCAAAAATAATTTAATTTAGGAGTTATGATAATAAAATATTTTAAAATTTGATATTTTTATACGGTTTATTTTAGAGCAAAATATTATTTTTAAAAAAATTAAAACAAAGTTATAAAATGTTTATACCATTGTTTTATTACTTATAGTACTTAATTATACGTAATTTCAGTCATATCATATTTTGAAATATCATTTTTATAAGTTTTATTATATTAATGTTTTATTTATTCAACCCGTGTAATACACGGGTTTTCTAAAACTAGTAAAATCATAAGTATAGACTTAAGTTAATCTATTCTTTTAATTTTCAAAGATATCTCATTTACCAAAATATCCTAATAAAATTCAACAAACTTATCATGACCACGAACTGTATTTAGGAAAATGAGATCATACCAACTATAGTATTAGTAGTGGTGCTAATCATCACATTTTTTTACTTTCATAAATCATAAATTATGGTTATTACATATATTTGGTGTCGGCAAAACTTAGGGTATATTTGCATATAGAATATAAAAATCATTGTAACTGGTAGTTAAAACAAAATATAACAAATAAACAATCATAAAATTCTAAAATGATTTTCATGATTTAGGTAATGCCAATAGATTTAAGCCTAAGTAGCAATTGACGTAGACAACTATGTAACATTTTTAACTATGTGGTTTTTCACATCGACTTCACATATGTAACGTCTCATTTGGATCACCAGTGATGAAATCAAAAAAACACAGATAAGTGGTTATTCCTCGTCTGCAAACCCGTTTATGTTCGTCCGTGTCTTCTTTCTCTAGATACAACATGAATACAAGATTATGAACTCAATGTTCTTGTTTTGCCTTATAGCAAGACCGAGCGTATTTTGTGGGGTGTAAAACACGATTTATTACAAGAAATATGGATTGTTAAAGGAAACTGAAGCGCAAATGAATCGAGTCTAACTAATATAGGCCGGACTTGAGCAAGCAGGCGGTATTCGGAGGGTAAAATCGTCCCTTTTGGGACGAGTAATGTGATAAGTATTTGGATATTAGATTAGTTATGAAATTTTCATAAGTCAATATATTAGATGATACCCAAGTAATTAACTTAGACTGCAAGGCTGATAGGTAATAAAGAACAAGTGCATATAGAGTATTTGACAAATTGTGTTCCTGTTTGGTTGTATGATCACAGAAGAAGCATAATAATAGAGTTCACCATTAGATAATTCATAATTAGGAGTAATACTCGTGCTACATGGTAAGATTTTTTTTATTTTTATTTTACATATACTGAACAGAAAAATTAAGATCAATTTGTAGGCAAAAGTTTATTAAAGTGGTATTTTAGGAATAACCACTTTTGTTGACTTTTGCAAATTTCTTTATTTTTTTTAAATGTTCGTAACTTTTATGTACGACATAATTTTTTTATAAAAATTACACTATAAAAACGAGCGTTTTCTTATCTTTAAAACGAGTATAGTATTTTTATATAAAAATGTAATTAATTTTTTTTTACATTTTTAAGACTATGTCTCATAACTGTGTCTTTAGTACAGTTCATTGTGTCTTTTTGTTAGTTATTTGTTTTCCTGAAAAATTATAAAAAATATAATTGTAGAATAATATTGTTGTGCATCTCTAATATGTAAAACATAATAATATAGTAACAACTAATTAATCTACTACATTTAAAACAATAATAAAAATAACACAATGTCTATGTCTCATTGTGTTATTTTGTTATTATCGTGTTATCATGAACATTAAGAGTTTTAAAAAATAGATTGGTAAATAAAATCATTGTAGACTTTAATTTGTAAAATACAATGATAGATAATAAATATATATAACTATAAAGAACAATGACAAAAAAGTAACACATTGTGTTATATTCAATACCATGAATTTAAAAAAATACATTGATGAAAGTATATCATTGTGTATTTCTAATTGTAAAACACAATTAGATAAAAATGTTATATAATCTATAGAAACAATGACAAAAATAACATAAAATGATCTAGAACGTAAACACAATGATGAATATAACAAATGATGTAAAATATATGACACAATAAAATGATATTTGACACAATGAACGTATAAGGTATAATAAACTGATGTATTTGACACAATTACTAAAATACCATCTTCTTTAAAATAATAAATGATGTAAAATACTTGACAAAATAAACGTATAAGACACAATGAACTGATTTATTTAACACAATGATTAAAATATCATCCTCTTTAAAATAATAAAAAAACACGTGTCAAATCCGTAATTCTTATTAGACTTTTTAGATTAAACACTCTTTTTAGTATAACCCTAATCTATAATATCCAACTTAATTTTGATTTGAGATGAGTGTATTTCATTACTTGATTATTCACACCAATGTTTTCAGAACCGGATCGGACGTCGAACCGGACGCCTTACTGGTTTGGTGGTCGGACCGGTCGGACCGGATTTAACTATATTTTAATTATATTTATATATGTAATTAAATATAAGTAATTTATATATGATTTATACATATATTTTATAGTTATATATAAAACTTAACTATATTTGTATATCCGAAGTACTAATTTATGGTTTAACACCCCGTTTTTACCCACTAAAATCAAAAAAAAAAAAAAATGAAAACCGGTCGGAACCGGCCCGGTTCGCCGGTCCGAACGCCGACTCCGTTTGAACCGGCCGGTTCAACTCAACCAAAACGATCTACCCCTGACCGGACCGGACCAGGCCCCGATTCGCGGTCGAACCAGTCGGACTGGCCGGTCCGATCCGGTCCTAACAACACTGATTCACACCTTCACGTACAAGTACCATTTGGTTCTCGTTTGCTTCATAATTAAAACATAAAATATATTATTTAGGAGTTCTAGTTGTTTGACAATAACCCATAATATAATAATATTCATTTTCAACTTCCTTATGCTAATCCACATGTAAGTTGCGGATTTTGATATACAAATAAAAATAACAAACATATAACATAACATTCTTTGTTTCTACTCCTTACCAGTGTTGTTAGGACCGGATCGGACCGGCCGGTCCGACCGGTTCGACCGCGAATCGGGGTCTGGTCCGGTCCGATCAGGGGTAGATCGTTTTGGTTGAGTTGAACCGGCCGGTTCAAACTGAGTCGGCGGTCGGACTGGTGAACCGGGCCGGTTCCGACCGGTTTTCAATTTTTTTTTATTTTAGTGGGTAAAAACGGGGTGTTAAACCATAAATTAGTACTTCGGATATACAAATATAGTTAAGTTTTTATATAACTATAAAATATATGTATAAATCATATATAAATTACTTATATTTAATTACATATATAAATATAATAAAAATATAGTTAAATCCGGCCCATCCGGTCCGACCGGTCCGACCGGTCCAACCACCAAACCGGTAAGGCGTCCGGTTCGACGTCCGATCCGGTTCTGAAAACATTGCTCCTTACTACACATAACTGAAAGTTGGCTATTAATTATAACTATCTCGAAAAACTCAGGTAATTATTTCTAGATCGTTAGTCATATATATTGAGATTAGCTTCCGTTGGTTTTTTTTAACAACAAACTAATACATTCATTTATTTAT
This sequence comes from Flaveria linearis, assembly GCA_024085815.1. Lineage (NCBI taxonomy): Eukaryota > Viridiplantae > Streptophyta > Magnoliopsida > Asterales > Asteraceae > Flaveria > Flaveria linearis. The sequence continues at coordinate 59,392,215 of CM044015.1, read as the reverse complement.
ATTTCTAAATTTACACCGTTATTTATCATGATATTCGAAACCTTAATCTCATAAAAAGAAACACCTCTATATGCACAGTTTCCGTTAAGATTTTAGTTTGGACTTACCATCAAGTTATCATCTATCATAGCCACCATGCTGCTTTCCTTTCGTCTTTAGAACTCTACATACACACACGTTATTACATGTCCTATGTTTTTCTATCTAAGTAAGGCGGCGTGTGCCATTTAAATCGTTAAATATTTTGCAGAAGAAGTGAATATGGAATTAGAATTTGAATGACATTTACGCTTGTTCTTTTTTAATAGGTTCTTTATAAAATTCGATGCCTAAACTTCAAACTATAGAAAATAAAGAACAACTTAACCCGATCATGGTGAATTAACGCTTCAATAAAAGACCATGGAATTTAATTTATAAAAATCTAGATGGCAAGTTCTAATACAAAAGAAAAAAAACATATTTGTAGTGGTTTTAGGTTCTAAAAAAACTTTTAAACATATTATTACTAAAAACAAGAAGTTGATTTAGCAAAAACATTGACAAGTTGGTGTACAAAAAGCATCATACAAAAAGATACGGTGGGTGAGTAAAAAGATCAAAAGTGCATTCAAGTTTTTGTGTAGAAGTTCTTTAAAGGTAATCATTTTGTTTGTAAATTTATTGTATGTTATTTCTATTTATTTAACCCCTCACTTACAAACTTCTATTGTAAATTTGTAATGCAAGAAAAGCTAAAGTTGAAAAGTCAATGTCCAAGGACCCTTCTTGTGGACCCTTTATGCATCACAATTTGTGCCCCATGCTTAAGTGTTGTACATTTTACAAATGATCAATTGAAATGAATACTTTTTGGTTAGGGTAGTTTAGCTTTAACAAGAACCTCCCTCCTCAAAACATGCGTATCATATTTTTCCAACCATATTAACAAATAAAATTGTAATTTATCTATCCTAAACCTTTTAAAGTATTGTTTACACAGACCATGAGAACGAGTTAAACGATAAAAGTCTTCTGATGCTAAGTTCTTTTCCAAGTAAAAAAAAAGCTTCACTAAGCACAAATGTCTTTAAAGAACATTTTCTTGAAAAAACTTAGGACAAAATGTATTTCTTAACCATATGTAACTTCTGAGTTTATCATTTGTTAATTTTGCAAATAATGACAATTGATCGAATACAAGACCATTGTGAGACTTAAACTTAACTTAGAACCTACTAACATTATTTTAAACAAGTACAAACCCTTAAAAAGATACAACAGTGGTTAAACCTTTTACTAATCCTCTAACATTTATTTAATAGAAGTCATTAATATTAAAGCAAACCAAAAAGAACAAGATTTCACATTTTGTTGTGTTGGAAGTAAAAGTAATTATGTAGGGCCCACTTGGTTGCTATGTTCCAAAACAACTTCAAGAAAGTCCTTCCTTTGGCTGCCTACCACACACACACTAAAACACACAAAATCAACACACAGTGTACATTTAAACAAGGAATCATGGTGTATTTTCAAAAAGCTAATCCCCATTATTCATTGCACTTACCACTAAAACAGATGCCACCAAATTCCAATGTGAACAAGTAAACCATAGCAACAGTGAAATCTAAAGTTCTTGAATTAAACTAACATTTTCTTGAAATTTAGGCATAAATTCAAGATTTTGATGATGGGGAAAGTAAAGCATAGAATATGTGAAGTAGAACTGAAGAAGCAACCTTCAAGGGGTGGTAGTGATTTATCTTTAGCAGAGGTCTTAGGTTATAATCTTGTTTCTACTATTTTCCAAACCTCGTAAAGGTCACTTGCCTGGCGTCCTGATCTTGTTGGGTAGCACGGTGTTGACGGGTCCCATGAGTTTTACATTTTGTAAAAGTAAGAACCGAAGAAGCATGGCAATATCTTGAAATAACTAAAACAAAAGTGTAAAGTTGACTCTGAACTTTCTTGAAAACTAGGCTTAATTTCAAGAATTGGATGGAATAAACAAAATAAGCATCACATCATCTTTGAAAACCACTTAAACAAAAATGGAAAATTCACTTCAATATTCTTGAATGAATTGGAGAAAAGGTTCAAAAGTTAAAAACAGTTTAAACAGTAAGATGAAAGATAGAACTCTCACCACTCTTTTGTCCTCTGATAAAGAACTAAAAACGAGCTCGATTTGTATGGTTTATGACCCTAATCCTCTTCTGGAGCAGGGAGATTAAGATCAATCATATCAGTATATGCTGCAACCGCGTGTTCCATTGCTGCCATGTGATCAATCCTATCTTCAGAACCATTGATGAAATGAGACCTTTTGTGACCCCCTAAAGCTTGCCCTGATTTGAACATCCTAAAACAAATCGGGCATTCGTGCCCTTTATTCTTTTTTGGTCTCATCTTCTTCTCAAATTTTGCCTTTTGATTGCGAGCAAACTCGCCCTTTGAAGTGTTTCCACGCGAATTAAAAGCATTGTTCTTTTTGTGACATGGTCTATGTCCACCAAGCCCTTGAAATGAACTAAATATTTTGTTGCAATTCAAACATTCATACTTGTTTCTCTTATATGATCCATGTCCTTCTGCATTATATGAACCATCATCATCTCGGATTCTTTTCTTTAAAGAATCATCATACCCGAATTCCCTAAACAACTTCCTTCTGATTTCTTGTTTTTCCTCATAAGACAAGTCTCTATAGTTGAAACCTTTACTACAATATCCAGAATTCGAATTCTCAATCGTGAAGCTCTTGGTATCATTCTTGTCAAAATTACATTCCTTTCTACTATTCTTCAAGTCTATTGAAGACAATTTGGTCTCTAAAACAATCGAATCGTTGTCTGAGGATTCCAAAACCGAATGAACACCCTCCCAATTTGTAGAATCTTTAGACAACATCATCAAACACATTGCTACTTCTTCTTGTTCAAACTCATCAATTTCAGAAACAGATGAAGATCCATAGTTGTAATTGCTGTTATTACTATTAGTGTTGGTTAAAGAGAAAGAAGATGGCTTTATTATTACTTTCTTGTACCTCTTTGATTTGGATCTTGTAACACAAACTGGATCTTGCTGCTCGTTTTCTTCGGTATCCGAATAACTATCCCCAATCAACTTATCTTCATGATCAAGATTCTCACTTGTCCATGAATAATCATAATCCTTCAAACTCCTATCTTTCTCAGAATGGAAAGCCATATGACCACATAAAGCTTTCAAAGATTGAAACCCTTTGCCACATTGTTTGCAAACTCTCTCATTTGGTAAAGGTAAAGTTGAAGATGAAGATGCCCTCCAACTCTTTTTAGGGTTCTCTCTTAACCCGTAAGAATTTGAGTTTAAACAACCAGTATCATTACCATTAATGATCAAAGTAGAATGCTTTCTCATAGGCTCAAATTTATCATCTGATTCAGCTGAATTTGCAGCAGTGGCAGCAGCAATAACATGAGACCTCATATGCCCACCTAATGATTTCCCACTTGGGAACCTTTTATCACACAACTTGCAGACAAACCTCAGTTCATCATGATCTTCATCCATCTTGAATTCTTGATTGCAAGATCAAACCTTGAGAAACACTCAATTGAAACAATCAAGAAACAAATGAACCCACAAAAGAAAACATCAGTTTAACCTTACTACATTTGCCAATTTTTTAACCAACATCTTTAGGGCTCAAATCCCCAAAATTATGTCTAAAAGTTCACCAAATCCCCTAATTTTTTAACCTTTCACAGCAGATCACCTCTCTATTTCACTTTGTGGGCAGATCAAGATCACATCAAAACACATAATTTCACCAAATCAAGCACCAAAACACTCCCAAAAAAGAAGTGAAAAACACACAACACCCCAAACATTCTGCCATTACAATACTCAAAATTGGTGAAAAATAACAAAATCCCAGAAATTTAAGATGAAAATTGTGCAGAAAAGATTAAGATTTGAGGCAATTAGAGGTAATAAGTAGTGAATTGAGAAATGAAAACAGACTCTACGACTGTTTCATATGCCTGTTTGTTTCTCTCTCTATATATGAGTTGTAGTCGGGGGAGAATTTCATGCATGGAAGCAAAGTGAGGAGAGAAAGGGGTGACACGTGTAATCAAGAGAATGATGTTCGTTGATTTCATCGGACGGTGAGTAATTTAGTTGGATCGAATTTGTAGGATCACAGGGTTTGTTTCATTAAGTTTTTAAGAGAGTGTAGAAATTAATAAAGATGATTTATTGAGTGAAGAACAATTTGCTCCGATTTTTGTCGGGTATAAGTTAATATAATATGTTTAAAAGTAGAGGCTGTTGAGTCTCGTAGTGGATTATGAGGTAAAACTAATAGTAGATTAGTTTGATGTTTGAGTTAAGTTTTAAGGTTATAAAGGTGTTAGTATTATAAGTTTAGAGAGTTTAATATGATTCTGAGGTGTGTTTTCATCTTATTCAGGACATCTAGTAATAATAATTAAGGGGCTATTTATGTGACTACACAATGTTCTCAGAACCGGATCGGACGTCGAACCGGACGCCTTACTGGTTTGGTGGTCGGACCGGTCGGACCGGTCGGACCGGATGGACCGGATTTAACTATATTTTAATTATATTTATATATGTAATTAAATATAAGTAATTTATATATGATTTATACATATATTTTATAGTTATATATAAAACTTAACTATATTTGTATATCTTACGTACTAATTTATGGTTTAACACCCCGTTTTTACCCACTAAAAGCAAAAAAAAAAAAAAAAAAAAATCAGAAAACCGGTCAAAACCGGTCCGGTTCGCCGGTCCAACCGCCGGTTCGGTTCGGACCGGCCGGTTCAAATGGCCAAAAACGATCCACCCTCGACCGGACCGGACCAGCCACCGATTCGCGGTCGAACCGGTCGGACCGGCCGGTCCGATCCGGTCCTAACAACATTGTGACTACAACCCTTTAATTGCTTGGTACATGACGTACCTGCAAGATCAACGCCTTCGTTTGGGGGGGGGGGTGTCCTAATAACACCTTTGGACACCTTTGGACACCTTTTGACTTTTGAAGGTGTGAAAAGATCAAAATGCCCTAGAGTCAACAACTCTCAACATTAAGGTGGTGTTTGTTTTTTAGAAAAAGAGCTTCTAAAGCTCTTTTGTCTGCGCCAAAAAGAGGCGGGCAGATGTTTAAGGTCTGCAGAGTGTTTGTTTTTTTGAAGACGTTTCATTAAAAAACGTCTGCGTGACTTCTTCTTGGAGAAGAGGTGGAACAATGTCTTCACACCTCTTCTGACCTCTTCACAGTTCATTTCAACCCTAAACTACTTCTCTTCCCCAAATACCCACACCCCACTCCTACCCACACCCCACTCCTACCCACAACCTCTGCTCAGTCGCAACCCTAATCCATATCAGCTTCAGATCTCATTGATCTATCTGTTCATAATTTCATGCGATCCCATTAATTTCAACGTATAAACCCTAACACACGAGTACTACTAAAACACTATCCAATGATCCAAAACCTTCGATTCATCCCTTCCAACAATCGTTTCTGATAAAGAAACAGAGTTTTCCTCTCACGACACACCCCCACAATCCGCCATTGATCGGTGCAGAAGATGGGTGTTCGTTTTCGGGACTCAACGCCTTATACGACGCCGTGAACGGTGGCGCCGATGTTTGGATCAACAACCGCTTCAAGGTCGTACGACAGCTCGGTGAAGGTGGTTTCGCCTACGTCTTCCTCGTTAAGGAGGTCATCACCGACGCCTCCGGTGGTGGCGTATCGACCAAGTTCAAAGACCCCTCTCGCATCGCCGGTAAATTCAAAACCCCCAATTTTCAATTCCATTGTTAGGGTTTCAGCTTTTGAACATTCTGCATTGTGTTAATTGATTTGAATTTCTGCTTGGAGTGAGATTGTTGTAATACAAGTGAGGATGATTGATGGTTTATGTGCAGAGGATGGGACTTATGCTATGAAGAAGGTGTTGATTCAGAATAATGATCAGTTGGAGCTGGTGAAGGAGGAGATCCGTGTGTCTACGCTGTTTTCCCATCCGAATTTGCTACCGTTGCTTGATCATGCTATTATTCCAGTGAAGGTAACTTGTGTTTTTGTTTTTATTTGTGTTAAGGTTTGTGATCATATGAATGTGCTACAGACTTAAGTAAAGATCATACAGTTCATGGATTGTGTGGTGAAAGATATATGCTCGGGTTATTTTGGTGTTGTAAGTAAAAAATGTACGTGAATTGGTAGAGCACTAGCCAGAGGGATTGTGGGTTTAGAGGTGGCGAGATTGGTCGTTTGGGGTTGGTAATTTGCCAATAAGGTTATAGGTCTTGTTTGGTATGGGTCTGGGTCGGATTGGGTGACTTGTAAGCATGTCTTATCTATTATTTTTATTTATTTATTTATTTATTTAACTTTATAGCAGTTTAATGTAGTCAGCAGTCAGACTGTTACAAACAAACAGTCTTCTTAATACAGGCTGCAGAGGTTTGGTCCACCTCTTCTCTTACAGATATCTGCAGATGTGGTCTGCAGACTGCACACGTTTTACCTCTTTAGAAACAAACAGCACCTAAGTGGGTGTTTGGGATTGCTTTTTTAAAACACCTTTTGACTTTTGAAGGTGTGAAAAGACCAAAATACCCCTCCAAAAATCACCATAAGTTAAAAATTTTAACTTCTCGTGACTTTTGGAGGGGCATTTTGGTCTTTTCATACCTCCAAAAGTCAAAAGGTGTTTTAAAAAAGCAATCCCAAACAGCCTGTAATATTGGCATACGCCTCTCTCTACTGCACAATCAATTTCTCTCTACACCAATGGATTATAAAAGAATACGTGGCAGTGGCTGGATTTAAAGGAAAGGGTCTGCGAGAAAGTAAATCCACAAACCTTGGTGGTCAATATACAAAAGCTCAAACATAACTATCCATCAAAGTTTGCTATTCATATATAAATACTAATTATACTAGATATTTGTTAACTTCTGAATTCAATTTAAATATAAACACGACAATTCCTAATCAACTTGATAGATAACATCCATGATGTATGTTTAGAAAACAAAAGGTTCAAATGACCAAAATAAAAAAAACAAAGTCTTTAAAAGGGTTATGAGATTAGAAAGGATTATGTATAGAAACAAAAGTTAGGGTTGCTGATAGGATCTCAGTCTCTAGTTTGATCAATTAAGTTGTATTCGCAGCGGATTTAGCACGAGAATTAGCAATTACAGCAAGAACACATATGATTTTGCATGTAACAGTACACATATATAGAGAGAGAGAGAACAATTCTGCCAAAAAGGTATTTTCTATTACTCACACGTTTCGGCATGGTTACAATTAGGTCATCTTCCTTTTATAGGAAGAATGACGTAGGCTGATGTCACTTGATAGTGACATCAAACCGTTATTAACAAACTACTGATAGAACACCTAAACTACTGAAGATGTCAAACAGCTGACATCTTCTTACAAAATAGCTAAGTGTTCTACTTATTACAAGTACTGAAGAAACAAGAAACTACTGAAAGTTACAACGACTGAAGAACAGAGTCTTCAGTCGTTTACAACTACTGAACTATAACAACTGAAGAACAAACTCTTCAGCTGTTGTACAAGCTACTGAAAAGGAAAAATACAAACTACTGAAAGAGAAAAACCATTACAACATATGAAGAAGACTTCTTCAGCTGTTGTGACAAACTCTGAAGCTTCAGCACTTGGTCTTCAGACTTTGGGCTTCAGATGTTTCATCAGCTGATGACTTCAGTAGTTGTCATCAGCTGATGTCTTCAGTCTTTGTCTTCAGACTTTGTGCATCAGTTGTTGATCTTCAGTTCTTCAGTTCTTCAGCTGTTGATCTTCAGCACTTGAGTCATCAGTACTTGAAGTCTTCAGTACTTGTATTCTTCAGTACTTCAGACTTCAGTACTTGTGTTCAGTACTTGGGATCTTCAGTTGTTGTTCTTCAGATCTTTGATCTTCAGCTGTTGAGTCTTCAGTCTTTGTCAAACTGCTGATGAAGCTTTCAGCAGTTGTTGTGATGTCTTGTAGGACTTAGAGGTTTTTCTGATCTGGCTTATTGGTTCTTTTGGTCCAACAAACTCCCCCTGAACCAATGCAGCCAAAACCTCTAAGCAATTTATTGGTCCCACTTATTGATGGTAGAATAATTGGTCTTTTTCCTTCTTGATCAGCTTAGAAGATGACCCATGTAAGCACTGGTCTGGGAAGAGGTCTCTGAGATTTGGTTGGCATAGTATGGATAGGAACCCTGTCTTGGGGAACTGGACGCAGGGCTGTTGTCCCATCCATGAGACCTTCTTCCCATGTATGAGCTTGTAGGATTCTCTGGTGTAGGCTTTAAGAAATACAATTTTTTCTTCCATGGTAAGCTCCTCAGCCTCACCATCAAACAATCCTTCACGCCCATACAGCTCTGAGACATACTTGGCCTGTTTACCATTCTTGAGCTCAACTGTTCTTATCTGTCTGTAGGCAAATTCATCTGGGTGAATGCCCTCAAGTAACAGATCGAGCTCATCTTTCCTGAAGTTCTCAAGCCTCTTGTAGACTAACCCTTTTCTGACCACCCTATTTTTCAACATATTTTGGGGTGGTTGTTTAGTCTCATAGGCCTTCTTGAAATCTTCAATAATTTCCCAGGGTGATACTACAAGGGCCACAGTGATCACTTCATCTACAATCCTCCTAACCTGGCCCTTGTATCTCAATGGAATGTCTTTCTTTATAATCCTGTGAGCTACCCTAGGATCAGGCCAAGTTCTCACCTTATCCTTATGATATTGAAATCTGTTAGCAAGGGTGTACAGTCTCAGAGCTTCTTTACTCATATTGGTTATTGATGAGGAAGCAGCATAAGCTTTATCTATACTTTTCAGCATCTCATCATCATTAAGCTTTTGCTGCTGTTCTTCTTCTAGTTTAACCTTCACAGCTTCCATCTGTGAGGCAGGAGTGATGGGAGTGATGGATAAAGGTTTGGGTTTAGGCAAAGATAAAACTGCAGAGAGAGGCAGCCTATCTTCTTCCTCATCATCCTCTTCTTCTTCTTATAGCCTCAACACCCTTCTCTTCTTCTTCAAGGGTGCATCATCGGCTGTGGGTTTTGATGGTGAAGGAGTTGGTTTTGTGGGTTGTGTTTGGGTTTGTGTTGGTGTGGGAGATTGGGCAGGCTTTGCTAGCAATCTGGATATGAGTGAAGGTTTGGTTTGTTTTGCTAGCAGAGTCCTGTTCCCAGCACTGGCTTCAGAAAGGGCTTCTATGACCAGTCCCTTAGTGAATTCCCCAGCCAAACAGATCTTGGTGGTTATAGCCATGATGCTGTCCCTGGTCCATGACTTAACATCCAGGACTGGTCTCCCTAGGTACTTCGAAATAAACCTTGTCATAGCCTCAAGTCTCTCTCTTTCCTCTTGGCTATAACAAGTCCATCGGTATTCAATCTCTTTCATCTCCAACTTTCTTATCTCCTGATCTAGCATAGCAATGTCAATGTCAAAGCCTTGCCTGAACAGCTGACCAATGATGTTGTCCATTGATCGGCTATGTTCAGCATCAGCCTCCTTGACAAGGACAGCTAGATCAGTCTCCTTCACCACCTTCTCTCCCTCCTTCTCTCCTTTCTTCTTTTTGTAAGTGACACTGAAATCTTTTTAGATTTCAGCCACTTCAATATGTTCAGCTCTCTCCTCCCTCTCCTTCTCCTTCCCCTTCACCTTCTCAATCTCCTCAACCACATCCCTCTTGTTTTCCCCCTCTTTCCCCACTTCTTGCTCCTCCTCTACCCTCTTCCTCTTGGCTTTCACTGATGTCTCCCCCTTTTTGGTTGCATTGGTTAGGGTTTGACTATCAGAAAGCGTTTTGGCCACAGCAGCCTCCACCATGGGCTGTATTTGTGAGGGAAGCCTCTCATCAAGGGTTTTCATCACAATGTCTGTGATTATTGATGTGATGAGAGGCAAGGATTTTGGAAGATAGCAACTAATTGCTCAGGAGGGTTCTGTTCCTGAGAACTAATGCCAAAAGCAGAGGCAGGTGGCTGAGTTTGTGAGAGTGGCTGAGTATATGTGAGACCTTCAGGTTAAGGTGCCATCTGTGGGTTTATGGTGGCAGATGGACTTGCTTCTTAAGCTATTTTGGCAAGCAGCTCTTTGAGTCTGCTTACCTCATCCTTAAGAAGTGTATTTTGAGCAACTACGTCGTAGAAGAAGCTCAGGTCATCATCAGTTTGCACTGAATCACCTGACCTCCTGACTGTGTCAGGATGTACATGTACTGAGTGTGGCTCAGTAGTTGCATGTGCCCCTTTGTCTTGGTTCTTGGGACTTCCAGCCTCTGGATTGGATCCATCATCGGCAGTTGCCTCTGGTGAGGTCTTAGTGATGGTACCAGCTTCTTCCTGCTCAGATGTTGATGCAGGGGAAGTGGTAGCCTCACCATATTGTCTTATCTCCCTAGCCACACTGGGAGATGAGACATGTGATTCTCGGTGTTGTGGGCTCCCACTAACACTTGTTTCCACCCTCTCTTCAGTTGGAGATACCATAGTTGTGATTAGTTTCTGGGGAGAGGGTGGAGTGTTTAGATGGGTCAACACTTTGGCAATTATAAGAGTAGGGCTTTGAGGGGTGGTTTCAGTGGGAGATGGGCTAGAAGCAGATTGCATATGGGGAGGAATGTGCTCGTCAATGGAAACCTCCTCAATTGAGAAAGGTTCCAGATGTGTGGCAGCCCCTGAAATGGTTGCATCAGGCTCCTGTAAAGAGAAAACCTGTGCGGTTGTGGTAGGTGGAGTCGTGGTGACTGCTGGGAGAATCTGGCCAGCAGTCACTTCCTGCGTTTGTGTTGCAGGGGCATCCTCAGGGGACTCATCTCCCTGAGTAGCCTTTGTGGGTTTCTTTGTGGGTTTGAGCTTGGTGGGGACTTTAGACTTGGAGGTGGAGGCTGTGGGTTCCAGCTGCGTGGGTTTGCGCAGGTTGGCAGCCTTTTTGAGTGTCTGGTCGGTGTTGTGCCTGGAGTATACCTCAGCTAATACAGCCATGGCAGGGTCTCCAGTGCCAACTAGTCCCTCAGCATTAAGCTGGCTCTCTATCATGGCCATAAGGAACCGTGGATATAAAATCCAACGGTTTGCAAATGGTTTTGAGGCCATGTCTTTGAGTTCTTAAAATATTATTTTAGTAAAATTTAATGGTTGTTTGTCAAAGATAGAGTACAATACCTGTTGCCACCTTGTGGACATCTGGTCCCATGAGGATGTCTTTGGAGCCAGACAAACATTCACCATGTGGAAGATAAGTCATTGTGGATCAGGAAAATGTTTCTTCAGCAAGGTGGAGGCAGAGAGGTCACCCTGATAATCATGAGCAGTGAAAGAGAGATCAAGGGTGCCTTTGGGGTAGGCAGTTGGGAAGGTGGCATCCTCCAGCTTTAGGGTTTGTCGGATGATAACTGGAGTGATGACCACGGGTTTGTTGTTCACGGATGACCGGAGAGAGACCTCGCCATCGTTCTCTCCAGATTGAATGGTAACGTTCGTCTAGAACTCTGATAGGGAATCGGCATGAATGATTGGATTTAATAGGAAGGCCGTTTGGTATGGTGAGTCGGTCATCAAATGATGTGTGCTAGACTATCTAAATAAAACTAACAGAAATTTATTCTAAACTAGACACTGAAAAGCTTTAAATTTATAAAACTAAGACTAAGACTCGATCCTAAGCAACACAACCGGCAGTGTACCGGTCAATTGCAGAATAGCTTTAAAGTCCGAGTTATCGAACCCAAAGATTTCTGTATGGAAAACGTAAAGTAAACTTACCTAAGACTCGACTAAAATACTAAATGAAAGTAAATGGGGGGTTTGTTTTAAATTACTTTAAAAGAACTAAGACTGGACAGAAAACAAGGAATTGACTAGATTTAAATCAGGAGAAGTAAACACTACCTAGGTAAGAATCCTATACATGTTTTGGCTTTTCTTCTAACGGTTTTGGAATACTTGTGTAACCGGGATCTGAAGATACTAACTTAAAAGGGACCTAGAGAAACCTCGATACTTTCAAGGGAAGCAACTAGATTGACCTAATAAGCCGATAAAACACCGTTAATGGATTCCCCTCACAGGTTCTCCAACTATGCTAACAAGGCACCCGAAAGACACTCTACCTCACGGCGTAAATGACTCAATACCCTAAGACAGACACTCTACTTCACAGCGTGAGCGGTCCTAAGGCAAGGGGATAGATATCGGGTGACTGATCAGATTCGGTAAACAAGATGTGAAGGGTAAACTAGACAGAACTCCTCACAGAGACTCTAACCTAGCAATCACAACACACTAGACAAACCGATAACCTAATCAACTTCACAGTATTAAGATTAGTTGCATATTTAGTTAGTCAATTTCAAGACAAATCATTCCAATGACTCACTACGTCTAGCAAATCATCCAAAATCGCAAACATATAGTAAATGATCTAGCATGTACCTATTCTATGACAGACAATCACCAAGGAACACAGGAACACGTGGAATGATAAATCACTACTCAAAACTGATCTAAACACACGTCCACAACTGATCATTCAAACCAATATCTTCTCATTAGCAATTAAACACAATCATTGTTCCAAAAACCGATAAAATTCATAATCAAACATGCATATTCATCAAAACCTAGGTAGCTACAGAAGTTTACCCAAGAACCATATCAAAACAGTAGCTAAAGTTCATAAACAACTCAGTAAACATGATTCAAAAGCAAGAGTAAACAAGAAGAAGATGAAACCGATGAATAACACCCTTGAATCTTCAATCCTCTTGCTCAATCCTTGCTCCTTGATGCTTCCAATTGCTTGTTCTCTGCTTGGGATCTCCAAAATCGTCTCCTTTTTCGTCTGGAAGTCGCCTCCTGCCGTCCCCCCTCTCATTAGGTTTTTTATAAAACCTTAAATAATGATCTAGGGCAAAATTTCTCGGTTTAGCAATCTTAGCGCGTCGCCAAAATAACCACCAAAATCTTCGCTACGTGCTAAAAACAAAATAGTCGATTTCTGACGCGGGAATCTTGGCGCGTCTCTCAGATCCTGTCATCATCTTGGCGACACGCCAAGATAAGGATTTTCAGAAATCTCCCATTTGACCAAGCTTCTTCCGTTCCTTAGCTCGCATGCTTGTTTATTCTTCAAAAATCAACCATTTATGCTCCTTGAACCACAAATACCTGCAAATACACAAATACGTAAATAGAAACCGAAAACTAAAAAAAACGGGAAATAAAGACTAAAAATATATACAGAAATCGCATGGAAAACAGATGTGTTTTGCAACACATCAAGTATCCCCACACTTACCTCTTTTTCGTCCCTGAAAAAGAATTATGCTATGGAATCATAATCAGGTTTAAATCCGGTTCTCAAAAATTCAGGTTAACGACTTATATTAAGATCTAATAACATGTTGACCGCGATCACAGGTACATTTGTCCACTTAAACCCAACCGCCGATCATTCAGGTCCCCAATCGTATTGCAATTAAGTTCAAGTATTCGATTAATTCATTATGGGTCTCACACTTCGGTACCTATTCCCGTTTCAAGCTTTCGAGGCTCAGAATAAATCAAATTTCTAAGATTTTTTTCACCATCGTAACCCACTACCCAATTGTAATCCCTCTAACTCTAGATGGAATTTGTTTGTGCCCTTTTGGCATCTTTTCTGAGCTTTTCTCAATATATATTTTTTTCTGAGCATTGCCTTATTATACCTAATTCTCAGAGGTGTTGCAAGCAAGAGTCACTATCCCCCGCAACCAACGCATGAGCCTTAAGCTTATTATACCCAATTCCTAGAGGTGTTGCAAGCAAGAGTCACCATCCCCCGCAACCAACGCATAGGCCTCAGGCTTTTAAAATTTCAAGTTCATTGCTCTCTTTTTTTTTTTTTTTTTTTTTTTTATATGGGTGGATTTCCTAAGGGCGCCGCCTGTTAAAGCGTGCCTGCTAGAAAAACTACAGTTGGGTCTTAACCTACAGTGGTACCCCTTATACTGTCTACGGTTTTGGCTTCCAATGGTGAGAACCCACAAGACTTAATAATGTTTAATTAAGTGTATTTAAATACTCCTAGGATAACCTTACAAGATCAGCTGGGCCTACCCGCACATCCCAAATCAGACATGTTTTCAATCAGTTATTCATCTTATATATGTACTATTTGAAAAATCGAACACCTGATTTTATCTATCATTTTCCATTTTTAATATATGCAAACATCAAAATCAGTGACTTTTTTTTTTTTTTAGACTCAAATAAACAGACAAAAATAATAAAACTAACTACACACACTCAAATATTAAAGACTGACTGACTCAATTAAATTAAACCTAAATAAACAGACAAAAATAATAAAACTAACTACACACACTCAAATATTAAAGACTAACTGACTCAATTAATTAAACCTAAGACACGTGTCTTCCTATCCCCACACTTAAATTTAACATTGTCCTCAATGTGGAAATTAAAAAGAAAGACATAAATAAGAAGAGTTTTGGAAAAGACTTAGCTGGTAATAAGCAGATTCCATCTGTGCACAGTCTGAATCCAAAACCTCTGATCGTATAGCATTTCATTCGCGATCAGGAATCACTGGTTGCCTCCTTAAAAAGTGTTGGATATATTCACCCGAATGGAGATTGAGTACGGGTGAATTATTCCAAACCTGCAAAACAAACACTCTACCAGGCAAACACAGCATCAAACAGACTAAATAAAAATAAACAATCTGACTCAACAAAAAGGGGAATACAAATAAAATAAACATCTGACTCTACAAACTCTACAAACGGGTCGCTACCCAAAAACCATCACTCAGATCAACTTATGGGGGATCATGAAGACCCAGCTCACCCCCGAAACTAACAACCTCACATCCAAACTCACTACTAAACAAGAAACCACCAAATTCAGAATCAATCAAATCACAACAATCCCCACACTTGGGTTTTGCTAATGGTGGCGGTTCTCTATCAAACTCTAACATCCCACACTTGGGGATTTGCTATCCTCAACCACAAACTTCTCAAATTCACAATCAACTAACTCATCATCACTTTCACAAACTCGCATAAACTCATTCACCACTCGATCTAACTCATCCTCCTCCTCAACTGAATACACTCTCTCATTCTCCATCATCCTATCATCCACCTCACACAAATTGATCAAGGACACCGACTCTTTTGGAATACTAGGACCCCTAATCGATTTGGCAACCTCAAACACTACACTCTCCTCTCCCACGTGAAGTGTGATCTCACCCTTAAACACATTAATGTTAGCTTTAGCAGTACACAAGAAGGGTCTACCTAGAATGATAGGAACTCGTTCATCAGCCTCCATGTCTAACACTACAAAGTCCATGGGGAACACAAACTTACCAACCTTAACCAATAAATTCTCTACAATTCCCCGCGGATGCTTAACAGATTTATCAGCAAGGGAAAGTGTCATGCGCGTTGGGCTCAACTCACCTAAACCTAGCTTCTTATACAAGGAATAGGGCATAAGATTGATACTAGCTCCTAAATCTGCCAACGCGTGGCATTGAACTTCACTACCAAACAGACACGGGATTGTGAAGACCCCGGGATCTGCCAATTTCTCCGGTAGTTGGTTCATGACCACCGCAGAACACTCACCCGACAAGGAAACACTCGAAATTTCACCTAGTTTGCTTTTATCCTTCAAAAGGTCTTTCAAAAATTTAGCATACCTAGGCATCCACTTAATTACCTCTATGAACGGGAGATTGACCTTCAATTGTTTAAACAAATCCAAAAAGTGCCCGTAATCCTTTTCATACTTTTGATTCTTAAGCCTATCGGGAAACGGGAGACGGGAATGATCAATCACCGGAGAACGCTCAAACACACTAGGCTTCCTAACACCACTATCCCCAGAGGGATTCTCTACTACCTTCTCACTCTCATCCTTTTCAAACATGACCTCCTCAACTATAGGGCCTCTCACCTCATCTAACTGCCTACCCGACCTAGTTGTAATGGCCTTAACATGTGCATTCGGGTTCTGTTGAGTATTACCGGGCAACTGACCTTGGGGCTTCTCATCTAACCTTCTAGCTATATCCCCTACAGTCCTCTGAAGATCTAGGAAAGCTGATTGCTGATTTCTCAATAAGATATCATGTTCAGCTAGAATCTGCTGCGTCTTAGAATCCTTAACCACTAACTGAGTCAACAGATTCTCTATTCTACTTAAATCTCCACTATTCTGCCCTGACTGACCACCTGAACCACTACCCTGCCCCTGGTTTTGATTAGAATTCTGTGAGAAACCTGGGGGAGCACCTGAAGAACGCCAGTTGTTCTGATTTCTCCAACCGGAGTTATAAGAATTGTTACCTACATAACTGGCTTGCTCTTGACCTATCAAGGGCACTCACTAGTGGCATGGTCACCTCTACATAGCTCACACCTATCAACCTTCTTTTTCAGCTCTCTAACCTCACGAACTAGGCTATCAAGAGCAGCAGCCACACTAGTATCCATGGTGACATGGTGAACTCCTCGAGATGAGGCACCAGTGGCAGGACTGGAATTCCTGTTTCCAGACCGCTGCTCATGTTCTGCTTGGGCAAAACTCTCAAACATCTCATTACATTCATTCACATTTTTCTTACCCATGAGATGCCCACCCGCAGACGTGTCAAACCTAGCTCTCGTCTCATAATTCAACCCATTGTAAAACTTTTCTACCAAAGCCCATTCAGACAAACCATGCTGGGAGCAACGACTAAGGAGGTTTTGAAACCTCTCCCAAGCACGATAGTAAGGTTCATCGGGCTCCATCCTAAACGAATGTATCTCATCTCTAAGCCTAGATGCCTTGGCCGGCGGAAAATATTTATGAAGAAAACGCTCACGAAGAGCCGGCCAGGTGGTGAAAGTACCAGCTGCATGAGATTCGAGCCAAGTGGCGGCTCGATCAGCAAGTGAAAAGGGAAACAGCTGTAAAAAGATGGCATCATCAGACGCACCCTGCAACTTAAAAGTTCTACCTATTCGCTCTAGCGACCTATGTGTGCAGGGGCGTCCTCATCCTCTCGTCCGTGGAACTGACAGTTATTAGTGATAGCTGTCATGACGTAGGATGGGATCTGCCAGGAGTTATCATTAGCAATGGTAGGAAGTATGATTGGATTGCTAACTCCTGTGAAGCCATTGGTGGCTTGCTGATGAACAGTTTGATTTCCAGCCATATGTGTGTGTGGTGAACTAGGTGGGCTAGAATCTGCAGAAGAAATAAAAGAAGGTGCTGTAGGAAAAGATGTAGAATCAAAAACAGAAAGAGAAGAAGTACCACCCTTAAATTTGGGCAACGCAAGCTGCAAATCTTGATCCGAAGGTGGTCCTTGTGATCTCAAACGGGGCATAAACCTGTAAAACACAAAATTAAAAACCGTAAGACTGACTCAAACAAATAAAATAAAAACAAATAGAATTGAAAACAAACTAATTAAAAAAAACACTTAGCACAGATAGCAATTAAATCAAGTAAGTCTAATTAACGCAATCGCCAAGAAATCCCCGGCAACGGCGCCAAAAACTTTGATGTGTGCTAAACTATCTAAATAAAACTAACAGAAATTTATTCTAAACTAGACACTGAAAAGCTTTAAATTTATAAAACTAAGACTAAGACTCGATCCTAAGCAACACAACCGGCAGTGTACCGGTCAATTGCAGAATAGCTTTAAAGTCCGAGTTATCGAACCCAAAGATTTCTGTATGGAAAACGTAAAGTAAACTTACCTAAGACTCGACTAAAAATACTAAATGAAAGTAAATGGGGGGTTTGTTTTAAATTACTTTAAAAGAACTAAGACTGGACAGAAAACAAGGAATTGACTAGATTTAAATCAGGAGAAGTAAACACTACCTAGGTAAGAATCCTATACATGTTTTGGCTTTTCTTCTAACGGTTTTGGAAATACTTGTGTAACCGGGATCTGAAGATACTAACTTAAAAGGGACCTAGAGAAACCTCGACACTTTCAAGGGAAGCAACTAGATTGACCTAATAAGCCGATAAAACACCGTTAATGGATTCCCCTCACAGGTTCTCCAACTATGCTAACAAGGCACCCGAAAGACACTCTACCTCACGGCGTAAATGACTCAATACCCTAAGACAGACACTCTACTTCACAGCGCGAGCGGTCCTAAGGCAAGGGGATAGATATCGGGTGACTGATCAGATTCGGTAAACAAGATGTGAAGGGTAAACTAGACAGAACTCCTCACAGAGACTCTAACCTAGCAATCGCAACACACTAGACAAACCGATAACCTAATCAACTTCACAGTATTAAGATTAGTTGCATATTTAGTTAGTCAATTTCAAGACAAATCATTCCAATGACTCACTACGTCTAGCAAATCATCCAAAATCGCAAACATATAGTAAATGATCTAGCATGTACCTATTCTATGACAGACAATCACCAAGGAACACGTGGAATGATAAATCACTACTCAAAACTGATCTAAACACACGTCCACAACTGATCATTCAAACCAATATCTTCTCATTAGCAATTAAACACAATCATTGTTCCAAAAACCGATAAAATTCATAATCAAACATGCATATTCATCAAAACCTAGGTAGCTACAGAAGTTTACCCAAGAACCATATCAAAACAGTAGCTAAAGTTCATAAACAACTCAGTAAACATGATTCAAAAGCAAGAGTAAACAAGAAGAAGATGAAACCGATGAATAACACCCTTGAATCTTCAATCCTCTTGCTCAATCCTTGCTCCTTGATGCTTCCAATTGCTTGTTCTCTGCTTGGGATCTCCAAAATCGTCTCCTTTTTCGTCTGGAAGTCGCCTCCTGCCGTCCCCCCTCTCATTAGGTTTTTTATAAAACCTTAAATAATGATCTAGGGTAAAATTTCTCGGTTTAGCAATCTTAGCGCGTCGCCAAAATAACCACCAAAATCTTCGCTACGCGCTAAAAACAAAATAGTCGATTTCTGACGCGGGAATCTTGGCGCGTCTCTCAGATCCTGTCATCATCTTGGCGACACGCCAAGATAAGGATTTTCAGAAATCTCCCATTTGACCAAGCTTCTTCCGTTCCTTAGCTCGCATGCTTGTTTATTCTTCAAAAATCAACCATTTATGCTCCTTGAACCACAAATACCTGCAAATACACAAATACGTAAATAGAAACCGAAAACTAAAAAAAACGGGAAATAAAGACTAAAAATATATACAGAAATCGCATGGAAAACAGATGTGTTTTGCAACACATCATCAGATCAATGGCATTGTGAAATTTTGACCAGAAGGGCGATTTAGTAAGGTATGCGACACAGTTGTGTCGGGGCTTGAGTTGCATGGTCACCATTAATGGTGTATGGGAAGCTTCAGAGGTTTTTGAAAGTTAGGTCAAATGAGAATGAAAAGCTCTAAAGGTTTGGTTGGGTATTTATAGGCTAAAAGAAAACTACTGAAGGGTTTGGTGTTAGTCATCAGTTGTTGAAACTACTGATGATATGGTTTTAACCTTCAGAAGTTGTAACATCTGAGGACTTGGTGTTAGTCTTCAGTAGTTGAAACTACTGAGACCTTGGTTTTGTCCTTCAGATGTTGTAAACGACTGAAGACTTGTTGTTAGTCATCAGTAGTTATAAACTACTGAAGATATGGTTTTCATCTTCAGACGTTGTAACAACTGAAGACTTGGTGTTAGTCTTCAGTAGTTGTAAACTACTGACATCAGTAGTTATAAACTACTGAAGACATGGTTTTGCTTCAGTTGTTGTAAACAACTGAGGACTTGGTGTTAGTCATCAGTAGTTGTGAAACTACTGAAGACATGGTTTTGTCCTTCAGTTGTTTGGGTATGAAACAGCAGATGTAGGTATCAGCTGAAGAGTAAAGTTACTCATCAGCTGTTTTCGTCAATTCAGTTGTTTCATTCTGACCTCCACATTTACTCATCAGCTCTTTGACTGACCTTCAGATGTTTTATTGGCCCTTCAGCTCTTGTGAATATTTATTCTTCAGCTCTTGTGATCAGATGTTCATAAGTGCTGATGAAATAAATTATTCTTCAGAGCTGGTGAACAAATTTTGTCTTCAGTACTTATGTGTAAGATTGCACATCAGTACTTGTGAACAAAATTGTTCTTCAGTACTTATTTGTTTGAAAATTGTACATCAGTAGTTATATCCACATCAGTAGTTGTAACTACATCAGCTGTTTTCAACAAATAATGTACTTCAGTACTTTGAATCATTTTAGTCTGCAGTAGTTGTGAAAATGCTGAAGACTAAATTATTCATCAGTACTTATATTTGACCTTTGCATACCAATGCTCATCAGTACTTGTGAACTGAGAGCATCAGTATTAGTCAAATTATTCTAGCTGCAGAATACCAAGGCTTAGTACCAAATTTTGGAATGTGGTACTATCTAAAGGCTTAGTAAAGATGTCTGCAAACTTATCAGCACTAGGCACAAACTTTGGATCAATCAGACCTTTTTCATAGCAGTCTCTTATAAAATGATGTCTGATCTCTATATGTTTGGTTCTAGAGTGCTGGACTGGATTTTTAACAATACAAAGAGCTGAAGCACTATCCATTAGTAATGGAGTCTTAGTCTCTGTAATGCCATAATCCAAGAGTTGGTTCTGAAGCCAGAGTACCTGGGAAGTACAACTTGCAGCAGCAATGTACTCAGCTTCAGCTGTGGATGTAGCAGTTGATGTTTGTTTCTTACTCTGCCAAGAAACTAAACAATTGCCTAGGAATTGGCAACCACCAGAGGTGGATTTTCTGGTGACTTTGCATCCTGCATAGTCACTATCAGAGAAAGCAACTAATTTGCAAGAATGCCCAGTTGAGCACCTGTGACAACCCTAATTTTTTTTTTATTTATTTATTTATAATGTTTACGAGAATTTACAATTTATTTTTTTATTTTTGTTATTATTTATAATAATAAAAATAAAAAAATAATAATAATAACAAATGATATTATTAAAAATAATAATATTAATAATAATAACAATAATAATAATAATGATATTATTAATAAAAATAATTTATAAAAATTATTAAACTTAATTTAATAAGTTCAGGGTTAGTTTTGTAAATTTTGAAACTTGTTTTAAAAGATTAAAACATGAAATAAAAATGTTTTAAAACTCCAGGGACCATTCTGTAAATATCCCAAACCACCCGCCCCTTTCCCCGTATTTCCGATCACCACCTCCGGCCGGTTTCCGGCCAACTCCGGCGACCCCCAACATACAAAACTAATCGGTTTTTGACCAAATTAAACACCCCGACATTATCATATACATGATTCGAACCTGTCCCCCTCTTAATTTGGATAATGGAGTTACCTAACCCACTAAACCCACTCTCGACCGAAAGTCGGCCGACCACCCACCAATAACGCGCACTATGCTGTAAATTAATCAGAATAATCATGTATATAAGACAATATATCAGTTCCTAATCGAATGCACCATTCTAAACCATCTGAAACACAACCAAACTTCTCAAATTAAACACCTCTATCGCGAACCTGCAACTCAATTGAAACCTTACTTAAACCCGTTATAAACCTAAATTAACAGAGGGTTATCTACTCTTAACACCTATAGAAGCTGCCTATGCGAGCAATTCGATTATAATCATCATTTGAACATCGATTCAAACCCATCTTGGTCGCGACCTGTTCATCGAGCATTGATCATCGATACGAACACCAAACAGGTAATTAAAACTACCATTATGCTCGGTTTTACTTGGGGATTAAAAGCCCCAAGTTTAATTTCTTGATTTCAGTCGATTTGGCTTTCGATTTGGTTGAGAACCGAACTAGGGTTCTTGGTGATTTGGGGATTCATTCGGGTTTGTGTTTAAGAGATTTAAAAGCTGAATCTAACCGCGGCCACGGCCTTGGTTTACTGGTTTGGGTGTGTGCTTGTGAACCGGAGGTTAGGGGTTCGAACCCTGCCCCCAACACATTTTTTTTAAAAGCCTTTTTAAGTCTTTTAAAAATGCAGAAAAATTACCAAAAATTATAGAAATAATTTTTAAGAACTTCTTTTATTTTAAATACCTTTAAATGATTTTCTGTAATTTATTTATTTAAAAACACCTTAAAATAAATTTATAAAATAATATTTAAAAATATTATAAATAACCATTTTTACAAATAGACTTTAAATGATGATTTAAAGTATTAATCTATTGATTGGACACCATATTAATTTTTAATTATGGATAAATTATAATAATTGTGGAAATTTATTTCTTTAAATTCCTTATTTAATTATTTATTTATATACTTATTACAAATGTTATAAATAGTTACTTTTATAAAAATGAATTTTAAATGATGATTTAAATCATCAAGTTATTAATAAGGATTATATTATTTTAATTATGGATTTATTATGATAAATGAAGGAATTATATTTAATAAATTTCATAAATTATTTACAAATACAAATATTATCATTATAATTATGATCACGTCATTGTTATTATTAATATCAATATTGGTAATATTATTAAGACATGGTGTTGTTTGTATACCAAATCGTGTACGTCAAACCGAAACGACCCGAATCCGACCAAATATATTTATTCGCGTTGAACATGTTTTAAAAACTTAATTACAATTAATAATAGGTGTAGATCGTGTTTGATCGTGCATTGCCTTATTCTTTGAAGTTCTTGTTCATTTCATTACATCAAATCAAGGTGAGTTCAAGCCCCACTGTTTTATTAAATCTCTTTTGGGTGAGTTCAGGCCCCACTATTTTACTAAATCTCTTTTGGGTAAGTTCATTTTATTAAAACTCTTTTGGGGGAGATAGCATACTGGTAATGTTACAAACGTTTTCATTATATATTTAAGATGTGTATGATATTAATATAGTGCTGTTTATCATTGTACAAGTCCTCACACTTTCGAATTGTTAATATTGAATAGCGGGGAAAGTTGGGTAGTACTACTGGGTGTGACGAGCCCTACCTGTGTGACTTGAGGTCAACCGGGTGCAATTTGTCCTATGAACATTAGTCACGATATGGAGACGTCGTGGCTGGAGGCAAACATAACATAGTCAGCTTCAATGTCGAAATCACTATTTAATATCGTTTGTGAATGGGCTAGCTAGCCATTACAATGCACATGCTTAAATATACGCTGTTGTTAAACTGGGATGTTTAACTGTGAACTCTTGAACTGATCAACCGTTGGGTTGATACACGCTATTGTTAAACTGGGATGTTTAACTGCAAACTCTTAAACTGATCAACCGTTGGGTTGATACACGCTATTGTTAAACTGGGATGTTTAAACTCAAACTCTTGAACTTACCAACCATTGGGTTGATACACACTTTTGTTAAACTGTTTGTTTAAACATAAACTCTTGAACTCACCAACCGTGTGTTGACTTTTAGTATGCTATTCTCAGGTCATTAAATCTGGACTGCTGTTAGGAGCACTACACGGGTCAAGCATGCATCCTAACGCTTAAACAATGATACATTTGTTTATCTCTATATTTTGGGTTTGTTTTATTTGTTTAAACGCTTCCGCATGAATTATAAAAGTTTAAACTTTGGTTTGTTATGTTAAACGTTGCATATAGAGTCGTTCCAAGTAACTATTGACTGTGATCCTGGTTTGTTCACACCCCTCCGTGATAGATTCCAGACCCGGAATTTGAGGGTGTGACAGATTGGTATCAAAACCATTGGTTATAGAGAACTAGGTTGCATACACACTAGACTATAACCGCACACAGTTAGTTAGTTACTTGTTCCTAGTCTTCCTAAACTTAACTTATCATCGTAGGTTCAAATCCTTAGACTTTATGTCTAACCTATGAAAATCTTATCGAGGTTTTGAATTCCATAAACCAAATGAACTTGTGTGACACATAGACACCTGTATTCTGGATTTCCTGGCAAAAGGCCCTCGGGTTAAGGCTAGCATATCGCATATATCTCATTGCGAGACCTGGTATGCTTACCTGGGGATTTCTGGGATGAGTGATAAACTATGGTCAATACACAGGTCTCTAAGGCAAATGGGTCAAATTACCTTGGCGTGTCAATGATTCCCAAACTTTACTGATCTTTTCGTATACCTTGATTGATCGACCCCGATACAATACATACATATTTGATACTTCAACCATTGATGACCACTATACTTGACAAGATATGTTAACCTGTTAGGAGGAACCGGGGTGATCATGCAAAGCAAGTTACCATTACGGGTGCACACGTAATTGTAACTTGTCGTGCATGCTAAGTCCGGTGAATCTGGTCGGGTGGTAACATTGTAGTCAGTATAAGTCATCATTCCTACACCTTGAGCAAGAAAGTCTCGGTCTTCATAGAACATAGCTACTGATGTGGAAACTATCTATCAGTTCTACTTGTAGGAATGCTCACCTTACCTTGAATTTGGACGAAATTCAAACCATGACATTTGTGTTAATCCCGCGGATTCGAACTGATTCTCTAGCTTGTCTGTTTCTTTAAATCCTTGAATTTCTCTTCCTTTTTCATTTCAAGACAAAAGGTCTATTTTCATACGACTGATAGCTTTTGATATTTGGTAATTTAAAGAATGTCTGGAAGAGAACGTGGACGTAGGGAGAAATAACAATCATGAGTATTACAAGTTTCTATTCTATACCCTAGAGTGCTAGGATCATAATTCTAGTAAGACCTTGTTAAGGGTAATAAAACATTACTGACACTTGCTTTTACTTAAGTCTCGTCCTACTTAGAGCTTTCATGGTACTTCCAATCATTTTAAGAGACATTCCTCCACTTAGTATTTCGGTAACTAAGGAACTGGTTGAATATTTAGAATGGAAGTGGACTACAGGAAATATAGAAGAGTGATGAAACTCATATTCTTTGGGATGATGCTAAGGAAAATTAGGATGTCGTGTAACCGGTTAAAGCACATTCTTAGTATACCGGTGATGCTTATATATAGGGTTAGTGAGGTAAGTTCAAAGCCTTGGTGATTGGGTGCTATTACTTAAGGAATGAAATGCAAAAGTTAGAATTGTAATTCTAAAATCATGCAATGGTAGGTTAGGTTGTGCTTTTTATACTGACAAACTCCATAAATTGACAAAGCTGATGTCATACCTTATGACATTAGACCAAATAGAGTTAAGGACACTGAGAAAAAAAAAATCTAGTGAGTAGTAGAAAGAAGTTGGAGGGTCAAACAAGCAATCTAGCGGTAAGGTAGACAAGAATGCCAATGTTGTGAACCTAGCTATGTTGGTTAATATGATTAAGCTAACGTGTGTTAAACGGGGACATTAAGAAGGTTGGAGTTCCGACCATTACTATAAGTGTGCCCTAGGTCGATTAGGACCCCAGGACAAGTTAGAAACAATCAGAATTAGGAAATGGCTATAGCTAGAAAGTAAGAACAGTTAAATTATGGAAATAAAGGTCATATAAGTCAAAGTAATACATCACGCGGTCATACATTTACGACTGAAGCAAGCCACATTTGACAAGACTAAGTGTTGTTACATGTATGTACCTTATCATCAATAGCTACGCATCTATTTGATACCAGGGTTGATAATAGCTTTGATTCTTCTAGAATTATTCTTTAACTTAGCATTAACCCTAGTTGCTTAGAAATCATTTTACTTAGTAGAAATAACCAATGGTAGAAATTAGTACAAGAAGGTCATGTCTTTGACATAGACTTAGTACTGTAGGAATTGGTTATCGAAGCATGAAATCAAGATAGTCCGCCAGGAGAAGGTGGTTCAACCTATCAAACCAAAGCATGATCCCTGAACCTGAAAGGAGACCCAATCGTTTTAGGTTGATTTTTATTCTAAGCTTGGAGCACTTAACTTCGTAAATTGATTTATCTCCCTTTATCCTTATTTGACCTAGCTATATGGAACCATTTATTCCTTATCTATCCACTCTCATTTTGAGCTATCATCAAAACGTGATTGTGTGATGGTAGCCTTCCTAAACAAATGCTATCAACCATGTCACACGAGATAAGATCTCCATTATCAGGGGTCGTTAAGCATAGTAGAAATTCTATCAACAACAAAACTTGATAAAGATCAGAAACAACTTTTGAGTGTCATGTTGTCTTCTGATGATCTAGTCCTGCAACTTATTAGTGACATCCTCGACTTTTCCTAAGTTGAGTCAGGAGTTCTGAGGTTGGAGGCCACAAAATTTAGGCCAAGAAGAGGTGACGTCCCAGTGGAGGTTAATGGTGATTTTTTACAGATTAGACAAATTCTCACCCACTTGATCAGCAATGCTATCAAGGTTACCCACCAAGGAAAGGTTCAGAGTAACCTTTATGTAATAGCAAACCCATTATCTCACAACATCAAGAAATTAACCTGCATCTGTTTCAACCGTGGTATGACGTTAAAACATCAATCGTTATTCTGAATGATTGATTCATTTTCTGTTTTAATAATATTCTTAACCATTTTCGTGAACTCATTCCAAGATCTTCGTATAGTTTATTTTTTTCTTTAGACCGATGGTTGGTCAAAGGAGAAATACATATTCACAAGAAATGCGTTAAGATCGTTTCATATGGTGACGTTTGGGATTCTTAAATTCCGACGGATAACCTTTCTTATCATTGTTGGTCTTATCTTGAATTCTAGACATCACCTTACCACGAAATTATATTCTGGAAATTATGGATCGGAAAGTTAAACAACTAAAACATGGCAAGGTTCCGATTGTCAAAATTCGATGGAACTCCCGGCGTGGTCCTGAGTTCACTTGGGAACGAGAGGACGAAATGAAGCGCAAGCATCCTAACCTGTTCAAGGATGCTGCCAGTACATCTTAATTTTCGGGACGAAAATTCCTCTAACAGGGGAATGATGTGACAACCCGAAATTTTTATTTATTTATTTATTTATAATGTTTACGAGAATTTACAATTTATTTTTTTTATTTTTGTTATTATTTATAATAATAAAAAAAAAAATAATAATAATAATGATATTAATAAATAATAATAACAATAATAATAATAATGATATTATTAATAAAATAATTTATAAAAATTATTAAACTTAATTAATAAGTTCAGGGTTAGTTTTGTAAATTTTGAAACTTGTTTTAAAAGATTAAAACATGAAATAAAAATGTTTTAAAACTCCAGGGACCATTCTGTAAATATCCCAAACCACCCGCCCCTTTCCCCGTATTTCCGATCACCACCTCCGGCCGGTTTCCGGCCAACTCCGGCGACCCCCAACATACAAAACTAATCGGTTTTTGACCAAATTAAACACCCCGACATTATCATATACATGATTCGAACCTGTCCCCCTCTTAATTTGGATAATGGAGTTACCTAACCCACTAAACCCACTCTCGACCGAAAGTCGGCCGACCACCCACCAATAACGCGCACTATGCTGTAAATTAATCAGAATAATCATGTATATAAGACAATATATCAGTTCCTAATCGAATGCACCATTCTAAACCATCTGAAACACAACCAAACTTCTCAAATTAAACACCTCTATCGCGAACCTGCAACTCAATTGAAACCTTACTTAAACCCGTTATAAACCTAAATTAACAGAGGGTTATCTACTCTTAACACCTATAGAAGCTGCCTATGCGAGCAATTCGATTATAATCATCATTTGAACATCGATTCAAACCCATCTTGGTCGCGACCTGTTCATCGAGCATTGATCATCGGATACGAACACCAAACAGGTAATTAAAACTACCATTATGCTCGGTTTTACTTGGGGATTAAAAGCCCCAAGTTTAATTTCTTGATTTCAGTCGATTTGGCTTTCGATTTGGTTGAGAACCGAACTAGGGTTCTTGGTGATTTGGGGATTCATTCGGGTTTGTGTTTAAGAGATTTAAAAGCTGAATCTAACCGCGGCCACGGCCTTGGTTTACTGGTTTGGGTGTGTGCTTGTGAACCGGAGGTCAGGGGTTCGAACCCTGCCCCCAACACATTTTTTTAAAAGCCTTTTTAAGTCTTTTAAAAATGCAGAAAAATTACCAAAAATTATAGAAATAATTTTTAAGAACTTCTTTTATTTTAAATACCTTTAAATGATTTTCTGTAATTTATTTATTTAAAAACACCTTAAAATAAATTTATAAAATAATATTTAAAAATATTATAAATAACCATTTTTACAAAATAGACTTTAAATGATGATTTAAAGTATTAATCTATTGATTGGACACCATATTAATTTTTAATTATGGATAAATTATAATAATTGTGGAAATTTATTTCTTTAAATTCCTTATTTAATTATTTATTTATATACTTATTACAAATGTTATAAATAGTTACTTTTATAAAAATGGATTTTAAATGATGATTTAAATCATCAAGTTATTAATAAGGATTATATTATTTTAATTATGGATTTATTATGATAAATGAGGAATTATATTTAATAAATTTCATAAATTATTTACAAATACAAATATTATCATTATAATTATGATCACGCCATTGTTATTATTAATATCAATATTGGCAATATTATTAAGACATGGTGTTGTTTGTATACCAAATCGTGTACGTCAAACCGAAACGACCCGAATCCGACCAAATATATTTATTTGCGTTGAACATGTTTTAAAAACTTAATTACAATTAATAATAGGTGTAGATCGTGTTTGATCGTGCATTGCCTTATTCTTTGAAGTTCTTGTTCATTTCATTACATCAAATCAAGGTGAGTTCAAGCCCCACTGTTTTATTAAATCTCTTTTGGGTGAGTTCAGGCCCCACTATTTTACTAAATCTCTTTTGGGTAAGTTCATTTTATTAAAACTCTTTTGGGGGAGATAGCATACTGGTAATGTTACAAACGTTTTCATTATATATTTAAGATGTGTATGATATTAATATAGTGCTGTTTATCATTGTACAAGTCCTCACACTTTCGAATTGTTAATATTGGATAGCGGGGAAAGTTGGGTAGTACTACTGGGTGTGACGAGCCCCACCTGTGTGACTTGAGGTCAACCGGGTGCAATTTGTCCTATGAACATTAGTCACGATATGGAGACGTCGTGGCTGGAGGCAAACATAACATAGTCAGCTTCAATGTCGAAATCACTATTTAATATCGTTTGTGAATGGGCTAGCTAGCCATTACAATGCACATGCTTAAATATACGCTGTTGTTAAACTGGGATGTTTAACTGTGAACTCTTGAACTGATCAACCGTTGGGTTGATACACGCTATTGTTAAACTGGGATGTTTAACTGCAAACTCTTAAACTGATCAACCGTTGGGTTGATACACGCTATTGTTAAACTGGGATGTTTAAACTCAAACTCTTGAACTTACCAACCATTGGGTTGATACACACTTTTGTTAAACTGTTTTGTTTAAACATAAACTCTTGAACTCACCAATCGTGTGTTGACTTTTAGTATGCTATTCTCAGGTCATTAAATCTGGACTGCTGTTAGGAGCACTACACGGGTCAAGCATGCATCCTAACGCTTAAACAATGATACATTTGTTTATCTCTATATTTTGGGTTTGTTTTATTTGTTTAAACGCTTCCGCATGAATTATAAAAGTTTAAACTTTGGTTTGTTATGTTAAACGTTGCATATAGAGTCGTTCCAAGTAACTATTGACTGTGATCCTGGTTTGTTCACACCCCTCCGTGATAGATTCCAGACCCGGAATTTGAGGGTGTGACAGTACCAAAGACCTAGTGATTGGGTACCCTGCAGATATCTAAAGATCCTTTTGACTGCAATCAAATGGGATTCTTTAGGTGCAGCCTGAAATCTAGCACAGGCACATGTTGCAAACATGATGTCTGGTCTAGAAGCTGTAAGGTACATTAAGGACCCAATCATACATCTGTAAAGGGTTTCATCAACCGCTTTACCTTTCTGATCTACATCCAGTTGTGTGATGCTGCTCATGGGAGTAGAACAGGACTTACAGTTTTGTAAATCAAACTTATTCAACAACTCTTTGGTGCATTTGGACTGATGAATAAAGATACCATCAGCCCTTTGTTTGATTTGCAACCCTAGAAAGAACTGTAATTCTCCCATAGCACTCATTTCAAACTTTTGCTTCATGAGCTTTGTGAATTCATCACACAACTATGGATCAGAGGATGCAAAATTATGTCATCTACATAAATTTGAACAAGGAGCTTATTCTGTCCCACAGTCTTGATGAATAAGGTTTTATCAATGGTGCCTCTAGTAAACTTATTTTCTAGAAGAAAAGTTGAGAGTGTCTCATACCAGGCTCTAGGAGCTTGCTTCAGCCCATAAAGAGCCTTATCCAGCTTATACACCCAATCAGGATGTTTATTGCCCTCAAAGCCTGGTGGTTGACACACATAAACTTCCTCCTTTATTTACCATATAAGAAGGCACTTTTGACATCCATTTGATAAACCTTAAGACTATGAAAGGCAGCATAAGCTAAGAACAATCTAATTGCCTCCAGTCTGGCTACAGGGGCAAAGATTTCATCATAATCGATGCCTTCCTCTTGTGCAAACCCCTGGACAACCAGCCTGGCCTTGTTCTTAACTATTTGGCCCTTGTCATCTGTTTTGTTCCTAAATACCCATTTAGTGCCTATTGCACACTTACCTTGTGGTAAAGGAACAAGCTCCCACACTTGCTGTTTCTTGAACTGAAGAAGCTCAAGCTGCATTGCTTCAACCCATCCATTGTCTCTGAGTGCAACATGGTAGTTCTTAGGCTCTTGCTGACTGATGAAGAGAGCATAGAAGCAGAAGTTGGACAATTGACTCCTGGTTGAGACTCCAGCATTGATATCACCAATGATTTGAGACATTGGGTGATTCTTCAGCTCATTATAAACTATAAGATCAGTGTAAGTGTTTGTAGAACCTTCAGCAGCAACAGAAGGTGATTGAGATTCTTGAAACCATGTAGGAGATGGCAGCTCAAATGAAGTAGAGCAAGCAGAAATCTCATCAGCATTTGTCGTGGATGGAGCTGCTGAAGCTACAGGAGCATCAGGTTTAGTGAACTCAGGCAGGTTGTCGCTAAACCTGAAAAGGTGAGTACTGGCTACATCATCATCAGTACCACCAGGTGGAGAACTGTTGACAGGCACAACAGCTGGAGGTTGATAAGGAACATATTGCAGTTTCCAGATCAAACAACTCCACAGGGTTTTGTGGAATCTTGTCCTTTGGAGATTCATTAAACTTGACATGCAAAGTTTCTTCAACTATCTTTGTCCTACAGTTGAAAACTCTGTATGCCTTGCAAGTTGATGAATAACCAACAAAATACCCTGCATCCACCTTACTAGCAAACTTCTGGAGTGGATTGCTAGTGTTGAGAATGAAACATGGACACCCAAAAGCTCTAAAGAAGGAAATCAGAGGGGCCAAATGATGAAGTACTTCATAAGGAGTCTTCATCAACCTCTGATTCACTAATGCTCTATTCTGCACATAGCAAGCTGTGTTGACAGCTTCAGCCCAAAAGGTCAGTGGCATCCTGAGTCAGCCAGCATTGACCTTGCAGCTTCAATAAGAGTCCTGTTCTTCCTCTCAACCACTCCATTCTGTTCAGGAGTTCTTGGAATGTTGAACTGCCTTTTAATTCCATTTGACAGGTAGAAGTCATCAAGTGTGTGATTTCTAAACTCTGTTCCATTGTCACTCCTCACACACTTGACCTGAAGGGAATACTGCTTCTCCACAAATAACACAAAGTTCATTATAGCCTTGGCAGCTTCATCTTTAGAGTGCAAGAAGAAAGTCCATACAAATCTGGAGTAATCATCCACAATTACCAGACAGTATTTCTTCTTTGCCATGCTCATTATTCTGACAGGACTAAAGAGATCCATGTGCAGGAGTTGCAAGCAGGCATTGGACTTTGGTTCTTCTATAGAAGGGAATGAAACTTTGTGCTGCTTTCCCTTTAAACAAGCAGTGCAGTTGCCTTCACACTTGAACTCCTTCAAAGGCAACCCTCTTACTAAACCATGGCTTATCAGCTGATTCATGTTCTTGAGATTAACATGCCCCAGCCTTCTATGCCATAGAGTAGACTCTTGAGAAGAGGCCTTGGAGAATAAGCAAGGATGGCCTTTTAGATCTATCTTTTTGGAAAGATCTAAGGCATATACTCTTCCTGTCCTGTTGTCCTTCAGGAGAGTATATTCATCCAACACCTTGTCAATCAAATTTAGAACTTTGGATGACAGAATCCGACAGTTCTGGCTTGTGAAAAGGGCAACATGGCCTTTATCACACATTTGACTGACACTCAAGAGATTGTACTTGAGATTCTCCACATGGTTAACATCATCAAACCTTATTTCCCCATTGAAGACAAAGCCTTTTTCGATGATGTAACCCTTTGCATCATTGCCAAAGGAGACAAATCCCTTCTTTCCTTGAGAGTAGTCATTAAGAAGGGAACTGCTTCCTGTCACATGCATGGATCCTCCACTGTCTACATACCAGATGCTTCTTTGGCATGTTGAAGAACCCTGCAATCATAACAACAAGTTAGTTAGTTTTAGAGACCCAAACCTTTTTGGTTTTGGGTCTATTCTCAACAACAGGTGCAACACTAACAGGTGTGTTACGTGTGACAGCCTGAGGTGAAGGAGATGGTGTAGAAGAGGAACCATTTGGCTTGGATTTCCTTTTCTGTGGTTTCAACACAGGAGCATCTAATTGGTTGACTCTTCCATTAGATGCTGAACCATCATCACAAGTTGTGTCTGACTTTGTGATAAAGCTTTCAGCTCTTCAGACACATTAGGGCTTGCTGATGATGGATTCCTGTGTTGCACCATCTTTTTTGAGCAACCTCAGTTGTTGCCTGAGTAACCCCTACATTCTTTTGGATTTGCTTTTGGGCTTAGGGGTTTCAGGCTTTGATGTTACTAGTACAAACTTGGTCTCAAACTCATTTTTTATTGTATTCATGTGCTCTTTAATTTCTTCTTTTGTTTGAGTTTGGAACCTCTTTTGTACCAGCAATCATCAGTAAGATGATTGAACAAGCCACATATCTCACATGGCTTCTTCTTCATCTTATGTTGATCATCTATTGAAGAGGATGAAACTGCTGAAGACTTGTTCTTCAGCTGTTTGCTATCAGTACTTGCAATTTTCTTCCTGACATTCTCTTCAGTAGTCTTCAAACCCTTTCTACTGGCAGTTTTCTTCTCTTCAGTACTGGCAGTAGTTGGGGTTTGACCTTCAGGTGTTATCACTTGCTCTCCAGTACTTTCAGTACTTCTAGAGAAAACACCTGAGTTGATCAACTTGTTGATCATGTGACAGTCATGTTGGATCATGATAAGGCTGGTGCAACCAAATTCACTTCATAGTCACTTTTGGTACTACATCAAAAGGCTTCCGAAGTCAAGCAAGAGATCTTCCGAGAGTCTAAGGAACAACAGCTGAAAACAGCTTCCGAAGACAAAGTCTGATGAAGAGCTGAAGACAAAGTCTGAAAGCTTCCGAAGACAAAGTCTGATGAAAAAGCTGAAGACAAAGTCTGCTTCCGAAGACAAAGAAGACTCCAAGCTTCGGAAGAAGTAGTCTTCCGAAGTATAAATACCCTCGGAAGAAGTTGTTCTTCCGAAGCACTTTACCCTTTCGGAAGACATTGCTATGTCCAGCAGATAAAAGTATGGTCCCTGACAGTCCGCTGCAGACCTCTGATACAGCATGGCATCTTCCTAAAGAGCCATGTTGTTGACCATACTTTATTCTACTGTTCACCTTTTTATGTTAGTACATGTTACCAACTTTAGTTGGTGACAAAAGGTAAGTCAGGGACATGTCCTGACTACCAACTCTCAGGCAAAATGTCTGAAAGACCTCACCTAGAGTCTTGTAGTATAGATGTAAGGTTAGAGGTGTCCAGCTGGAATCAAAGTATTCCCGGCTGTAGGTAGTATTATATATATCTTCTCCCTGTAACTCTTTAGATAAGCGATTTGAGTCCAAGTGTCTTGTAATCCTTTGAGTTGAGAAGCAATATATAAAAGTACCTTGAAAATTACTTGCTGTGTTAATTTTCTTACTGCTTGTTACTTGTTATATTGTGATCAACTCTTTAAAGACTGCTTGCCGAGTGTTGATTCAAGGTGAGTTGAGAGAAAACCACCCGAAATCCGATCCTGCAATTGGTATCAGAGCGCCAGGCTCTTGATTGTGAGATCTTACCATCCTAATCAACCTGTTTTTCACTCCTCACCACAATCCACTCACTCAAATGGCTGCTCTCTCCAAGGCTGATATGGAAACTGGTACCTTGACCAAGTCCCCTATGATCACCCCTGAAGACTTTGACACATGGTGTATGCGGATGGAAGGCTTCATCAAGTGTCAAGACTCAAGAATGTGGGACTCCATTGTCAATGGTCCTTTCATACCAAGCACTACATCTGCCACTGGTAATCGCATCATTCCAAAAGATGTTGATGATTACTCAGAGGAAGATAGGAAGAGAATAGAGCTAGATCAAAGGGCTATGACTTGTCTCCAAACTGCTCTCCCCAACTCCGTCTACAGACGCTTCAAGAAGTGCAAAACTGCTAAAGATTTATGGGAAGCTTTGAAGCTGATGTATGAGGGATCCAAGGAAACTCAAGAGAACAAGAAAGATCTCTTGAAGCAGCAGTTTGAGAACTTTACTTTCAAGGCTGGTGAGACCTTGACTCAACAATACTTCAGGTATGTTGAACTAGTAGATACTCTGACGGATATTGGAGTAGCTCTTGAGAACAGGGACATAGTTAGGAAGTTCATGTCCTCTCTTCCTAAACTATGGACTCACTACTGTGTTGTCATCAAGAGAACTTCGGACCTTAAGACTCTGTCTCTCACAGAGTTGTATGGTATCCTAAGTGCATTTCAGATGGAGATGAACATGCAGAACTCCTCTGACCACTCTAATAACCAACAGAGTTCAGCCCTTCATGTGGTTGAAAGGGAAAGCATGGAACCACAACATCAGTTGCTATGCTACCCTGACAACTCACACACTGGACCCTTCATCACTCTACCTGAGACTCCAAAGTCTCAAAAGGTTCAACACAACTCCTTTCAGGATAGTTGTGCCTTGTCTCTGGAAGTGGACACTCTGGTGATTTTCAATACTGCTTTGATGATCTTGAGTGCTTCAGTCCAGATGATGTGGAGTACATGGACATTGTCCAGCAGATGGCTCTTTTAACTTACAGAGCGAAGAAGTTCTTCAAGAGAACTGGAAGGCAATTCCCTCAAAACCCAGTCAACGGCAAGTTTGGGTTTGATAAGAGCAAAGCAAGGTGCTACAACTGCAACCAACTTGGTCACTTTGCTAGGGAATGCAAGGCTCCCAAGAACAACCCGGGAACCCCACAGGCCTCCACACATCCCACTGCTCCCAAACATGAAGAAAAGTCAACTGAAACAGCTGCTGTTGCTCAGGAAGTTGACTGGAGCTTCATGGTACAGGATGTGACTCCCGCTCAAGCACTCATGGCCGGAACAGATGATGATCAGGTATATGAACATCTTTGTACTGCTGCCTGTATTGCTAAAGTTAAATTGTATAAGGATTACATTTCGGAAATCAGATCTGAGGTTGAGTCTTTAAATGTGCTAAAATCTGACTTTAAAAGAGCTGAATCTGACTATCAAAGGAAAATTGATGAGTTAGAGAAAACTGTGTCTCTTTTGAAACATGAAAAGACTAACTACAAGACTCAAATCAAAGATCTGATCTCCAAACTTTCTGAAGTTGAAGCCCAGCTAGTCACAGCTGAGGCTCAGGCCAGGAAGCAAGCTATTGCCGAGCAGAGCTTCCAAACTATTCTTGCATCAACCTCCCATTCCAAAATGTTTTATCAAAACAAAGAAGGGTTGGGAACCAGTGAAATAGCTCCACCACACTCTTATGAGTCTATCAGACTACCTAGATGTGGTACTGAAGAGCAAGAGGTTCCAACTGCTGACCCTTCTCCATTGGAACTAGAGGATGAAGCAAAAATAGTGGCCTCCACAGGGGAGAAACAGGAGGATACACCCATCTCCACCTACGATGACCAAATCCTGACCACCAAGGCAAGAAGAAGCAGAGCTAAAGCTGCTAGAAGGACTGCTAAGAAGGTTGCAGAGTCCAAGCTTAAGTTCGACCCTAAGCAAAAGGGTGTCTTCATTTCTGCCGGGTTTCAAGTGGTAGGTACTCCTGATTCAGGAAAGGAGTGTAGTACCAGCACTCCTGTCCTACTGAAGGATCAGAAGTCGAAAGGGAAAGTTGCTGATAAGAGAAGAAACCCAAGAAACAGCAACCTGCAAGTTCCCAGAAGACTAACATTGCATGCATAATGTGTGGTCTGCACAACCACATGGCTAAAGATTGTTACTACAATCCAGCAAGCACGCATTATGCAAATAATGTTAGAAAAGAAGTAGTCAGAGAAGGTTTCTCAGTTGGACCACTTCAAAAGGTCCAAATGATGAAAAAGGGAAAGTTGGTCTCGGAAGCCAAGTTGCTTTTGGAAGAAACTGCTTCTTCCGAAGGTAAAATGGCTTCGGAAGCCAAACCTTCTAAGGTTCGGAAAAACAAGAAGGCTCCCTTGAAACCATCTCAGAAGAAGATTACTTCGGAAGAAAAGGTGGTGAAGACTTCTTCCGAAAAGAGAGAAGCTTCGGAAGAAGACCATGCTGCAAAAGCTTCAACAAGCTCATCCTCAAAGATCAACCAAAGGATGGATTGGAAGATCAAGGAAGATGCTGCAGCCCAAACCTCTTCTTCAAAATGACCTCTATTGAACCCCATTGCATATCTTTTGGTTCAATTATGTCACTATCTTTGGAAGAGCCCGAGACCTGCAAGGCTTGGGCTTCCAAACAAAACTAACTATCTCATCTTATGTGCAGGGACATCCATTTGACAAGAACAACAATATCTGGATTGTAGACAGTGGATGCTCCAGGCACATGACAGGGAACAGATCTCTCCTTCAACAATTCCAGAACTTTGATGGAGGGCCTGTCCAATTTGGAGGTGAGGCCGGAGGATATATTTCGGGCAGAGGAAGTATATCCAATGGCAGAATAAACATTGACAAAGTTCACTTTGTCAAACAGCTTGAACACAATCTGTTAAGTGTTTCTCAATTCTGTGATCAGAAGCATCAGATGCTCTTCACAGAACATGAGTGCATTATCCTCAAACCAGGGATGACAATTCCTCCGGAATTGGTGCTTCTCAGATCTCCCAGGAAAGGGGATATGTACAAGCTTGATATGAACAATGCTTCTCCTATGGGTGAAGTATCATGCTTTCTTTCCAAAGCTGATAGTGATGAGTCAACACTATGGCATAAACGCATGTGTCATGTGAATTTTAAAACAATGAATAAATTGTCTAAAAATAACTTGGTACATGGTTTGCCTAAAAAGGAATTTTTCTGCAAAGATAACTGTGTTGCATGCCTGAAAGGGAAACAACACAGATCATCTCATAAATCCAAATGTGTTAACTCTATCACTACTCCATTACACTTATTGCACATGGATCTTTTGGTCCCACAAGTATAATGAGCATTGGAAGGAAATCATACTGCCTTGTGATCGTTGATGATTTTACAAGATTTACATGGGTATTCTTTTTAAGAAGTAAAGATGAAACTGCTGAAACTTTAAAATCTTTTATTCTTAAAATAGAAAATCAAATTGATCACAAGGTTAAGATAATTAGAAGTGATCAAGGGACTGAGTTTAAGAACTTCGTTCTTGACTCATTCTGTGACTCAAAAGGGATTGCCAGACAATATAGTGCTCCCAGAACTCCTCAACAAAACGG
Source organism: Flaveria linearis (assembly GCA_024085815.1). Classification (NCBI taxonomy): domain Eukaryota; kingdom Viridiplantae; phylum Streptophyta; class Magnoliopsida; order Asterales; family Asteraceae; genus Flaveria; species Flaveria linearis. The sequence goes on along the minus strand of CM044015.1, from coordinate 59,354,225 downwards.
TGTTGCTGAGAGGAGGAACAGGACACTTATTGAGGCTGCTCGGACCATGTTAGCTGATTCAAAGCTGCCTCTAACATTCTGGGCAGAGGCAGTCAGCACTGCATGCTATGTGCAGAACAGGGTTCTTGTAGTTAAGCCCCATGGAAAAACCCCTTATGAGTTATGGAACAAGAGGCCACCGTTCATTGGCTTTCTAAGGTCCTTTGGCTGCAGGTGTACCATACTTAACACAAAGGACAACTTGGCAAAGTTTGCTGAGAAGTCGGATGATGCTATCTTTATTGGATACTCTTCTAGCTCTAAAGCTTATAGAGTATACAATATTAAGAATCAACAATTTGAGGAGTCATCCAACATAGTTGTTAATGAGCACACTCCTTGTGTTAGGGGGAATGGACCTGAGTATATTTTTGATTTAGAATTATTTCCAAACTATTCTAAACCGTCTTGTGAGAATGTTTCAGCTGGAACAGGTGCTCAAAGTGATGCTGATGCTGATGCAGGTCAACTATATGAGCTTCCCAGACCTATTCCAAATTCTCCAAGAGCTGAAGGACAACAAGCTTCATCTATTCACAGATCTGACAGTGTAACTATCTCAGAAATAGTGAAGCTTCAACAAGTGAATCACTTGATCAACCTCAAAGTTCCTCAGGTGATCCACTACAACACCAGGTTGAGGGAAGTGGTATTCTGAAGGAACAGGCAACTGTTAATACTACTTCACAACCAACCATTGATGATGTTTCCCAATCATTCAATCAGTCCTCATTGAATGACTCTGAAACAGCAGTTGGACAGAGTGATCCAATTCCTGATCAGAATATGTCTAACCTAGACTTATCTCTGCAATTGGAAGTGATTCCTCGTCTTAGGATTCACAACACTCATCCAACTGAGAACATCATAGGAATGTCTCTGAGGGTGTGAGAACAAGAGACAAACTCATCATGGGAATGTCTGCTTGTACTCATGCTTCCTGTCTCAGATGGAACCAAAGAAGGTAGAAGATGCCTTAAAGGATAGTAGTTGGGTTGAATCGATGCAGGAGGAGCTGCTTCAATTCAAAAGCAAAAGGTCTGGAATCTATGCCCACTACCATCTGGTCAAGTACCCATAGGCACTAAATGGGTATTCAGGAACAAGAAAGATGATAGAGGCTTGATCATCAAGAACAAGGCAAGACTAGTAGTTCAAGGGTACACCCAGGAGGAAGGAATTGATTATACTGATGTCTTTGCACCTGTTGCAAGACTTGAGGCAGTTAGGATCTTCCTTGCTTATGCTGCATCCAAGAACTTCACAGTCTACCAACTTGATGTCAAGTGTGCTTTTCTATATGGGGATATAGATAGGGAAATCTATGTGTGTCAACCTCCAGGATTTGAAGACCCACAGCACCCCAACTATGTGTGCAAGCTGGATAAAGCTCTATATGGGCTGCACCAAGCACCTAGGCTGTGGTATGAGACCTTGTCTCAGTTTCTCCTGAAGAATGGATACACTAGAGGTACCATTGACAAGACTCTTTTCATCAGAAAGAGTGGAGAAGACATTTTGCTTGTACAAGTCTATGTTGATGACATCATATTTGGTTCTTCAAACGATCAAATGTGTAAAGACTTTGAAAGCATTATGAAGCAGAAGTTTGAGATGAGTTCCATGGGAAAAATAGGACTTTTTCCTAGGAATCCAGGTAAACAGATGAAGGAAGGGTTCTTCATAAGTCAATCTAAGTATGTCTCAGACATCTTAGAAAGATTTGAAATGAAGGACTGTAAACCAGCCAAGACACCCATACCCAGAAACCATAATCTTTGCCCTGACCTTGAGGGGGAGGATACTGATCACATCAGTATAGAGCAATTATTGGTTCTCTGATGTATGTATCTCACTGCAAGTATCAGGCTGCTCCAAAGGTGTCTCACCTAGCTGCTGCAAAGAGAATCCTCAGATACCTCAAAGGAGCACCTAAACTAGGTCTCTGGTATCCAAGAAATAGTGATTTCAATCTCTATGGATACTCTGACAGTGACTATGGTGGCTGCAACATTGACAAGAAATCAACATCAGGAGGATGTCAATTTCTTGGTGGAAGGATTATCTCATGGCAATGCAAGAAACAATCCTGTGTCTCTACATCAACTGCTGAAGCTGAATACATTGCTGCTGCTAGCTGCTGTGCTCAACTGCTATGGATTCAAAATCAGATGTTAGACTATGGATTCAACTTCATGACTACTCCTATCCATATTGACAACAACAGTGCTATCTCCATTACTGAGAATCCGGTGAAGCACTCCAAGACAAAACACATTGATATCAGGTATCATTTCATTAGAGATATTCATGAGAAACAGCTGATAAAGTTAATCAAAGTTGACTCAAATGAACAATATGCTGATTTGTTCACAAAGGCATTTGATGAACAAAGATTTAAGTATCTCATATCAGCAATTGGGATGATAAACATTGAATAACTACCTCTTTTGAAAACCTTTTAAATGAGTAATGTCTTGTGTCAATACAATTTAAGCCCTGTTACAAAAGATCTTTAAAATTATTCCAAGTGTAAATTCCTTCCGAAGAGGAACTAACTCTCGGAAGATATTCTTGAATATCTTCCGAAGCTAAATTCTTCAATGGAAATTTTCTTCTCGGAAGAGTTTTTGGTCTCGGAAGAAGCGATTGATTTTATATCAGATCTACTTCCGAAACTTATACAACTCTCCATTCGGAAAGACAGCTTTACCTTCGGAAGCAATGCCTTGCTTCGGAAGATAAAGTGCCTTCAAAGGAAATTTTACCTTCGGAAGCATTATCATGCTTCGGAAGAGAAATTGCCCTCGGAAGAAAATACCTTCGGAAATGTTTTACCCTCGGAAGTAAAGGTTTTTATATGTAACGGATATCTTTTGGGCCCCACTCTGTAAAAAGTAAAGATTTGTTGATAATGTCAGATTATTTAAAATTATCCGCCATCATTTCTCCGCCGTAAACCACCATACCACCCACAGTAACCCCAAAACAGTTACCCTATTACCACCACCATACCACTATTCACCCCTTTTTAAATAATCTTGACTTATCAATTTCATCTTCTTTTACCACTTTACAGCCCTAACTGTTCCCTTCACTGTAAAACCCTCAATCTCTCTAAAAATTTCAAGCTTACCTTTTCTCCAATGGCGCTAAACCCTCAGCACAACCAAGTCGCGTTACTTGATTCGTCAAGGGATGCCGACTTTACCCAAATCATCACTTTCTCACCGAATCCACCTATCTCACTGCACTAACAGTTAACCCCACCATATACTCCAACCATATGTCAGAATTTTGGAGCAATGGTGAAACTGCAGTACTGAATGGGGTTCGAGTCCTGAGAACCCGAGTTTGTGGCCAAGAGTTGGTCATCAATGAACAGATCATCAGGGAGCATCTCGAGCTTCACGATGATGGGGCTCCTACTGAGTTCCCCAAGGAAGACTTGGAAGGCACCTATATCCTCATGGGATATGGAGGCGATGTCAGCAGATCTCACGGTATACAAGTTCAACTTCTCTTACCATTGGAATTCCTTGCTGCACATTGTTCTACACTGCCTCTCCAACAAATCAGGGGTTGGGATCAAATCCCATATGAACTAGGATGCCTAGTTCATGGGTTGGTGAGAGGCCTCAGATTCAACTACTCACGATTTGTGTTGAATAACCTAATCGCCAATCTGAGCAGAGATACATTCTTCATGTATCCCCGATTTCTTCAACATATAATCAACTGTGAGATGGAACCAAGCAAGCTTGTCTGCGCAGCTGCTCTTCCTGTTCCACACATGAGGCCTACCATCTTCAAAATCTGAAGAAGATGTCCACCAACTTCACTGGACGGTACACTCCATTACCTCCAGCGATGACTGAGCGCATAGCTCCTGGTGACATCCCTGTTATCCCCACAGGTGATGAACCCACACCAGCAACATCCACCACAATACCAAAACCTTCTTTACCCATCAAAGCCACCTATCAGAGACGTCCCAAACGAACCCTTGTTCAATCTACTCTGATTGAACAAGCTCCTCCTGTTCACACCGAAACGACTAGAGTGGAATCATGGGCTCCCACTCAGTCGGAGGTCACACCATCCTTCACATTTGACCTCAATGTGGGTTTTGAGTCTCCTCAGTCTCAAACCCCTGAGCCCGAACCCAAGCCTTAGCCCACAGGGTGAGTCTCTACACTCCCCTGTGCAGCTTTCTAGGGACAGCCCCACCAAGGCTCAATGCCTGTAGACATTGATCTAAGTCCCGGGTCAGTAGGACTAACCACCCTCTCTTTCACTGACCTTTTACTCCGTACTGATGAAGAGATTACATCTCTCCATGGCCATGAAGTTGATCTACAACACCCTCTGAAGATCAACAGAGCCAGGAGGGATCCCTTGTCTCTAGCCCCCATCAGCAGCCTGCTACTGAGGTGAGTCCCACTGATGTGGAGGGGACTCATGTAGACTCAGCTGCCACTACTCAGAGTTTCTCACTTGAGCTCTCAGGACAGTGGTAACATCATTAGGACTGAGTCTACGGCAACTTTGCCCATTGACATCTCTGAAAGAGATGACTCTGAGCAGAGGAAACCAGGGTGCCAAGAAACCACATCTGGTGGTGAGAGTGAGCATACTAGGTATGTTATCTCATCTCCCCGTGATTCTTCTTATGAAGATGAGGGAGTATGCAACTAACACTTCAGTACTTGCTTTCTAAGGTCTCCAACCTGGAATCACAGGTGAAGATCTTAGAATCAAGGACTGCCACTCAGCAACTTGAGATTAACTCTCTCAAGGCTAAACTAGCTGAGAAACAGACGGAGAGGTCTGTTAGGCATGTACCTATCCAGGTCTCAATGACTTCTTCCTCTAGCTCATCTAGCTCTCAAGATGATGCTACCAAAAAGGGGGAGAAAGTTCAGAGACAAACACCGAAGGAACCACAGACCCAACTCATTTCCACCCAACAAATCATTAACCTACCTGAGTCATCTCAATCCTTTCTGGAGATTGACTCAAGGATGCTTCAAGATCTCTACAGACTGTTCACACAGTTTGTATTGAGATCATCCCTAGAACAGCCCAGCCCCGACACCACACTTGCATACTTTGGGCTGAGGAGCTTCAAAGACTGACTGCACCTTCTACCACTGTGGAGAAGTTGGTCAACCTAAGGTCTTCATGGAACCTGAGATTAGCTTCGAAGGGGAAATGGGGACTGATGGCCCAGCAACTGAAACAGATGGGACAGAATCTGCAGCAGTCTCATCTTCCGAAGCTCAAACTGAAGCTTCCGAAGCCTATATGAAAGCCTCGGAAGAACAAGAAAAATCTTCCGAAGCCGAAATAGAAGCTGCGGAAGGCTTGTTTCAGATGTCCGAGGAGCTGACCATCACAGATGTCATTGCTGACATAGCATCGAGGTGGGCAGGGAGGACACTTCTGAAACTCCTCCAATCCAAGCACCAGCTGAACTTCTATCTCAATCACAACCCTCCATTCAAGAACCACCACAGTCAAGCACCATCAAAGACAAAGGCAAAAGAAAACTGACTGCGGAAGAGCTTCAGGAGGAGGAAAGGATTGAGAAGGTTAAAAAGAAAGGGAGGTTTCCAACTGAAAAGGTGCTAGCTGCCAGCTCTAAGGCAGCTGCAGCCAATCAGGAAGAAATCAACCTGAAGAGAAGAACAGCACTCATTGACCAGCTCATCAGTCTTGGAGCCGTCAATGAGGAAATACTCCTGCTACCACTAGAGGAGTTGGTGACTTTGGAGAGGTCAACCAGGCTACAACAAGAAAGGAAGCCAGGTTGGCCTTGGAGAGGGAAGAACAAGAGCAGAGGGAGGCAGCCCTGAGCTGAGAGAGAGAGGATCAAATTCCTCCTCTCAAGAGGCTTCAGTCTTCCTGAACTGTCTCCACATGATGATGATATGATCCTGCTGCTCCACAACAAAGAGCAGGATCAAATGGAGAAGGAAAGGAAGAAGGCTGCTAGGGAGAAGTTAATGGTGAAGAGGAAGAGGGAGGAAGAGAAGGAAGGTCACTGCTGCCAAGAAGTCAACTGACAAAGCCTGGATGAAGGACTACCTTCGGGCTCATGGCTTCTCTGGTAGGCAGGTGGGACCTATGTCCGAAAGGACACTCCAGCGGATAGTCAGTGAAATAAAAGCTGACATTCGCTTGGGGAAAAGGAAGGAGATGTACAGGAGGATGAAGGGAATGGTTTTCACCCCAGCCACTCAACCACAGCCACAACCCACTCCAGAACCAACCCCTTTTCCCATCAAACCTGAACCCACTGAAGAAACCTTCACCCCTCAACCCACAACTCTACCCAAACCTACCACATCACCTCAACCACCCAAACTACCCATCCTAAAACCCAAGACTCAACCCAAAACCACTAAACCCAAGCCTACCCAACAACAGCCAAGATCATCCCCTCAGCCTCCTAAACATCTCTCCTTTGAGGAGATTAAGGAGTTCAAGACAAAGCTCATCAATTGCACTACTTTGAGCAGTATCTCCTGTGAGGGAGAGGTTATCAACATCACCTATGTTGATAACTCTTCAAGCTCCCTCACCCTAGGACAATTTCTTGAATTGCCTAGAGAAACCTTGGGCCAGGCTGCAAGACTTCTTGGTCTCAACTCCGATACCCTCAATGCTGAGGAGAAGAGACTAAGAAGAAGACTGGTGACTCTGCTGGATACCAGGAAAGAGGACAGGATTTCTGGTCAATCTCCTGGACCTAGAAATGCAATAATCCAGTGGAGGTTCGATGAACCTTCTCACAACTTTGTTGTGGAAAGGGAGAATGGTGAAATCAACAGGCTTAATGCCACTTCTCTACTGCATCTCAGCAGATTGATCTTGCTGAGCTTGCAGAGAAGCCATTCTCCAATCCCTCCAACTCTGAGACTGCTGCACACACCAGAAACCACATCAGCGGTCTCCACTTGGCTGAACGAAGTAGAAGAGCCAAGATTGAAGAAGAGTTGAAGCTGAAAAGAGTGGAAGACAAGGAAAGATCAACCACCAAAGGCACAGCCTTTCTACAGATGGTGGAAGGTCCTGAATTGGAACCAATAGTTCGATGGGAATATGACTATACTTCCCATCAACTAACTCTTTTCAGAGGGCCACAACAGAGGGTACACATGATCCAAGGTGACAGAGTAGAGGTTCTGTCCACAAAGATTTGTACAAGATTCTCAGCATCACAGCAGGAAAGAATGAAGATACTGATAAACACCTGCTCGCCTTGGTGCTGAGAACTTTGAGAAGAAGAGGGAAGTGAAGTTTTGGTAGCATCAGCCTAGGGGGAGTTTGTTGGATCATGATAAGGCTGGTGCAACCAAATTCACTTCATAGTCACTTTTGGTACTACATCAAAAGGCTTCCGAAGTCAAGCAAGAGATCTTCCGAGAGTCTAAGGAACAACAGCTGAAAACAGCTTCCGAAGACAAAGTCTGATGAAGAGCTGAAGACAAAGTCTGAAAGCTTCGAAGACAAAGTCTGATGAAAAAGCTGAAGACAAAGTCTGCTTCCGAAGACAAAGAAGACTCCAAGCTTCGGAAGAAGTAGTCTTCCGAAGTATAAATACCCTCGGAAGAAGTTGTTCTTCCGAAGCACTTTACCCTTTCGGAAGACATTGCTATGTCCAGCAGATAAAAGTATGGTCCCTGACAGTCCGCTGCAGACCTCTGATACAGCATGGCATCTTCCTAAAGAGCCATGTTGTTGACCATACTTTATTCTACTGTTCACCTTTTTATGTTAGTACATGTTACCAACTTTAGTTGGTGACAAAAGGTAAGTCAGGGACATGTCCTGACTACCAACTCTCAGGCAAAATGTCTGAAAGACCTCACCTAGAGTCTTGTAGTATAGATGTAAGGTTAGAGGTGTCCAGCTGGAATCAAAGTATTCCCGGCTGTAGGTAGTATTATATATATCTTCTCCCTGTAACTCTTTAGATAAGCGATTTGAGTCCAAGTGTCTTGTAATCCTTTGAGTTGAGAAGCAATATATAAAAGTACCTTGAAAATTACTTGTTGTGTTAATTTTCTTACTGCTTGTTACTTGTTATATTGTGATCAACTCTTTAAAGACTGCTTGCCGAGTGTTGATTCAAGGTGAGTTGAGAGAAAACCACCCGAAATCCGATCCTGCAAGTCAGCATTTGAACCATCAGCTGTTGTAGCATCAGCTGATTGGTTTTGGGAGGAAATGCTGACCTCTACCTCTGATGATGCTGTATCAGATAGTAAGTCACATGATGAGAAGGACTGTTATTGCTCTCTCCACCAGATTCACTTCTGCTCTTGAAGTGAAATCTGTAGGAGGAGCAGTGTGATTATAACCAATGCCAACTTCACATTGGAAGCTGATTGCTTACTAAGAAGCATTTCAAAACCCTTGCAGGATTGCACCCATCGATCACACTCTACTTGGGTGGTTGCAAGAGTTTCCTTGAGGTCTCTGTACTTCTCTAGAAGTACATCTTCCCTAGCCTTATCATCTTTTATTTGGCATTTAAGCTTATAAATCTCATCATTTTTATCATTAAGTGCAGCCTCAAATTCAGCTTTCTTTTTGGAAATGGTTTGCTCTAGCTCAAGGTTTTATCAATTAAAGCCACTATGCATGAATCAGAACAAAGCTTGGATTTAGCCTCAGAGGATACCTGTGATGAAGCATTGGATGATGACCCATCAGCAGACTCAAAGGCCATTAGAGCAAGATTCCCAAATGAATGATCACCACCACGTTGACCAGCACCTTGGAATAGTTGTTTCTGACCAGATAGATCATCTGGTAGACTACTCCAGTCAACAACTCCGGGGTGAAGAAGCTGTGTTGTTGAGGTTGGGTTTGATGATGAGATTAGGAAGGTTGAGGCTCAGGGAGAGCATGTGGTGGCTGAGCAGAAGGTCCTTGAGCTTGACTGGGCTGAGGCACATAGTAGCAGGGATATTGGTATGGCATATGACCCTGAGGCACAAAGTAAGCAGGTGATGGCTGTGCTGATGATGGATAACCCTGAGAACTGGAATGCTGCCCTTTGTTCTGTGAGCTATTACTAGGAAAAGTCACAAACGGTGCAGAGGTGTTAGATCCAGATGATCTACACTCTCTAGCAAAGTGTCCAAGCCTGTGGCACTTGTGACACCTCAGCTTGCTCTTGTCAAAACCAACCTTGGTTTTGCCTGAGAGACCAGGAAATTTCCTGCCAGTTCTCTTGTAGAACTTTTGAGATCGAATATTTATCATAGCCATCTGACTCAAAATATCCATCTCTTCCAGATCATCATCTGGAATGCCCTTCAAGTCCTCCATCAGGAAACACAGGTTATCACTGCTACCCCCTGAACCACTATCAACACCAACAAAAGCATGTTCAGAGTTGGTAGAGAAATTAATATGCTCATCATAGGCACTCTCTGATGCAGCATATTCCGACTCCTGACCTATCAAGGCAGCATTGCCAGTGACAAAGTCATCAGTGAGCTTGCCAGAGGTGGACAACTTCCTCTTTTGCTCTATCTCTCCCTCAAATATGAGCAGTTTCCCATGAAGTTGGGTGAGAGATAGAGTATCCAGATTTGCACTGGAGCGTAGGACAATGGTATAAGTGTCCCATCTCTCAGGTAGTGATCTGAGGAATCTGTTGTTCATCTGGCTATTAGAGTACTCTTGTTTGACCATCTTCAACTCAGAGATCAAACATGAGAACCGCTCATACTGTTGAGTCAGAGTCTCACCTTCCTATGAGAGAATGTCTCATATTATTGGGCGAGGATTTCCCTTGTATTTGCTAAAACCTCATCGGTTCCTCCGAATTGTTCCTTCAGAGCAAACTAGAGATCATGAGCAATCTCATGATGCATCAGACCAGCATAGATTTCATTCGGCAGTGCCATGGCCAGAATTCCATGGGCTTTTGCATCAATCTCGAACAGCTTGAGATCTTCGTCCGAGTATTGATCGGGTTTCTTCGCAACCCTCTCATTAGACTCAGGGACGCTCACCATCGGCTTGTATGGTCCATGCACCACCGATTTCCAACAACCAGCGCTGTTGATCGATAGATGATGGAGCATACGCCTTTGCCAGATGTTATACTCATTCCTCATAAGCATCGGAGGCTTGGTAGAGGAACCAGTATGTGAGGATCGTTCGTTGGTGTCGCCATCTCAGATTTCAGTCAAAATCAAGTTAAACAAAACAAATGTAGCTCAAAACCACGAGAACCTCAAATTTAATGGCCAGAAACAGCAGAGTCTCAATCTCTATAACTAATCTTGCAAATTGCTAATTCGATCAAACGTAGAGATCAAAAGAGCAGTTTCAATGATCAATAGTGAAATCGATCAATGATTAACCTGCTCTGATACCATTTGATAGGATCTCAGCCTCTAGTTTGATCAATTAGGTTGTATTCACAGCGGATTTAGCACGAGAATTAGCAATTGCAGCAAGAACACATATGATTTTGCATATAACAGTACACATATAGAGAGAGAGAGAACAATTCTGCCAAAAAGGTATTTTCTATTACTCACACGTTTCGGCACGGTTACAATTAGGTCATCTTCCTTTTATAGGAAGAATGACGTAGGCTTATGTCACTTGATAGTGACATCAAACCGTTATTAACAAACTACTGATAGAACACCTAAACTACTGAAGATGTCAAACAGCTGACATCTTCTTACAAAATAGCTAAGTGTTCTACTTATTACAAGTACTGAAGAAACAAGAAACTACTGAAAGTTACAACGACTGAAGAATAGACTCTTCAGTCGTTTACAACTACTGAACTATAACAACTGAAGAACAAACTCTTCAGCTGTTGTACAAACTACTGAAAAGGAAAAATACAAACTACTGAAAGAGAAAAACCATCACAACATATGAAGAAGACTTCTTCAGCTGTTGTGACAAACTCTGAAGCTTCAGCACTTGTCTTCAGACTTTGGGCTTCAGATGTTTCATCAGCTGATGACTTCAGTAGTTGTCATCAGCTGATGTCTTCAGTCTTTGTCTTCAGACTTTGTGCATCAGTTGTTGATCTTCAGTTCTTCAGTTCTTCAGCTGTTGATCTTCAGCACTTGAGTCATCAGTACTTGAAGTCTTCAGTACTTGTATTCTTCAGTACTTCAGACTTCAGTACTTGTGTTCAGTACTTGGGATCTTCAGCTGTTGTTCTTCAGATCTTTGATCTTCAGCTGTTGAGTCTTCAGTCTTTGTCAAACTGCTGATGAAGCTTTCAGCAGTTGTTGTGATGTCTTATGAGACTTAGTGATTTTCTGATCTGGCTCATTGGTTCTTTTGGTCCAACAGTTGCTACACAGATGGTCAAATTATTGATAAGGCTATTATGATAATTTAACACATATTTAACGGTTAAAGTTAAAGTTCATTCATTTTATGAACCATCAATGTTACAACTTACAAGTTGGCAAAAATTGATACCAAATCTTTAATTTTTCAAAGCTTTAAAATCAAAACCTTTACTTTATCAAAATCATAGGGACATACGTGTAATTAATTCTTATCATAATTTAACCTATAGTAAAAGTGTTACTTATTAAAGTTGTTAATAACTCACAATCACATACCAACATAGGCAAAAGTTGTTTTACATTTTGACATTACTAAGTAAACAAACATACATAGTATATCTTACTTAAAAGCAGGGTCTGTGAGGGGTACGTTAATTATATTTTAGCATAGAAGGGTGCTTATCTCCACCAAATTTTATATGTGTTTGATTTCTACAAAGTGACATTTTCGTGGACTACGGGATTATAAGAGCAAAATGAAGATATGTGCATGCATAACGTTTAAAAATATCTGAGCATAATGACAAGATAAAGATGAGTTTTATACACTTTTGACTTTTTTTTCCAGATATTGTTGACATGAGGTAAATAATCACAATTATTTTTATATGTGATTTAGCTTTAAATTCAACTTAATTTACTTGAGGCTTTTTTAGGCAACCAGAAACGAACTAGACCAAACAATATAATTTTTTTCATAGAAATCATTATGACTCAACTGGTGATGTTTGCACTTAGGTCCACATAATACCATCATCATGGACCATCAATAGGTGATATCATACTTTTCCAAAATAGTTGATCTTGAAAATATTGTACCAATTATTTTAATTAATAAAATGAGCAATAACCAAATATCTAAAGAGATATTATAATATCATAGCGCCATTAATACTCAAATATATCGTTTGCTAACTATGTTTAAAACTTCTTAAATTATATATAACTATTCACAACTACAAAGTTACTTCATATAATAAACTAATAGTAAATCAGTATCTACATATTTTTCTCAATTACCAGAAAATACTATTAGACGGCAGTGGTACCTAGCTCTCATTGACACTAAACAAACAAACAAACAAACAAACGTACCCAGTAAATCCCACTCAAGAGCAGGGCTGGGAGGGGTAGGTGATGACGAGTCTTTCCTCTATCTTGTAAGATAGAGAGATTGCTTCCGGAGAGACCCCCGACTCACAAAACACCCTAGTGGACACACACATTTGAATTGTGCAATAAGTCTTGTACACAAATGAGAGAGAGTGAAGGGAATGAAATGAGAGGCATTTCCAACTTTTTATAAAAGATAACGGGCGAATAAAAAAAATGTGATACCTACTTGGAGTAAATGAGTGTGGTCACTCTAGCGACCACCCCTCTCTCCCTAGGCTAAAAAACTTGTTGGCGTTACCAATTATCACAGTTTTAAACCATAATTTTACATCAAGTCTCAAGTCTGACATTTAAATCCTTGTATTAAAAAGCAAAGTAGATTAAAATGTATTGGCGGTCAATCCAACCCAAGTCATTTGATAATTATACTAAAATTATAGTTTTTTTTCAATTTTATTTCAAATTAAACACACAAACATACCCAAAAAATCTTGTTTAAGACTACGACATAAGGAGAATAAGATAACAAATGCTACATTTATCTCAGACGCCAATGTTCTCAAACTATTTCCATCATATTATCAAACTTCTCAAACTTGTCTATCATACGGATGAAGTACATGATTATTTATAAAAGGCTTTATAGTTGTATATAGTTGATATACAAAGAAGATTCTACTATAATGGTTATAATAAAATTGATCATTTTGGATATTTTTATTTTGTATTTAAAAAGTCTATAAATAAATGTAGTAAAAAAGTAAGAAGATTATATTATCATAGCCAACGAGTCACAATATTGGAATATCAATATCGATTGATGATATCATCGGTTCATCATATAATGATTGCACCAGTTCAGCTATCACTTGATCAACATTAATTCACTCTTTTGATATAAATAATTATTTATATTAGCTATATAAATCATGAATCAAAACACAAACAAAATATCATTACAATACATTGAACGATACATATTATACTCAAAATCATTTAAAATCTAAATAGCTCATCATTTTCACAATTTAAAATTAATATTCATAAAGGAAAAAAAAAAAAATATTTGACATGATAATTCTACTAGGAAAAACCATTTATAAAACATATATAGCCATTTCTATCCCTTTAAACTCACATGAACTTTTTATAATTATGTTATCTAAATCATTCATGTTAGAGTAGAGGTGTACAAATTAGTTAAAAACCTAAACAGATTCAAGTTAAAATTGGTTGTCAACATAAGTAAAAACCGATGTCGGCTTGGAACCAATTCTGTCTGTGTGTGTGTGTGTGTGTGGGGGGGGGGGGGGGGGGTTAACCAGCTAGAAATTTGGGTTTAAACCGGTTGGTTCAGGATTTGACCAGATTCAAATTGGTTTTGGTTCGGTTCAAAACCGCTTTGAGAACCCAGCCCATTTTTTTTGTTTTTCACCAAATGGAGTTTAGTGCTTTAGCCCACAACCAGATACGACCCAATGATTGATTTTTGTTGTTCACTTAAAAAAAACCTTAATAACAATAGTTGAGGCTGCTTCTTATATATTAATCTTTAATTAGCCCACAAATGGTTTTGGATATTTTCTCCATCAAAACACACTATTTAGACGCATCATTAACTGGTAAAAGTGATTGACCACAAACTACTAGACTCCGCTAATGTTTTCATACCCGCTTACAAAATAAGTGAACTCCAACACAACATTGACACGCGAGAACTCAGTAAATGCATTCTACACGATGCTCATAACATGTATGGATATCAAAGTGAAATCAGGAAGCAAGATATGCTTCCGATGAAACAAAACTCGATACTCAAATGATCGAATCAAAGCTGATGTCGCCTTCTTTGACGACTTCACATGGAAGGATAGAGGATTATATTGGTAGAGAGAAAACTTTTTTATTAATTAAATGGTCAAAACTAGAGATTTGACCATTTTATAACAGAAGCGTACTAAAAAGAACGTTTTATCACAAAATGCCTGATTAAGTGATTAGAGATCTAAATTTCTCGATTGGTCTAAAACATTTTTCATGATTTCATCTACCCAGTCTTTTAGGTCTGGGTCAAGCCCAAGAGACTTCTTCGAAGGCCCAAAAGGTGAAAGCCCGTCCAGTCGAGTCCTTGGGACCAGTTTTGGACCCAGGATCCACCAAAGTTATCATCTTTATCATTTTAAAATTTTTAACACAAACTAAACTTTTTTAAAAAAGAAAAAAATCAGTACACACGGCTATATGGAACTGGTAAACCACCAAACGAGTTAAAGTGGTGGATCAACCCGGCCGGTTTGGTTCGTCGTTTTCCAAAACCATGGCTGGCAGTTCAGCTCAAAAAATATTTAAACCCACCAACCTTACTGGCTTACTGTGAACGCCCCTCCTCGCATATGAACTCTCTGCCATATAACATACTCGACGCAATCCAATAGCAATTTTGGTATTTATAAAAGATACTAACTACAATTCAGAAGACAACAAAATATAATTCCAGTTACAAAATTAATGTACAATAAGGTAACAAGGGGACTCTTTAACTAACCATAGCATCAACAAAACTGCATTCGGTCAAGTGCTTTTTCCCGAAGACCCAAATATTTCCTCAATCATGCTGCAAGCCGGCAACAGATCAACACATTTGTTGAACCCATTGTCGTATATGACGGGTCACAATGCAAATATGATTCAGTTCTTAACACGACACTGTTTGCTATTACAGACGTTTCCTGCTCGCTTTGACTTGTGACTTTATAATCACCTACTTATGCGATGAGCTTCTATCAACTAATTGATTTTCTTTAGCACCAATAACAATATCACAATCTTCAGATGTATAATCGTGATCATGATCTTCGTGGTCAACAGAAGGTCCAGCTACAACAAGATCTTCATTCTCTGTTGTAACTCCAGATGACACCCTTTTGGTTCCCCACCATTCATCATCATCACTGTCTATTGCCAACAACTGTGATCTATTCTGAATGGCACGCCTTCGGTATATAAAAACATTAAAATAGTAACTTACTATTTCTTTTTTGTTCGGGTTGGGAATTCAGTTGAAAGGACTTCCCAGAACTTTTTACCATGAGAAACAGGATTAGAGTAAATAATATCTTGAAAATGTTGTTCTTCATCAGCCCAGTTACAAGCCACTTCCTCGCCCATGCTATGAACCCCAAATTAATGAACTTCTCAAGCCCTAAATATTCTTTTAAATTCAACCGGGCTTCATTGACATGTTGTTGCACACATCTAATGAACCATTATCCATGCATTTGCAATCTGGTTGGACAATCACGGTTTCATCCTCTTGATTTGAAATGACACAAACGCCCGTCAAAATGTTCTCTCTTCCATTGCGGTAAATGTAACTTGTAGCTAAATCTGAATCATATTCAGGTACATTAGCCTGATATTCTGGTCCAATGGGAACTTCTTTTCTAGATGAATGTGCATCATCATGATGAACTAGTGATCCCCTCTGCATGGTGAACTCAAAACAATCAGAAAAAAAATTTGAGCAAAATGCAGGCCCAGGGCCAAAAACTTCCTCTCGACCAGTGATGCCTGCCACTAACGGTAAGGAGGCAGTGATTTCAAACACATTTTCAACCATATCCGAACAGCAATGACCTTTTTACCACCTTCGCCTGTAGCATGAAATTTAGGTTAGACGTGATCTTTCTGTATTTGTGATTGAAGGATATTAAATTAATTTAAACAGGGTTTCAACATCTACATCTCAATAATGCAACTAAAGATAGAAAACCTATTCTAGTAGTTGTAGTTTAACACCACATCTTGCATATCTATCTATTCTAATAAAAGAAGATTTTAAGTTGCCACTTGTCATGATATTAGACATCCTAATCCTAATTTTCCCGCTTCTCTCCCATATTAAATATATACAATAACTATTAATTATATTATTTAATTCTTTTTGAGATTAAAATAGTTTTTAATAAATTAATAAAGATTTTTTTATAAATATAATTTCTAAAGAAACAATTTTTTGTATAACATAAGTAATGTATTGAAGTATTAAACTTTTTTAAAAATACAAAATATTTAAATCAATGTTTTTAGGAATTAAATTTTTTATGAACCATAAAAAAATTATAATTCAAAGTTATAATAAAAAATTTTAGAAAATAGCATTTTTTTTAAACGTTTTGATTTAGAACAATTTTTTTAAATCATTGTTTTAACACAAAAGTTCAATGAAATAATATCATTGTTTTATTACTTATAGTCACTAGTCATCTCAATCATATCATTGTTCAAATATCATTTATAATTAATAATTTTTTATTACTATTTATTTAATACTTATTTATTCAGGTACTACCTAGTTGACTATGTAGACAACTGATACGAATGTGCAAAAAGATGTAGTTAAAGCCAGCAGGTTTAATTATGGCAATAAAACCTTATAATTCTTTTACTCACCTACAATCACGAAACTTTGGGATGGTCCGGGAGATTGTTTCTCTTCTTCAAACGAATCAGCCTTATTCTCATGGTCAAGATGCTTTGGGTACTTCAAATACTCTTGGAAGCCCTCATCTAAAGGTCGTTTGGTCCCCATCACAACCTGCAACACACGCACAAAGTATAGCAAAATCAACAGGATGTGCACAAAAATATAAATCTCTGACTATTATCTTACGCATAAATTGATCCTTAAAGCTCAATCGCCACACACATAATATCCCAAACAGGTAATCTATTTATTCTTCATTATTCTTAAGCAAGTATCAACCACCCGAATATTTTCGTCAATCAGTTAAGATTGCCCGTGGTTTATTTCACATTACGGTAACTAAACGTTCTAATACTAGCCAGAGCTTTTAAAATACATTCACAGATTAAATGCATCAGCTGTACATATGCATATATCATAATATCATATACTGCTTCCATAGCTGCAGTATACATAACAAACATGACATGACCAAATGTTACGATTGATCTACATAACCATGAAATTTAAATAATTTATAACAACTTCAATTATAATCACAATTACAAAATACCACCTCAAATATCCATAAACCTCAATTCCAATTCTAAAAGAGCTCAAGTTGTAAACATACACATTTCAGTAAGGATAAAGAAAAAAAACCCATTTTTTTTAATTGAAGTCAACCCTAAGTGTTGATTTGCGCTTAAAATTAATAAATGCTGCATTAAAACTAAAACATAAACATGATTAACCAAAAAAACTTACCGAAACCCTCAATGAATTTACAGAAACAACGAACTTTCAAAGAAGCGAGCGCCACAAGAACCCTAGAGTGCAAACTAGACGACAAACTACAAATTCAAGAACCAAAGAACATGGGATATTTTACAGAGATTGAAATACTCCGGTGAGGGATTGAAGAACAACAGGTCTGAATCAGAACATCGAAAGGCAAACCCAAAACCCTAACCCTAGATTTGGTGAAATACATGAATTAAACAACGAATTCCATCAATAGATAGAGGTTTACAGAAATGAATGATACAACGATTCAATTCAAGAGGCTGTATGGATGGATAAACAGTAACTGAAGCTTGATCTGAGAGGGATAACGAAGAAGATGACGAAAGGGGGAGATAGGATACGGTTCTTGTTTATCGAATACAACGGGAACGGTGTGTTTTGAAAAACCGGGTTCGGTAACATTACCATGGGCGAAATAAACCGTAACACCATGCCAGTATTTTCTCCGCATCCGATGATCTTTTAGTCTAGTGATCCAAGGGAAATTGGGTCTCTCTTGAATGTTTAAGATTCAAACATTGATATAATATGAATTAATATTACTAACTTTGTGATAGTAACAACTAACAATTAACCAGTCGTTCAAAAAAAATTTTCCGTAATTTTATGATTTTATCCTTCTTTTTAGTAAAATGCAAAGCTTCTTTCAAATTGAAATTTAAATCTAAAATTATTTTTTTTTTTCTTTTCAAGCATTTTACTTTATCAAATATTATTATTTTTATCAACTCTACTAGTAGCATTAAAATTTTAAGTATTTTAGTCTTTTTCACTATTCTAATTCATTTTAATATAAAAATTAATCCAATTAAATCTTTATTAATGAAACTGTTCAGCATTAACAAACTTAAACAAACCAAATAATTATCATAGCATTCGTATATATCATAGTGTTGAGTGGAAATATAAATAAGTCAAAGTCTCGAAGTCATTTTTCCTTGCAAGCGAATAGCAATTGTTCGTTGTCTAATCGAAATATAAGATCAATCGAATAACAAACATAATAGTTTAGAAAACAAAAAGTAATCTGAATGTGAATGGCAATGCTTAATATAACAATGAAACAGTTGAAACTTGATTGAACAATAGAGTCAGTTATAACAATAGACCTCAATTGAATAACGTTGAATTCCAAGTGTTGAAATCAAACATTATACTATATCAAACTTTGTTGAAATCGATTTGTTTTTATTGCAAATCAATCGAACTTCATGCCATTTAACAGTGTAGAAATCAAAGTTTGTGGATGGATCAGGGTTAATCGACCGGTCTCTCTAGTCGCTTCATGTGTTTATTGGTTTTAATTAAATATTAATCTGCTAATTGATTATAATTAGATAATTAGGGTGTTGAAAAGTATAAAAAACCCTCTAATTTTAACTTGGGATTTTAAAAGGTGTTAGTGGACTGAATGAAAATGACAATATTTGATAACTATAGTGTTAAATGACAAAAAAAGAAAGAAAGAATTGAAATGACAATTTTAATAAAACGTTAGGGACGTAAATAATATTTTTTTTAACAGTTAATCAATAACGGGTTTTGGCTCATTCAAACTCTTCATTATTTGAGTATGCTTATGTAAATTTATCTCCTTTGGTAAGTTAATAACCATGTGTATTTATTTACAGGTGTAATTTTATAGCAAAACATTATAACATTAAACCTAACAAGTTTAGGTTTAGTATAAACGAAACAAGACCTTCTTTGATTAAACGTACAATCACGTAGCATGAACGCCATTAATAACATATGATACTTTATAAAAAATAGTTGCAAACGTGTGCGTCACAACAAGGTCCTTAATAATATTTTAAACTTATAGCAAACGAGAAAACAAATTCGATATTCACAACTTTGTTTTGAATGAAATTTACATTGAAGTATAAATTAAAATAGCACGACCAATAGTATATTTGGAATTTTATAAAAATATTAATTTTTAAAAGTTATAACTGTATAAAAACAAAAAAATGATAAGTTAGTAAAAAAACAATTTGATGGGTATAAAAGCGAATATATAGACTTGAGAAGGGCAAAACGTAAGTTTTCATTGTTTTAAAATGAAACTTGTGCTATGCAAACGCTAATGAAAACGTGCATACAAAATTACATGTGTTTGTTTTAACTTTTAATGCAAAGTGAGTTGTTTTTGTAATACAGATAATTGAATTCTTAATAATTTAAAATTATTAATCATTGATATATAATAATTCATATTATTAGTTTTGACTAAGGATGATCCTAATTTTTATTTTGATAGCACAAAACAATCCTAACAGTTCAATTATCATTGATCACACAACTTCATTGTATGTTTTTCAATTTTATTCACAATCATTATTGCATGTAAAATCAAGTAAAAATCAATTAACAATTATCTAACTATCATCACCATTGAAAACAGATATTACTGTTAACATTAATGATTCTCATTTATCATAGATTATTATATTTTACATAAATTAGTGAGAGCAAAAACCGTTTATGAACGACCAATTCACCAAACTTTCCCGACCCGACCCGACCCGACAGACCTCACAAACCTCCGTTTATTAAACAAACCATCTTCTCCTCAATCTTACCCTAAAACAACCTGCAAATCTCCCTCCGATCGGAATCACACATCCACCAATCATGGCGATTCGCCACCTCCTCAAGCTCTCCCGCCGCCCTATCACCACCACCACCACCGCCACCAGATCCGCTTCAACCGCCGTCGCCACCGCCTCCGACACTCCGACAACCCCATCTCCACCGCCTCCAAACCAAATGATCTACGATCGCGTCGCCGAACAAGTCAAATCGAAGCTCAAACGCCTCGAAAACCCCGACCCTAGGTTCCTCAAGCACAACTCCCCGTACCCAACCCTAACCGACCACACATCCATCCTCACATACCCCGAGACACGAGTCACCACTCTCCCCAACGGCCTCCGAGTCGCCACCGAGTCGAATCTCGCGTCGCAAACGGCCACCGTTGGAGTGTGGATCGACGCGGGGTCGCGGTTCGAGACGGAGGAGACCAACGGTGTGGCGCATTTTCTCGAGCATATGATATTCAAGGGGACGGGTAAGAGGTCCGTGAGGCAGTTGGAGGAGGAGATTGAGAATATGGGAGGGCATTTGAATGCGTATACTTCTAGGGAGCAGACGACGTATTACGCGAAAGTGATGGGAGGTGATGTGCCTAAGGCGCTTGATGTTTTGTCGGATATATTGCAGAATTCGACGTTTGAGGAGAGGCAGATTAATCGTGAGCGGGGTGTGATTCTTCGTGAGATGGAAGAGGTATGTGTGTTTTCACTGATATTCGTTAATTAATGTTCGTTTCCAGATTTGAGTTGAATCAGCATAGGTATTGTTTTATACTACTGTGTGGGTGTTGTGAGTTACATCGGTTTGGTGCGTTTTCTGCTTGAGTTTTAGAACAATGATGTATGCATTACATGTGTTTGTTATAGGATTCTCGAGTACCATTACACCTATTATGTTTTATTATCAGGATTGAAGATAGTTTTTTTGTGCTGGTGTTAAAACCAATTATATGTCTTATGAGGTGGAAACAGTAAGGGTGTTATAGATTTCAGACAAGAGAGGATCACTGTGTGGTTTTTTCTCACACAAATAAGCATAGAGTGTGATTACATGTAATGGTAGTATAGCTGGAGTATGGTAGGGGTAGAGGGAATTTCCAGTGTATGTTAACTACGTATTGATGGAACTCTGTTAAAATAAGTTTTCAAATATGAAGTTACATACTTTATCCCATATTCCCATGATGATATTTGGGCAAGAGTTTAATTGAGTGAGTGAGTAACATTATACCTTAGAATAGGTGGCATTATGGTTTGTGCTATGCTGCAACTAAGCTGGAAATACATCTGTATATATGATGATTCATTTGGAATCTTAGTTACCTGGTCAGTTCTACTTGTAAGATATTTAAAGTATATTTCTGTCATCTCCACACTAGTCACTCCTCAAGAGGTAAACTAAAGGTGGAACCATTATTATGAAATTATGAGCTGTGCTAGGTTCCTGTAAGGCACACTGGGTGACCTGCTGAGAGAGGTGGCAGACTGGCAGTGAGGTGAGTTCCTCTGCCTAGGCGTGGCAAGGCGATTGGTTGGCCCTGTCTAGGCGCCAAAAGTGAACCGATGAAAAGAAATTGAGGAGGCTAACATGTGCAGCTGCTCCAGGGAGTTAGGAAATGATGAGAGTTCTTCCTTTCTGGGAGCAGCAGATCTTCTCTTTCTTATCATCTACACATCGGCAGTTGTTCTCTTTTAGTATAAAGAGGACATCCCATAAGGTTTCTTATGGTTTTCTATTTTAAATACTAATTGAGCTCTTTTTTTTTTCTTTTAGTTTTTTTTCCTTTTCTCTCTTGAAATTTGTGGGTTATAAATCCAATCACTGTTTAAATTGGTAGAATTATTTAATACACAATCAGTTAATATTTGGAGCTTTCTAATTGGACATTGTTAAATTGTTTTTCAAATTTGATACTAGTTAGAATGTTGGACGATTTAAGTTTCTGATTGTATTAGGTTTTTCTTATATACTTGGGTTAGCATTACTTTTCTATGCCTTGTATATATGTTTCTAATTTTTTCTGCTTTCTGTCTCGGTTTTTTTTTTTTTTTTTTTTTTTTTGCATTTCGTGCTTAGGCAAGACGAACTTTTTGCCCCTTGAGCCTTTGACTACCTAGTTACAAACCGCATTAGGGTTTCGATATGATCCAGTTAGTATTGCATGATACTAGATGTCCAAGGTTTAGTTCTGAGAGTTATGCTAATGTCATTGCCGAATGCTTTCACATCAATATAACAATATTGACTACATGAAGTAACTGAATTTTTTTCTTGTGTCTTCCTATGTGGTTAGTTCTTTAGTTTAACATTTAACCTTTTGCGTTTTTTATCCCTCCTTATGCATAATTGTCATATTTGGCATGTTGCTTTTAAACGAATTTGCCTGATCAATGTGTAGTTTGTTATACACACTGATAAATTTGGTATTACTCAGCCGTTAATCGCTTGGAAGAGTTGGCAAATCACTAAAAAGCATGAGGATTATTTTGGCCTTCAAGCAACTACATCTCAACCTTTTTGATATATGTTTTGAGGATAAGGATGATCAGTTTTTGGATTTATAGTCCATATAATGATTTGCAACAATGTTTGATTTGCTATAGTATAGTCTTTTGGCAGCTGTCTTACTAAATGTTTCTTATTATTCTTGCAATGTTGGTTTCAGGTGGGAGCACAGACTGAGGAAGTAATTTTTGATCATTTGCATGCTACTGCCTTCCAATACACTCCCCTCGGTAGGACCATTCTTGGACCTGCTCAAAACATCCAGAAGATAACTAAAAAAGATATTCAAGACTACATTTCAACCCACTATGCAGCCCACAGAATGGTACTCTACTTGTGTATCAATGCAATTCATGGTCTCATTTTCCTAATCCCCATCTTAGTTACTAATATAGTATATTGTAAATGATGTAACTTTTTTTTCCATCCTTTTATCTTTAACAGGTAATTTCAGCTTCTGGAGCTGTTAAGCATGAGGATGTTGTAGAGCAGGTGAAGAAGATGTTCACCAAACTATCTGCCAATCCTATAACTACATCGCAGTTGGTAGAAAAGGAGCCTGCAATATTCACTGGTTCGGAGGTGTGTAATAGTTTACCAAGGATTGACTTTTTTACATATGAACAAGCATTATTTTCCTGAATTAATTATATTGTTGACAAAACTGTGAAATAATCAGGTTCGTATGAGGGACGATGATGCGCCTCTTGCTCAATTTGCTGTTGCCTTCAATGGAGCATCTTGGACAGATCCAGATTCTATAGCTTTAATGGTCATACAAGCTATGCTTGGATCATGGAACAAAACTGTTGGTGGCGGCAAACATATGGGGTTAGTACTTTCTTTTTTCTTGGTTGGGAAAACCGAACAATATGCAATTGTAAGAAATTATGGCTCATATTGCTTTGCATTTACTTCATTACCTTTGGATGCCCTTAGCAGTTTAGTGTTCTTGCTATTGCTGTTGGTGGGGTTGTGTGTGCTTTGATTGATTCCTATCAGAAGCTGAACAATGATTTAATTTGTTCAGACTTTGCTTATTTTTCAGCTTCTAACGTGTGTATAGAATTTTGTTATTGTTATTATCCCAATTCCCACATATATATCTGACTTTGGTCTTATTTCATTCTTTGGAAACTATTACAGCTCTCAGCTTGCTCAGCAGGTGGGGATTAGTGAACTTGCTGAGAGCATGATGGCTTTCAACACCAACTATAAGGACACTGGACTTTTTGGTGTCTATGCTGTTGCTAAGGTGAGTTCAAGTTTATACTTTAATTAGATCACTAATATTTATTTTTTGGGTGCTATTATTGTTATATATACAATTCATCAAGATTAAATTTCAGATTATTGCTTACCTGCTTAATGCTTTTGTTCATAATGCAGCCGGATTGCTTGGATGATTTGTCTTTTGCAATAATGCAAGAGATAAGCAAACTATGTTACCGAGTCAATGATGATGATGTTATTCGTGCTCAAAATCAGGTACTTCTGTTATTCCATGTCTTCGTGGTATATTGTTAGTTTTTCCAATTCTTGCCTTTAAATACACATTTTTTTAATTTCATAAATATTCATTCAAGTTTTGTTTTACCTCTTGACTGTTGAATGACATGTGCAGTTGCAATCAAATAAATGTTTTATTAGTGTCACATTATCACATAGTTTATTGTAATTTGGATTCTGACTAGGTAGATATCGGCAGCTTAAATGTCTAGGAGCAATATATCTCTTAAACTTTATTTAATAGCAATTGTCAACCATTTGCAGCTTAAATCTTCATTGCTTCTCCACATAGATGGAACCAGCCCTACTGCCGAAGACATTGGACGACAGGTACACCAGATCCATGATATTATATATAACCTTAAACCTTTCTAGTATTATGCTACTTTTACGTTTGTTTTATTGGTTTATTGCTTGCAGCCTTGCATGTCATTGAAATTTGATATCATATTTTTTAAACCTATTTGACCCAGGTTGTTTTTTGTTTTCTCCATCAACATGTTCTATTTCTAATCACCGAAGTGGAAATTATTTGTTTGGCATTTATTTTATGTATACATGCAATTACAAAATAGATATTATCATTATAATACTCTACATGTGACTTGGTGTAAATATACAATGTAAGGCTGTAAGCATCAATATTATTTAGATGGAAGAGCAGCTTTTAATTTTTTTAAATTTTCTTATATAATTGTTTTTCTTTGCAGTTGATTACATATGGGCGTAGAATCCCGTTTGCTGAATTATTTGCCAGAATCGATGCAGTCAATGCTGCTACCATCAAACGTGTAGCTAACAGATTTATATTTGACCAGGTATAACTTCTTTCTGCACACCTTTTACGCATGGTGATAATACATAGTTTCATATTATTGGATATTTTGGCTCGGTTTTAGAATGCCCGTGCTTTACTAATCAATGGTAGTTTTTATTGATTTTCTATTTGTAATTTGATAAAAACTTGAATAACACATACTTGGTAGAAATAGATGATTACTAGAAGAATATTACCAAGAAAAAAAAGGAGAATTGAACGTTCATTGTCTGCTAAATAATGGTACTTTACAAAAAAGTCACTTTTGTAGGAATTATACCTAAGGGGTCAAACGAATTGAAGGTCACCTAAGTCTTTTAGTTGTATATAACTTCTTAAATTGTTCTATTTGAATATGCTAAATAATGGTACTTTACAAAAAAGTCGCTTTTGTAGGAATTATACCTAAGGGCTCACAAACGAATTGATGGTCACCCAAGTCTTTTAGTTGTATATAACTTCTTAAATTGTTCTATCTGAATATTTTAGGTTATTGTGAAAAATTATTGTCTTTTGTGAGACTTGATTTGTTTAATATCCTACAGTTTTCAAAATGTAGATAAACGGTGTTTGCAGGTCACCCAAACCCATACTAAAAAGAACATGTTTCAAACCGCACTTGTATTGACCCATTGCTCGCCCCAGCCCCCAGTCATCTTGCCAAATTTAACCTGTTTCATGTTTTCCGACTCAAAGTTGGATTATTAACTTAAATAATGAGATTTATTTATTTATTTATTTTTATTTTGGGGATTGCAGGATATAGCATTGCAGCAGCTGGGCCAGTGAAACTATTACCGACTACAACTGGTTCCGTCGTCGCACTTACATGCTCCGTTACTAGACTCTTGTTATACTTTCTTTTTATTTTACGTTGTCGTCTATTTTTGCGCCATAATCTCCCAGAATATGAGCGTCTGGTTGTATGGTTAAGACGTAAATTTATGATTTCTTTCTGAACTAAAATAAATTCAAGGCTTTTTGGTTTTGCCTTTGTACAACTTGAACATCAGTTTCTACAACCATATATAACTGTGTTATGATTTTCATTACATGCTACCTATAGTTTTTCAAATTTACAAAACAAATCACCTTGGCTGATTGGGCTTGTCGGATTGGTCGATTGTTGTTTTGACGGTTTGCGGTACTGTTATTCAACACGTGACAAAACTGTTGGTGGGAGAAGTTGCTCTTGGTGAGACATTCTGGCTTAGAAACACTTCTTTTCAACTTGTATAATATGCCTATTCAAATAACAAAACACGTGACTAAGGGTATCAAGGCAAAAACATACCAAAAGAAATATAAGTGAAATACCTGGTTGTCGAGTCATTCAGCGATATATAGATGATAAATGTTTAAGACAACTGGTTGAGTTTATGTGGTCGGTTTCAAGCTTCAAACTGTATAATACTTTTCAAACCACTTTTGAACTTGTGGACTTGTTTCATTTTTGATGGTTTAGTTGGTTTCATCGGTTTTTTTAAGACGAGTAATGTTTTGGATATTTCTGGTCGTGTAGAAAATGTTCCATGTATTACAAGCAAATCCAAGATGAACAACCTACTTTTCAACTCATCGTCGGTTTGCTTTGGCTTGAACGGTTTGGTTGTTTCAAGCTTAAGCGGTTTATAAACACCCTTAAAATTGTTTTAGTGTAAAGTAATAGACCGCTCTTAAATTGTTTTAGTGTAAAGTAATGATATTATAACATTTTATGTTCGTGTATAAAAGTTTCCATATGCAGTATACAAACAAATCCAAAATAATAACAATATTCTTTTATATTCTCTGGTCTTCCTGTTGTAAATACGATTAGCCGCGACCAATAAGTGTTAAAGACTCTTAGTCTTTTAACCCGCAGTTAAGAAATTCTTGAACCAAACAGCAGAGTCCTTGGCGTATCTTTTGAGCTTGTCGTTATAATCAACAAAATACAACCCAAATCGCGAACTGAAACCCGCAGCCCATTCCCAATTATCCAACAAAGACCATGCAAAATAGCCCTTCACATTGCATCCATCCTCTCTGTTTGCAAGTACCATGGAACCGAAAATTAACGCATTGATAGTTGTACTGTACAAGCATTTAAAGCAGTTTCAAAGTAAGAGATCAAAATGGGCTTACTTTATGGCAGCTAGCAAGTTTGTGAGATAGTCATTATAGTATTTGACCCTCTTTTCATCTTTTAATGCATTTTTAAGAGAGGTAATGGGCTGTTTGGGTCATCCATCCCTGTGGTAACAAAGGCATACAAGTAACCATGCTTTACATGTTGTACTCTCTGCTCAAATGGTGGTACATATAGTGAAATTTACCATTTTCAGTGATGATCACTAGAGGATTCCCATATCTGTTCTTGACATAATTTAATAAACTTCTAAACCCTGTTGGCACTATGTATAACCATATTGAATTTGCCTGCAATATAGAAATAAATAATCAGTAACAGTGACAAGTCAACCTATATCATGTAAAAACATCGCATACCCGGTCACCGATGGCTTTCCCGTTCTTCCATGCTGAAAAAACGCCAAAAAACGTATTCTTAGACAATTGGTTACTTGTATATTATTGAGTTATATAGTGCAACTCAATAGTACATACACGTATGACTTAAAAAAGTCTGGGTTCTGTAGTCTAAAGAGATAACTAAAATGACATACGAAGTGTAATGGAGCCTGAATCCGCAACAGAATCATTGAGCAAAACACCAATGATTCTTGTTGAGTTATGCCACGCGTACCATGTCGTGTAATGATTTATGCCAACAAAATCAATCGAACCCTTGAGAAGAGCCGATTGAAGTTTAGAAAATCTTGGCAACCGGTCTCCTACTCTTGTCCTCATTGAGCTCGGGTAGTCTCCAAACATTACAGGATCGAGAAACCATCCCAACTGGAAATCTTGTGCTCGTTGGGCCGCCTCAATGTCCACAGTTTTGTTGGTACCAGGCACGTACCACATGACATCAAACGCGATCCCTACGCGTCCATGATGCTTCACCTAAACAACAAAACGACATGTTAATATTTTAAAAATATGCTGATCATTATAGAGGAAAGACTCGCCACCACCTACCCATCCCAGACCCTGCTCCTGAGTGGGATTTACTGGGTACGTTTATTTGTTTGTTTGTTTGTTTATGCTGATCATTAAAAAAAACACATTAGGTTTTTGATAATTGATGTGACCCTTAATTATAGTCGGTAGAGAAGATAATATATGATCATCATGATCAATAACAAGTTCTGGTTCCACAACTGATGACAGATAATAAGTTTCTGAATAAACTGTTTGAGTTTACCTTGTATTTTCTTTTGTAGATGTCGAAGGCCGCTGCATGTGAGAGCAGAACATTATGACCAACAATGTAAGGTTCAGTAGCCGAGTTTCCAGCCCGACAAAACAACCGAAGAAGTATCGAGCAACGGCCCGGTGCCTGAAGCCCGACATCATAACCTTGTACTGTTAAAGTATGAGGTTCATTAAACGTCATCCAGTTCTTGACCCGATCACCAAACTTCTGAAAACATGTATCAGCATATGTTGCAAAATCATTTCTGTGGTATAATAACATGCAAAATAACATAATAAGTTTAAATTTTGTTTAAAATATATAATATTATGAAAGAAGAAAATAAATATTTACATAATTCTAGTGTCGAGCCATCCATTGTATTTGTCTTGCAGTGCTTGAGGAAGGTCCCAATGGTAGAGCGTCACGTATGGTTCAATCCCTATGGTTTAATTTACATAGAAAATATATTTCAAAATAAATTGCTATTTTCGTCCTTGAGGTTTTATTAGATTTGCCATTTCAATTCAAAAACAATTTTTTTTTGTTATTTCAGTCACTTTAGTTTTCAAAATGTTGCAGTTTTCATCCACTTCATTAACTCCGTTAAGATCTCAGTTCTATATGAGGGTATTTTAGTATTCACTAACTGTAATTTTGTAGTTTTAAACTTTAAATATAAGAAATATATGGTTCGTTTCTGTTTCATTATGGGTCAAAACCAAATCTATAAGTAATGTTCTCGATATTAACTTTTTTATAACTAAACAATTTGGCCATTTGGGTTAAATCTTTGGTTAATTTGTAAAGTAGGAAGTTATATTATATATAAAAAATGTACAAACTTTTCGGACTTTAAAATATTACTTACAAAAAAAAATAAAATATTGTGTTTTGATAATGATTCAGTTTAGTTATATATGAACATATCAATATAACCAAACCATAAACTTGATGATATGTAAAACCATAATTAAATCATCGGTTTCTAAATTAGTTCTATTATTTAGCAATATTTTTCAATAATTTGTTCGAATAAACACATACCGTGGGCTAATAGAGAATCAATAAGTGCGTTGTAATGATCAATTCCAGCTTGGTTGATTTGACCACTTCCATCTGTGATACAAAAACATCAAGAAAATTGGCTTTTTTTTAACTATATAAAAAAACGGGGAGAGAGAGAGAATATTAGATCAATACGAAAATAACATTTTAGATATATTTGTACGTTTTTTGTCGCGGCGGTAAAAGCTGTTCCTAAGGGACCGAAGTCTCAGGTTCGATCCGTGGAAACGGCCTCCCCACAAAATGTGGGGGAAAGACCGCGTACATCTTCCCTTAAATGGGACGGACCCTCCCTGGACCCTGCGAAAACGCGGGAGCTCTTTGCAGCACCAGGTACGCCCTTTTTTTTTTTTTTTGTACGTTTTTTGTCGATATTACATAATTTTTATCTAAGTGGTCATTAGATATGTGAATTTATTTCGAGCATCTTTACTTGATTTAGCTCCTACTTTACATATGAGCAAATATTTTACGATCTGATATACACAATCTTACCTTACACTATATGTAAAATATTGTTTCTCACGATTTTAACAATGACCTTAATGCCACAAAACACTAACTTTAACGGCTACTCTGCTTTATTTTATGTTATTTGTATGATCATAAATGCATTGAAATAAACAAAACAGACCAAGTTTTTTTTTTTTCTTTTTCTTTGGTTCACACATGAAATTTTTATCACGTATCTACTTTTTCATATCCAATTATTATGTATCTTTAATATGCTTTATTCTTTTAGAAAGTTGGCCGCATCTATACGTTTCAATACATTACTTTCATACGCGAAGAACAAGTAGACGTGTGAAATTATTTTGCGTACCTCGTGACTATAGATGTATAATTTGTCCAATTCAAGAGATTTTCACGAAAATATTTAATACTATAAAAGTAACTTTGATATAAAAAGTTTGAAATTGCTTACTTGGGAATATTCTTGGCCATGAGATTGAAAATCTATAAGCATCCATGCCCATATCCTTCATCAACTTTATGTCACCCTGCATTTTAACCATCAAAACATATAATTTTTTTAAAACAAACAAAATAATTAAAAATCGAATCAATAATATTTACACGAGAAGAAAGGTTACTTGCCTCATACAAGTGATATTGATCAACTGCAACATCAGCATTACTGAAATCAGTTACTTTACCTGTAGGATTACGGGGTCAAAATAGTAATTTACTATTGACCGTTCAAATTCAGGTGATCCATAGGTGAATTGTAGATAAAGGATGTTTGGGATTGCTTATTAAATATTAAACTTGCTTATACGTTTTTTTTTTTATTTTGAAAACCAATAATCGGTTCAGGTCAAACAGGTTGTGATCAAAATGGGTTTGGGTCAAAAGAACCGTTTTGAAAAACTATCAGTTTGGTTCCGGTCAAAACAGATCCTGAAAAACATGGGTTTTGCCTTGAAATGGGTTGTTTTTAGAATCCCAAACGCCTCTAAATGTCGAATCCCTTAATTCATAAAGATGTTAACCTCGATCCAACCAGCTTCTATAAATATGATCGTTGCGCGATCTTATTTTTAATAAAGTGACATGAATATTTATTTTCTTTTGATACTTATATAGGATAACATTGAAAAATACCAAATGTGTGAGCAAATTTGTCCCATATAGCAGGACCCCTTCCATCTTCCTTCACTGCTCCTTCATACTGCAAGTGATTACACAAAACCATAGTAAAGATGAACAAATCATATTACCAACCAGTTGTAAATATTAATGATTTATCATGTATATGTTAACAAGAGAAAAATGATGAAAATAATCAATTTTTAGGTATATTAATACTTCAGTGTTCTTTTTCAAACCACCTATATTTGCATCTTGTAGGATTTAAACCGTGACGTCTTTAATAAAAGAGATATATCTTACCATCAGAGTGTTCTCTTAGAAACTTGACTTTAATGTTTACATCACACAAGTTTTTAGGTCTATAGTCATAATTTCTTACCATCTTTTGTTATACATTTATTCTGTTGAATATCCACTTTTCTTTTAAGAGTATCTACTTCTCAGAGTTTTATTTTCTTACAAAGTGAGTCATGTTTATACATTACAAAACATTTATAGGGATAAGCAAATTTAAGATGAAGACACTACCGAATAATTATACTTATAACATGTTGATCATGATTATGCTTTTTTAGAGGTATTCATTGAATAGATTTTCACCTTTTTGGGTTTAAGTGATTAGAGTTGGAAAAATCAATTTGCACTCGAGAATTAAGTTTGGGTAGACTCCAATAAACCAAATTAGAGAGAAAGGAATAACTAACACATATAACAAATACAATTTATATTTACATATTATATTCAGGTGCGTTTGGTCTTAGAAAAAGACTTGAATTTGTTGTATGACTAATATAAAAAGCGTTTTTTGAAGCTCTTTTTTTACAAAAAAACTTTTAAAAATTAAAAAAAAATTCCGCGTAAAATATGACAACTTTTGAAACTGTTTTTTGAGCGGGAAATATGACAAGTGATAAAGAAATGTGTGCATAGCCTAACCCTTTAAAAGTTGGTTAGGATCGCAGTCTTTGACTATTTTTACTTCGTTAAAATAATAACATCCTTAATTTTTCCATAGAAATCCAAAAATTCAAATTTAGAAGAAAAAAAACATTATTTCGTTACACATGTGTTAGTATTACAGATGACAAATTCCTATTCATGAAAATAGTTAACTATAACAGACAAGATCTAAACACATCATATGTCAATGTCCTAACGGTTCAACTAGGGTTCTATTTTAAGATTTAAAAGGAAAAAAAGTAAATAACAGAAATAAGGAAACAAAATTGCATCGGTCATACTGTATAACCGCAACATCCATACATACTTTATAGTTTCTATTTTAATACTAATACTACTAATAATCTATAATCTATAAAGCAAAAAATATAAAAGAAAAGAAAGTAAAAGCACACATGACAATTGGTATCTGGTGCAAATTATACATAAAAATAAGTAGATGTACACATGACATGACAATTTATTATGTGGATGTGATATTATTTATCACCCATCATCTTTAAGTTATATCATAATAGTGGCAGGTATAAAAGCCGTATAATACAACTATATGTCAAAAAAGAGCGAGATAAACTGTTAATATCATAAAACTTTAAGTACTAAAACAATGTATATTTATTACCCAACGGTGGTTTTTCAGGGTGCAAACAAGACTACTCGAATCAAGTCAGGTCTGGGGGACCTAGGTTACAGGATGCGGGGCAACCGCCTCCCGTATTTTTTTTTAATGTTTATGTATGTGAAAATTTTGAGCGCCCCTTATAAAGTTATACGATTGTCTCACTTTTACTCCAATGAAATAATTTATTATACAACTCGTTTATCTTAACAAACAAAAATATTAATCTTGAGCTTGGCTCGTAAAACCTCGAGCCAGCTCATGACCTGTCGAGCCGACTCGTTTATTATTTACACACTTGTGTCATTAAAGAAACCTGGTAAGCAGAAGATGCAGTTCCAAAAACAAAACCATTAGGAAAGTCTTTTCTAGTGATCCCATCAGCAAAACATGCATGAAAAAGTACCACCCCAAAAGCTAACAGTATAACCGTGTTCATCCTCAACAGCATTCTGGTGGCCGTACGGATGGGTGGTTTGATGGTGGCAGACAGCGGCACGTGAAGAAACTGACGGTGGCGTTGTGGTGGTTAGAGGTAATTAGTTGGTAATGACAATAGGGTGTAAAGATTGTTGCAAAGATGAAGTATTTATTTGTGGGTTTTCCACCAAGTTTTTGGACTCTTATAACAGACGATGGGGGTAGGGTGGGGTGGGGGTGGGGTGTGGAGGAAGTCTTATTTTCACACTCTTTTGAAATATAAAATTAATAGGTTAGTTCTGCGTATTACATGGATTAAATAAATATGATATTAAATAATTAATAATAAAAATTTATGCATTATAAAATCATATTTGAAGATAAAATACGATTATAATTACGTATAAATAGCTAGTTAAGTAAATAAACATTAATGTATTTTTTAAAACTTCTGTTTTATAAAAAACTATGATTTTAAATATTTTGTTCTAAGAAAAATGGTTTTTTTTGTTGAAAAAACTTCATTGCTGAAGTTGAGGATTTCAAGATGGTCTTGCCGTTGTTGAAGTTGAGGATTTCAAAACTTTTTAAAAAAAATATGTTATGTGACATTTTAAAAAGTAGTAGAAAAATATATGTTAATTATAGAAAAATGTGTTATGATGCGAATTCCATTTTTAGTATCAAATTGATATGTCCCGACTAGATGGAATTCAACTTGGAAAATGTTTAATAGTGATTTGCGACAAAAACAAACACTTCATATTTTTTATGATGGTCTTGCGATATGGGGCTGGGTTGTTCCGTTTTCGTTAGAGGGTTGGGAATATATTCAAGAAATATTTTTAGAGGTTTTTAAAAACGCAACTATAAAATTATCGAAAGTTTATTATCCGACAAGTTGTCTAACACTTAATCAAGTGTATTTAATGACACATAAATTAAATAAATTTGAAAAAAAAACAGCATGTTTTCAGTAATGATGACACCTATGAAAGAAAATTTTAAAAAATATTTTTCTGAACTACCCCTTGTTTTTACGTGTTACGCCATACTAGAGCTGTGCTTAAATGTTTGGGGGGTGAAAACTTTAATTGATGAGATAAGTTATGATTTAGATTTACATAAACAAAATCCATTTGTTGCGGTTATTGCAAAACAACAATTTAATGAGTATCTTAAAACTTTATTTAATGTTTATCTTAAAAATATGGTATAACATCAAACATCCATCGGTCATCGACCGTAATGGAATCGAGTTCGTCGAGCTCAAGTAGAAACTCGATCCTTAATTTATATAATACTTTGAGAAATGAAAACAGTAAATGACAAAGAGGTAACACACCAAGTAGCAAGCTCGGGAGGTATGCCGGAGTCGATTTTTTATCTACTATGACTCCTGAGAAATTTCTATCATTTGATATTCTGACATGGTGGAAATGAAAGGAGTCACAATTTCTAATCCTAGCCGCTATGACCCGTGATTTACTAATTGTCAAAGCTTTCACTGTAGCTTCGGAGTCTGCATTTTCTGTTAGTGACAGGGTTTTATCGATAAGAAGAACAATGCTAACTCCAACAGCGGTAGAGATGTGTATT
The DNA here is from genome assembly GCA_024085815.1 of Flaveria linearis. NCBI lineage: Eukaryota > Viridiplantae > Streptophyta > Magnoliopsida > Asterales > Asteraceae > Flaveria > Flaveria linearis. Next base: position 59,319,458 of record CM044015.1, on the reverse strand, counting down.
TGTTTAAAAGACCGCTTAGATGCGGCCGAACGAACACAAGATAAATCAAACATTGATTTGAAGAAATACACAAACAATATGTACAAACTGGACGATCGTCACCGCTCTTCGACGAAGAACTCGCTTATAATTTGTCTCAACGCATTGACTCACAAACCGACGAAGATGATTAAATTAAAAAAAAACTTGTATTCGCAAGATGTATCTTTTGTTTTGTTTAAAAATCCATATAAGTGTTTATTTTAAGTTTATTTTTAATATATTTTTTAAAGAAACACCACTCAATAAAAATATATTTGTAGTTGTTTCATTTAATCTACTTTTAAATAAATTGTATACTTTAAATATTATTTATTAAATTTTTTTAAAAAATACATTTTTTAACCGGTTTTTGGACCCGAACCGGTTTGAAACCGAGCCGGACCGGTTCCAACCGGTTTGGATTTTATTGGCCCGAAACTGGTTCCGGACCCAACCCGGTTTTTGGTCAAACTCGGTTCACAAATGGTGACCTGAACCCGGTTCGATTTGAACCTGAACCGATTCAGGTAAAAAAACCCGGTTTGTACACCTCTATGCTAGACTATATTTTGAGATATATACAATTAGGTAAAATGTCATGAAAATTGGAAATGATCAAAGAACTAATTACTGGTCACAATGAACTCATAAAAGAGGAAGTTCGTGGAGGCAAGATTTAAAAAAGGGAAATAAACCATAATGCTTTATCTATCTTAAATTCTTAACTCTATATTGAAAAATGACAGTTATTTTTATTGTTTATAAGAACATGATCGTAAATGGTATTAGATCTTGAGATACTTGTTGAGATATAAAAACCATTTGCATAGAAAAAATGGAGTTAGAAAAAACAAATTCTATTTGTTTAGAAAAAATATAATGTAACACATAATAAAATGCTTATTGTTTTATTAACGTATCAGAATGAAATATTCCACAAAAATAAATTAACACAACAATAAGAAGTATCCACTTAATGCCGGTGTCACATATATTGACATTATATTACTTTCTTTTTCTTTTATTTTTGTTTTAGTTTCTATCTTTATCATGTCGGGATCGCATTTTACTTTTTGATCATTAGAATAACTTTTCTTTGTTGTTATCTTTCCTTTTACTTGTGATTTCGTTTCTATTGCTTTCACACCTAATTTTCCTTCTGATGTTATCTATTAGTTTTATATATGATTAATGAAAAAACATAAAAATTGATGCGTTTAAAACATACTATAACCATCATTTGCATTTATCTAAGGAACTGTTTGACAATTTCTGAATTATTAAGTGCTCAAGCAATAAGAGATCTGAAACATTAAGTGCTGAACCATTAAGATGCCTAAACCATTAAGAACTAGTATATCGCTTAACTATTCAAAGACAAATGTCTGACCAATTCAGATAAGAGGTCTTAACTATTCAGCATTAGATCTTTTAACCATTCAGCATTAATATAATACTTAACCATTCAGAGTCGAATGTCTGAACCATTCAGACATTTGCTCGCGAAACAAACATTCTGAACTATTAAGTGTTGAACCATTTAGACATCCGAACCATTAAGAGACTGATATAGATACTATCAAACAGCCGGGATAAAATGAGTTGAACTAGAGAACGTTTAAAGGAGAATAAAGTTAAGACAAAATTACAGAAAACGTCCTTTAAGTTTATATAAAGTTGCAGGTATCGTCCTTTATCTTTAAAATGTACTCTAAACATCCTTTATGTTAACATTTTGTAACAGAATTCGTTCTTTAGACTAACTGTCGTTAACTTTTTCAGTTAAGTCAAGGGTAATTTGGTATTTTTACCTTTAAAGAACTATTAATGTAGACTTTTCCAAACGTAAAGGACGTTTTCTGCAACTCTTTTATTTTACATAATTTATGTATTTTTACAATAATACATCTACATATTATTTTTAAATAACATAATATATATTATTTAATTATTTTCATCCACGTATTATCTGTAAATATCTATTGTATAATTTATATTATTTATTATTTATATTATAAATACGTGGATGAAAAAAATAATGTGTATATATATAATATATATGTATATATATAAGACGTGAGTGAATATAATTAATTAGTTATACGTGCATGAAAATATTTAATATATTTAATTATGTATGAATTTATATGTATATATAATACATGGATCAAAACAATAATATATATTTATCGTATATAAATAAAATTATATATTTTATCTAACTCTAAACACTGTTTTATTATTTTATTATTTATATAATTTATATTTATATATAATATGTGGATAAAAATAATTAAATTATATGTATATATATATTCGTTATATAAAAATCATATGTATATTATTCTTATAAAAATACATAAATTAAATAAAAGATAAAAAAAATGATAGAAAACATCCTTTATGTTTGGAAAAAATACATTAATAGTCCTTTAGAGTCAAAAAGATCAAATTGCCCTTGACTTAACGGAAAAACTTAACGGCAGTTAGTGTAAAGGACGATATCTGTTACAAAATGTTAACATAAAGGACGTTTAGAGTACTTTTTAAAGATAAAGGACGATAACTGTAATTTTATATAAACTTAAAGGACGTTTTTTGTAATTTTGTCTAAAGTTAATGAATCACTTGAGACTGAATTGTTAAAATCTTAAATCAGAGACATGATTAATGTCAAAATATAAGACAATTTGCTAAATGAGCTTAAATTGAGCTTCATATACCAAGTTGACGAGCTTAATTAGACTCGCAACGTAAACACGCGTATCATTTGTATAAGAGTAAATTTCGATTTTGGTCCCTGTGGTTTAACCATTTTAACTACTTCAGTCCAAAAAGGAATCTTTGATCATATCATGCCCTATGGTTTCATTTTTGTAACGGTTTTGGTCCCTGACACTAACTCTGTTAGTTTTTACAGTTAAATGTGAGGGCACTTTGGTCATTTTACATTTGGAGGACTATTTATGTAAATTATGTTAGATTAGGATAATTTTTGTATTTTTTTAAAACAATAAAAACCAAAACAAAACAAAACCACCACTCTCCGCCACCATCCAACCCACTACTCCAATCCAATCCCCCACCACCCCTTCCTCCCCTTGGACCACCGCCACCGCCACCGCCTGCACCACCGCCAGTACCACCGCCACCGCCTGTACCACCGCCACCGCCTGTACCACCGCCACCGCCACCTCCAACGCCCGCACCACCTCTGCTTTGCATCCAACATCAATGGCGACTCTTCGATTTCACCATCTTCTTCACCACCCTTCTCCCTCATCATCATCTTTCCCCCACCGCATCGCCACCAGCACCACCACCGTAAACCACCGCCAACACCCCTATCGCATTCTCCCTATCCCTGGTGGTCTCTATCCGCAGTATCACCACCACCATCGGAAACCCCTACCACCACCCTGTTAGATCTACCACACCCAACTCTACAGAACCCGAACCAAACACCATCGCTAACCTTAACCCGTCAGCCACCTACCTGCCACCACCACCACCCGTAACCACTCACCCAGTCACACATCCCTCAACCGATTCCTCCCTCGATCGACCCACAATAATATCTTTCAGCTTCTCTCTCACATTCCTTGGGTTTCAAATATCTCACCGGAGCTTTCGACTGCAAGCAATCGTCGGCCAATAGTTCAGGCTGGCCTCTTCTCGGACCTTTTTCCGCCGATGGATCTGGCTTCTGTTTCTTGCTGTGCTAGGGCTTCGATTGATGAAGTTAGTGGCTTGAGTTTCTTGATGTCTGTAATACGAATCATTGTTGCGACGGAGTGTGGATTTACGGTGGTGGTGCTGGAGATGAAGGTTGAAGGGGATTGTTAGGGTTTGCTTGTTTGTTCCTGTTGAAGGTTGAAGGGGATTGTTAGGGTTTGCTTGTTTTAATGTTTTTGATGAATCAGATGATGTTTTAGACTCTTTAAGTTTTTTTTATTTTTATTTTTTATTGTTTTAAAAAAATACAAAAATTATCCTAATCTAATATAATTTACATAAATAGTCCTCCAAATGTAAAATGACCAAAGTGCCCTCACATTTAACTGTAAAAACTAACAGAGTTAGTGTCAGGGACCAAAACCGTTACAAAAATGAAACCATAGGGCATGATATGATCAAAGATTCCTTTTTGGACTGAAGTAGTTAAAATGGTTAAAACACAGACCAAATCGAAATTTACTCTTTGCATAAATATAATAACATTAACTGTTTCTAAACTTCCCAAAACTTTCTTGATATCTTATGTTTTTTCTTTTGTAATCATTAAACAACCATTCAAATCTACAAATCCAAATAAATCACGATTAAAAATCGATCCAGATACATTTATAACAAAAGACGAAAGAAATATGTATTATCACATGTCATGAAGGTCCATAGGAAGTTTCTGGCTTCATCAAGTTTTGACGGGAAAATCCAAAGTAGAGGTTCGTAGCCTCGTCCCATTGTTGATACTCTAACCATAGATAACTTTTCTTCTTTTTTCACCTAATTATTAGCGATATAAATAGGTTCGCTAGCTTTTAATTTGTATATGATAACTCGGATAATATTATCATCTCTAGGAGTAACCTTAGACTGGAGGGGGTAACACCCGAAAATATGGCGGGTTCTGATTTGTAGGTATTTAGTGTGTGAGTTTTTAGATGTTTAAAACTACGTTATTAGCTTAATATTGATCCAAACGCATTTACTTTGTCACAACACCTACAGCTAGCAACTGACGAAACGTTATTTAAACCAAAATACAAGAAGAAAAACAAAATGTACTCTTCTTAATCACAAATTTGAAAGCATTTGTGTTCTAATCACAAATTTAAACCTTTTTTGACTTTTCTAAACATTTGACTGAAGATAGATTTTTTAGAAAACATCAAAGTTGATCACTCCTAAGAAAACACCAAAGTTAATCACTCAAAGTATTCTTAAATTAAAATTAAATCCAAATATTCAAATAATGAACCTTTAACCAAACTGCATATGTTAAACTTTCAAGAGTTTTTAAATGTTGCAAAAATTATTAAAAACATTTCTTAGTTCATTGCTAATCTCTCATTAAGAACACAAACCCTGTAATTAAAAACCGCATAAAAACAATCACGTATGGTGAAATGGGATCATGTTTTCGTGAAAAAATAATATGGTGCACTAGGGGTAGGGAGTTTACAATCTTTGACTTTGATTATAATTCATCAAATGGAGATAGTAGTATATTAATAAACCAAAATAAATATGGGTAAAGATAGTAAATTCTATGCAACAACTAATCGAGATGTTTGATAAGTAACAAGTTGCTAAAGGTAATGGATTATATAGTACAATCACAAAAACTATAAATAATCTTAATGATAAAAATAATATTTCTTTTTCGTCAATTAAGAATATACTGGTAAATACTCGTATAGGAGACTCCACGTCATTTTGAAATTATATTTGGTTGGGAGGTAAATCGTGATTGAAGAAATAACTAAAATTAATTCAATTGAAGAAGGAAAAATATTGTTGTATTTTTTAGAGAAGGATGAAGAACTCTTGGTACCGGGTATGGTGAAGAGAGCTTAGAGGAGGTTTGAAAGAAATTAATTCTAATGATCTTGTCAAGGAGCCGTCGAAGCTCCCATGATAAGATCATAGAGATTATTTGCGTTGGGATTTTGACATGCCTAATGAATTTTCTGTAAAACATGTAAGGAAGTTCATCGATTATTGTTTGTTGCTTATCTCATCGTGTGCTTCTAGACGGAGCATTTGGATTACTAAAAGGTAAATATTGTGGTTTGGAGATTGTCGATTAATTGGCTTCTAACTAGAGAAAATCTATGCAATTAAGATATGAATATTTTAAATCAAATGTGTTCTTTTTGTTCGAATAATATAGAATCCACAGATCATGTATTTGAAGAAGGCTTGGGTTCAAATACAAAGTGAACATTATGTAAAAAGTGTGAGATACAATCGGTGAATGACATGTGACATATTTTTAAAAATAGAAGAAGAGATATTTTAGGAAGTCTAATTTATTGAGATGAAGGTGTGGGCTTACATCAATTCTCAATTTATCGATTCAACAAAATTCATCTGTTTAAAATTGCTTACATCAATTTCAATCGTTGAAGATTCAACAAAATTATATGAACCCAAGCCTTCAACAAAATTCTGTTGAAGATTGCTTACATCTAATTTATTTGAACACAAGCCTTCAACAAAATTCTCAATTTATCGATTCAAACGGTTGACGTTTCATCTTACATCAATTTCAATCGTTGAAGATTCAAACGATCGAATTCATCTGTTGAAGATTGCTTTATGTTGTTTCTGTTGAAGATCATTGAGTTATGTTGATCTATTTGATTTCATCAGTTTGGTACGTATGAAGACGATTATATATTGTAACTGAAATAGTATATTAATAATTTTGTCGTTTGGATCATCATTGTGTCTATACTGTCTGATTTCTGTGAATTTTGTTATTGATTGACATCATCATTATGTCATAGGTATCATCATTGTGTCATAGGTATCATCATTGTGTCTTTTTTATTCTTCATTGTGTCTTTTGTATTGTCATTGTGTCTGAATAAAACAATTAATGTGTCTATACTGTTAGATTACTCTGAACATTATCAATATGTTGTTGAACATATTTTATAAATATCAGGTGAGTCTCTATATGTTGTGTCTTTTATGTTATTGTGTTTGTTATATGAATTTTGTTATTGATTGACATCATCATTGTGTCTTAGATATCATCATTGTGTCTTTTTGTTCGTCATTGTGTCTTTTGTATTGTCATCGTGTCTGAATAAAAAATTATTGTTAATCAATTGGTTACGAACAAAGACGAGTTGTGTTTTTATCTTGATTATTTAAATAGTTACAAGTCTAAGGCTGATAAAGTTCAAATGGCCGCCCCACCTCCAAGCAGGAGAGATAGGTTTGCAGAGTTACCTGGAGGGAGCGAACGAAATGAAGCAAAATTCAGCTCGTGAGTTAGCCATCGAACAAGCAGGAAAAAAGTTGAGAAATTGTGAGTTTTACAAACAACCTGGTCACATTATACGTAATTGCAGTTTATATCTTCAAAACATTAAGGATAAACAAGTTTCAAACAGCTCAACAATTGATTCTATGCTTATTCAAGAATAGGATTAATTGTGTCATAAGATTTATTGTGTCATATACTCATTATGTCATTATATTCATTGTGGCATTATATTCAATGTGTCATAAGACTCATTGTGTCATGTTTGAAGAGTTTTGTTTACGTTTGATTTTGACGATAAAAACAAGTTAACAAAATACTATTGTGTAATGTAAAACAACATATAGCAACAAATATTAACATGCCAACATATAGCGAAATATAATAACATGCCAACATATCAAATTACTATTGTTTCAAATTACCATTGTGTCAAACTACCATTGTGTCAAACTATGATTGTGTTAAATTACCATTGTTTCAAACAACCATTGTGTCAAACAACTATTGTGTCAAACAACCATTGTGTCAAACAACCATTGTGTCAAACAACAATTGTGTCAAACAACCATTGTGTCAAATTACTTTTTTGCCCCTCCGCCTGTTAGCAGTTTTCCACTTATTTACATTTTTGTCATCGCGTTTTTTTGAACCATTGATCTATTTAATGAGTTGATCCAATGACCAGAATTACTTCTCACCCTTTTTAGGAAATATAGCCTTTGTAGCATATCCTCTTCCTTTAAAGAATGTTATATTTTCATCTCGATTATTTAGATGATGTCGATTTTTGCTTGGATTGTGATTCCATTTTCAAACTCTTAATTTTGTCTAATTTTTTTCGTGGGTAGATTCTCTCAATGGCTTAATATCATATTAACAAGTTTCAGAAACTATTCCGATTATAGCATATTGGTTACTAGCTTTAGTAAACCGTATGTTACACGAGTTGAATAAATAAAATATTTAATATAATAAAATTTATTAATTATAAAATATTATTCTAAGATATGAGACGACTAAAATTACGTATGAAAAATGACTATAAGTAACAAAACAATGATATCAACTTTTAAAATTTTATTTTTAAAATTTTTCAAAAAAACAATAAACGTTTTGTTATTAAACAAACCGTATAATAAAGTCATTTTTAAATTTCCTTATTATAACTCCCAAATTTAATTATTTTTAGTTTTAAAATTTGACTTTTCAAAGATACCAATTCTAAAATATTCATATTTTTAAGAAAGTTTTATGCTTTAAAAAATTTATTAAAAATATTCTATTTATTTAAAAATAATATTAAAATAGATATCTTTCTTAGTTTATCAAATCTAAAAAAAAGTTAATAATATTATTAGTAGTTAAGGTAATTATTTAATAGGAGAAAGAGACGATAAATTTTTTGATAAAATGATTGTGGTGTTTTCATGTGTCATTTCAATATACTCTTTTATTATAGTATGAATATTTGAAAATCAATGAACGAAGCCATATTTCAAGCAAATAATGTAAAGAAATAGCCTATGTTTTTATCCTAGTCTTCACTTTGCTTAAATATGGCATAGCAAAAAGAATAGCAAGATAAGTTGAGTTGAGTTGTGTCGAGTTGTTAAAAAACCTTATATTGTTTATGTAATTTGTTTTTTTAAGTTAATTTCAATGTTGTTCCTTAATTATTGACAAAAGTATTTTTTTTATCCAAAAATTTAAAAATATCAATTTAAGTCCAAGCGTTTTATTATTTGTTTCAATTTCTGTACAAAAAGTTTAATTTTTTGGATTCAAGTTTAAACAACTTAAAATTCTTTTGGACTAAAATGAAAAAACTTATGAAAGTTCTAAAGATAAATTAATGTTTTTAATTTTTTGAAGGAAACGGCCATTTTTATCAAACTTCGGAAAGTAAAATCGAACTTATCTTGTTTTTATTGAGATAGTTTTACTTATTTTTACCAATCTGTATGTATAAAATTTATTTGCCATTTAACAAATATCACATATAATTATTTATGCATAAAATTTGTGAATACTCGTTTTTTATGTTAAAAAAAGAACACTCATTTATGATTCGGCTCAAGTTTCTTGTAATAGGGGCAAAGTTTGTTGTTAGAGATAAGTTGTGGGATGATGACATAGGATGGCTAGATTCATAAGTATTCGATTGATTAAATAACTCTTTGAATAAACAATGAAACATTGTTTTCAAGTAAACGAATGAAAAGAAACTTGAATTGAATTTGATAGAATTCATTCAATTCTATAAACCATAAACCTCTTTGACTATATACATACATGTATACATATTGATATATTTTTTTGTAAGATAACTTTCATTCACAAAAACCACGAGAATCCTTAAGAGAAGGACTCCCGGGCCAAAAACAAAACGATTACATCAAATCCAAAGGGTGATTACACCATTTTTTCCAATCACAATCCTTTATTCTAGTTCTATGTCGAAACCAAAAGTAAGACGTAGACTTGATGCTTTCGAAAACTTCAATCGGTCTTCTAAATTTCTGTTGGAAAATGCGAGTATTTCTTTCATTCCATATGTACCACATCGCAGTGTAGATAATACCACGCAGCGTATACCTTTCAGAATCCGACAATGTTTGCGTCTCAGCAATGTTCAAAACGTCTATCACATCAAAAGCATAAAACGGACTCTGTCGACACCACGCCATGATTCTACTCCAAATCTCAAAAGAAAAGACACACCCAGTGAATAGGTGCATCGCTGATTCTTGATCCGTACTACATAACTTACAACAAACGTCTTGTAAATGGAGACCTCGCTTTGTTAATTGAACACAGGTCGGTAATCGATCACGGATAGCTTGCCACACCATTATCTTACATTTCAGGGGAACCCATACCTTCCAATTAATAGTCGGAGAGCTAACCGTATTGTAAGCCTTATAAAGGAGCTGTTTTGATGATCGGACTGAAAACATACCATTTGGATCCCCTTTCCAGCACCAGGTGTCATTACCTCCTACCAAATCAAACTCGAACAGATCCTCCAGCAGCTGAAACATCTCTGAAACCTCGCTTGAGAAGATGGGACAGCCCTCTAGTTCCCTTCGACGACTTTAAGGCCATTCTGTGTGTTAATACGACTTCTCACGACGTCCCATTTGTCTCTTTCTAACCTGAACAGGTTAGGATAAAGGATCCTGAGCGGAATCTCTCGCAACCATACGTCACACCAAAACGAAACTGAAGACCCATTACCCACTGTTCCTGCAAAGTAGCTATGCAACGAACGACCATTGGCAGCCTCTTCTCACTTGTTTTAACAATTTTTTCCAGCCACTAGCCGAGGAAGAACACGACATAGAATACCATGTTCGGGCCGTCCCATTAGCCATATATCCTTTTCCATAGACTGTTACCCTCCTTTTTGAACCGCCAAAACCATTTAAGGAGTAATGCATCATTTGTGTGATGCAAATTAGAAATGCCAAGACCACCATCTTTTTTGGAGGTGGTAATAATTTCCCAAGAAACCCACGGGATCTTTCGTTCAACGCTCGATGCCGACCATAAGAACTTCCTCATAATGGCTTCAATGATATCGATAACCGCTTTAGGGGCTTTGTATAAGCACAGGTAGTACAGAGGTAAACTTTCGAGGACCGGCTTGATAAGAACTAGGCGACCTCCAATGGACAAACATCTAGCTTTCCATGAAGCTAGCCTGTTCCTAATCACTTCCATAACCGAGTCCCAATTACTGATTCACGACATGTTAGCATCTACCTTTATTCCAAGGTATATGAAAGGGAGCGACCTCTTTCGGCAACCAATGTAACATCTCGTATTTTCCGTTCATTAAAAGTTAACATCGTTATCCTTGTAAGGACCAATGTTGTCGATTTTGTAACTTAGGATTATTCACGCTTCTCTACTAATGACTTTAAGTCTTTTAATAATAATAATAATAATAATAATAATAATATAATAATAATAATAATAATAATAATAATAATAATAATGTTAATGATAATAATAATAAGCATATTAATGATAATTTGTAAATAGATAAAAACAATATAAGTCGTATTATTTTGTAACTTGTAATCAAATGTTTTGAGCATAAAATTATAACATTAAAACCACAAGGTTTAAAGTGTAAACTAATCTAAAACTAAAACCTAAACTTTGGGTGGTAATTAATCTAGATGAAACCGCAGGGACCCAAAATGGTAAATTTAAAAAAACCCAGCCTTCTCCCCATTTTTCCCGTCGTCTTTTTACCGCCGGCCACCGGCTCCGGCAACCACCAAGTCCACCCAAAACGCTCGTTTTCAACGCAATTAAATCGGTACTTACCCCTTGAGCATCAGTTTCGAACTAATGATTAATTTAATACGCATTATTGGGCTGTTAATTCTCTTAAATCAAAACCAAAATACACGACTCCTAAACCAATAACCATTCGGCATGAAACAGTCGCAATAGGAACTACATAATCGTGTTTTTGAACCTTCTACAACAACAATTTCACTTGAAACACAACAATCCACCACCGTCGATCACCACCTTTGTTCGGACCGGCAACATAGCCGAAAGTGGCCTTCGAGGAATCATAAATCAAATTTGAATGAGGGCTTTTGATCTCTGAGTTTACTAGAAGTTTCCTGCACAATCAATTGGATTATATCTGCTGCTGCACATCGAACGAAATCGAGTTTGGCCGCGACCTGTTCTTCATCCATTCTTGTGCTACACACTTCAAATCGGGTAATTGAAACTATTTTGTTGCTCGATTTTATATGGGGAATAAAAGCCCCATGGTAATAGGTATCAACAACTATGAGTTCATCTTCAATTGGATCCAAATCGAATTAGGGTTCATGAGTATTTAGGGGAAATAAGCAATTAATGTTTAAAATATTTCAAAGAGGAATTTGACAACACTTGGGCCTTAGCCCGAATGGTAATCAGCAGTCCTCATGGGCATGAGGTCCCGGGTTCGAACCGGGCCTCTGCCAACCTTTTATTTAATTGTTTTGCTATACTTTTAATTCAGAAAAATTAATATTATATTAATAAATTAAAATAAAAATTAATTTGTTAACTAAAATATTTCAGAAATTATTAAATTAATTTTTAAGGGTTTTAAAATTTATGATTTAATTACTTATTTAAGGATAGCAATGATTATAAAAACATTATTAATTATTTAATGTAATTTAAATGTTATAAATCTATTATGGTTCAAATGTAGATTATTTTAAAACATTATAAGTTTACATGTTTTAAATAAAAAATTATTGAAATAGTTATTTTAATAGTTATTTAAATAATTAATTATTCATTTATACATTTAAACATGTTATATATAATTAGTCAATAATGTTATTCCTTAAAATTTTATTGAGTTTTTGAAACTATAAAACAAACTTTCTATTATACTTATTTTAAAGTCTGATAATAAATCATATACTTTATTTTTTAGAGTCTTGATATTAAAAGACTTTTATAATAAATCATTTAAAAGTTTAAAACTCTATAAAATGAGTTTAAAGTCATTTAATAAGTATGCAATTAATCACCTTTATCAAGTTTTAAATAATTAATTGTTAAATTAATCATTTCTTTTCACACATTATACTTAATTTTTATTAAATCAATAAATTAAATTATTGAATCATTTTTAATATATTCTTGGTCTTAATTGATTTATACCATCTTTATTAAACCAAAATATAAACGATTCATTATTGCATTTAACTATTTAAACCCCTCAAATTTCCAATTGAAACCCTAGTTCACGTTATTTCGTTAATCTTACCTTTAAACTTAACCTTGGAAGATATATACGATAGGTATCTTGTAAAAAGGAATCGTTGGAGCATCGTTAATTTCTTACTATCATCTTATCTGTTTCAGGTGAGTATTTCTATACCTCTTTTTATATTTTTACACTTTGGGGTGAAACATGTTTCGTTATAAACATTGCACTTGTAAAAACGTTTGATTCTTGTAAACTTACGGCATTTCACTTGTATGTTGTGGTTAGTTGACCTTTGTAGCTACCATGTAATGTCGAATATATGTACAATATTAACTATTGCTAGCCTGGTGACGTCATAGATCTATGGGCCTGACAAGCCTGCTTGGTTGATCCAAGTACACTTAGCTAATCGTATATACTTGTAAACGTTTGAGACTTGTAAAATTTTGTCAAGGTTTGATTGTGCATTATGTCTTACATCCCTAGTTACTTTGTTCTCTAACTTACAACATGAATTGCCATCTTTTATATACTTATATATTGAAAACTATGTAAATCTCACCAACATTATTGTTGACCTTTAGTTTTAACATGTTTCAGGAAATACTCAAGTTTGATCGCCACTTTGAAGCTTGTTCACACATAGGAATGGACCTAGTTAAATACATGAATGAGCTTATTATATTTCTTATTATGCTTGTTAATTTCTTTATTTGAGACTTATGTTTGTAATGTTACCTTTGAAACTTATGAATAATATATTGGATTTAATAATAGCGTTATGTGGCTGTGAACGATCTTAACTCTCACATCTCGACGTTTCCGCCGTCAAGGTTGGGGTGTGACAACCCAACACCTCCAACATGTCCTCCACCTCATCATCCGTCGTACCGATCCCATATAGATTCGATTTAAAATATTAATTCGAAGACCCGAGCACACATGAAATATACGAAGAATTCTAGCCGTATTTTGTAAATTCTCTCTAGACCATTCTCCCATGATTAAGGCGTCGTCAGCATAAAAAGATGAGCGATGTCTGTTTCGCTATCTGCGAGCCTCATACCTTTCAAATCCCCATTTTCCTTCGCCTTCTGTAATAAACATGACAAAGCTTCCATGACAATAAGAAAGAGGAAAGGCGATATGGGATCACCTTGTCTCAACCCTTTTCGCATTTAAATTCGAAAGTAGGAGAAACGTTGACGAGCACCGAAGCACGGGCAGAGACCAGAATGCCTTTAATCCACTTACACCAAGTGGTAGGAAAACCCATTTGATCCATGATAGACAATAAAAAATTCCAATTAACGTTGTCGTATGCCTTCTTGAAATCAATTTTCAATAAGAACCCTTTTTACGTCTTTTCTTCATCCACGCAATTATCTCATTAACCGCAAATGGACCGTCCAAAATGAAACGATCCGAAATAAATGCCGATTGCAATTCGGAAATAACCTGACCCATGACCTTTTTAAGACGATTAGCGATGACTTTATAAAACACCTTACTAACCATCCCAATCAGAGTTATAGGTCTATAATCTTTAAGACCCAGAGGCGTTTTGACCTTGGAAATTAAATTAATAAAAGAAGAGGCACACCCGGGTTAATAACACCCGTCCCATGGAAATCCGACACAATACGAAAGAAATCGTCTTCGAGCACATCCCAAAATCTCTTTACAAAACAAAAATTGAAACCATCTGGCCCTGGCGCCTTATTCGAGCCACATTCAAAAGTCGTTTCTTTCACCTCTTGTTTTGTAAATGGAACGACCAACGCATCTCTATCAGAATCAGCTATAGTTTTCAAACCCGGACAAATGAGTTCTGGCCGATTACTCACCGTGTAACGCCCGTACTTTTTGTTGTTTCATTTTTAGTCCTTTTACTTATAATTCATCAATTCATACCCTGTACTCTTGAGTCTGATCAATGGAAGTATTATTAAAAGTTATTCTATATACTTATATGTTACACATGCTTAAAAGAGACGTTATATGCATTCAAATATACATACGACACGCTGTAAATATAAATTCAGTCGGAATCATACGTAACCGGGTGTTCATGAACGAACCCAACCAACTTGTAAAAAAGCCCAAATCTTAAAATATAATTAAGGTCTTAAAACCGTAAAATAACCCAAAAGAAAAGCCCGAAACCAAGTCCAATGTCCAAGCTCACACAAACACAAGTTTGTGATCATAACTCTCGAACCGTATCAAGATCAATGAACCAAACCCAATTATCAGTACCATGAATGTTAAATACTCTTCTCCATATGAAATTACTCTGAAAATGGTGAACATAGAAAAAAATTCCACATCCCACCAAAACACTCTCAAATTCTCTCAAGGTTCTCTTTTTCTTCACAAAAATTATGCACAAAACTTTCAAGGTTAGAACACCATTCTAACCTATTTTCTTACTCTAACACTTAAACCTTACATCTAGCTTCATGGATACACCTCTAGGACTATCCCCAATGACTTTGCCTTATCAACATTGAGTGGAAGCCATCTATAATGAGGTCCAAAGCTAGTTTTACAAGGCTGAATTTTTATTTTGTTTTTGTCCTTAATGTTTTTAATCTTTTAACAAGCTTTAATCTTATTTTAAAACATACTAAACCACTTGGAACAAACCATGGACTATCCTCTAGGTTTACAATGGTAAACACTAAGGGGAGGCACTTAAAATGGGTTCCCAAGTGGCTAAACTTTATGAAATTATTGCTCTTGAGTTTACCTTGTTCAAACTTGGATTTTCTTTGAACCAAACCTTGTCTCCAACAAACCTCATTGTTGGATAACTTGAGTTAAGGTATAATCAGAAATGAATGAGTTTTGAACTTAACTTTATATCTTTTTATTACTCAAGTAATCTAACATAACAACAAGTGTGATAAATGAAACTAAGTATTCAACTTTACCATGATTGAAAAGCTTATGTTAAGGTTCAAATGGCAATCTTAAAGAACTTTGGTTCTTCAAGTAGGGCTTTCCCCACATAACTCACCCGGATTACTTGAGATATTATATGTAGTATATTTATACTTTAAACATTTAAACTATTATATAAGTATTTACAAAGGTTTGTGGATTATTACCCTACCTTCGTATCTCATGACCTCCTTCGAGGAGGGTACACTAAGTACTAACTTTACCATCCGAATCTCCAACACTAGTTGGTGAATTGTGTTTTGGTCCGCCATTGGCGATACATGACTTCTATGATTCTATATACATACGTACAAGTACTCTAATCCGACTCTAAGACAAACCCATTTCCTTGTTAGGTTAACGGGTCTAATCCTCCCAAATCCATCTACTCACGACTCGGAACTTTTCCTATCGAAACCGTGAGTATACTTCACCCCTTTTTATTTTATCACTTTTGGGTTGCAACATGTTACTTATTTAAATACACTCACTTATACATTCAAGCAATACATTCAACACTCAATCTAATACATGCTTAGTTATGCTATTTGTGAATACATACTAGTTATACACTCTTATGCATTCTAATACAACCGCCCTTAACATTTATAGCGCTATAGGACTAGCACATCCGTCTATTTGTATAATGGGTTTATGTTAAATTTTCATTCAATCGATACCTATTCGTTGCGACGATGTGGTACATATACTTGTGGACACTATGTTGATTATTAGGTAATGCATGCTAGCTTTGATTTCAAATTAGCATACTAAACATGCGGATTGAGATTTTATTCATACTTATGCTATGTATTTAAACTTGTATGCTCACCAACATATTTGTGTTGACGGATATTTTATGCATGTTGCAGGAAATGAATGAAGGTTTATGCAAGAAAATACTTAGGTGGACTTAGAAAACACACCTAGATTTTATCCAAATTTTATGTTATGATGTAACTTGTCTTTTTCTTGGATTGTACTTCATTTTAAGACTATGTATGTTTGTTTTAGAATCAATGAATGAAATTTGGAATTTAACATATTGACACTTTAAATACTATGTTGACTTTGAACAATCCATCACTTATCCCGCCCCGATATTTCCGCAATCGGTTGGGGTGTGACAGATTGGTATCAGAGCCATAGTTATAGAGAATTAGTAAAACTTTCATGTTTGACCTAGACTATAACTTAGGACTCCCGGTAGACATGCTTAGGCTTATTTGATTTATTTATTATCTATTGCCTAAAAATACTTGAAATCCTACCTTACACTACTTTCATAATATCTCTTGACCTCAAAAGATACTTTCTTTGTGCGTGAAGGAGACAACTACGAGAATACACTCATATTTCACAAAAGAAACAACATCACCGAAAAAAGGGTGATTCCTATATTTGGTGACAACTTTCAATCCGCCTACATTGGTTTTTGTTTTGTTTCTGAAATTTCATCA
The DNA here is from genome assembly GCA_024085815.1 of Flaveria linearis. NCBI lineage: Eukaryota > Viridiplantae > Streptophyta > Magnoliopsida > Asterales > Asteraceae > Flaveria > Flaveria linearis. The sequence continues at coordinate 59,302,282 of CM044015.1, read as the reverse complement.
TTTAGATAGGAGTGACTTCCTTAACTTAATAATAATTTCACACATCTCTTTCTGGTGGACCCTTAACCATTGAGTTAAGTAACAACCACAACTTCGGAACGACACCATCAAGCTAGGAGTGAAATCCATATCTTGATGACTAGTTCCATTCCATGATTTTTCAATCCCTCTAAAGTCTCAGATTTTCTAATGACTAAGGATATATAGTAACCGGAAGGGTGAATATCGATAACCGACTTGTCGGTGAGAATATTCTTCCTATAGGCCAAAGCATGAATCCCGAAGTCAAAGGTTTTTCTAACAACTTTGGTTAGTCAAAAGTTCTATACCCGAACTACTCCAAATGCAACCAAACCTCTTTTGTACTTAAATTTGTTTCATATGTTTAATGTTTTTTTTCCCATGTTAAGCTTTTATCCTTTACAACCTCAAGCTTCACGCGTCGAACTACTCTCCCGTAATCTAAAACACTAATAATACTCATAAGTTAAAAAAATATACTAAGTCTCTATATTATTGTTTACTTTTTAACTTCCAATGTGGCTTATATTTTATTTATGAGAGAATGTGATACATACATGCTTACGTGACATACTATCATGACTAAAATGTGTAAAATTATTTTTCTCAAAAGCTACTAATTCAAGTCTCATCCTTTCCATTAAACTTTTTATAGATGGATCGTCATTCAAAAAATAATTCCAATAAGAAAATGATTGCCTTCATGGCAACCCAAATGGCGCGTGTCATCCCCGATATTGTAAGACAAGTCCAAGCTACTCCTAGCCCAAATCACTCGACTGACTCCCAACTTAATACATCAAAACCCCTACCTTCAACTATAAACACTTCAAATCTTGTGGCCCTGAACCCTTCACCGGCGAAGAAGGTGCTTCGAAGATGCTTGAATGGTTCGATAGCATTGAAGTAACTTTTGTGAATAGCGAATGTCCTGATGAACTGAGGACTCGCAGTGCCACCGGTGCCTTCCAATCGAGGGCACTTGAATGGTGGAAAAGCGAAAGAACCACCGTGGCAACGATGTCGCCTTTGCCCTACCTTGGGAGAAGGTAAAAGAACTCATGCTTGAGGAGTTTTGCCCCTATCACAAGATGCAAGGTCTCGAGGAAGAGTTTTGGAACCTATAACAAACTGGAGGGAACAACCAAATCTACACCACTAGGTTCAAACAACTTAGCATCCTTGTCCCCACCTTGTAAACACAATCGATAGGGCCATTGCTAAGTATATTAGAGGTCTTCCCCCACTTGTTCGTGACTCCGTCACTGCAGCCGAACCATTCTCCCTTGAGAGAGCCATTAGGTTGGCGGCTACCATTTCCGATAATCTTGTAAAAGATGGAACCTTGTCCCTTAAAGGTTCCTCAAAAACCGTCCACCAAGTAATTTCTACCACACCCGATGAAACCAAAGATACCAAAACCTCTTCCAAACCCAATAATCGTGGAAAGAAACGTAAGCTACATAGCCGCAACTATGCCATGACCACCCAACAACTCAAGCTCTTATCCAACCCACTCAAGAACAACCCAAACAGAATTACACCGTTCTTTTCCCAAATGTAACACTTGCCAATACCACCACCCGACTACTTCCAAGTGCCGTCATTGCAAGACGTGCAATAGGTTTGGCCACTTTGCTTCGGCATGCCGAAATGGCGTAAATATGCAAGGAAACCTAGCTCAACCTACCAATAACCAAAAACCCCCAGTGAATACCATTGTTCGTGCATGTTACAAATGTGGAGATCCAAACCACCTTTCCAACCAATGCCCACCCAACAATCAACACAAAGTACCGGTTACGCGTGGACGTGCATTCAATATCAACGTTAATCAAGCTCGAAATGAAAATGACGTCGTAAAGGGTATGTTTCTTGTTAATGGTATTTACGCTTCAATCTTATTTGATACGGGTGCTGATAAAAGTTTTGTATCCGAAAAATTTGAACCACTGCTTAAATGTACACGCTCTAAATTACCAAAATCTTTCACCGTTGAAGTCGCTAACGGTAAATTCGTGTCCGTTGATTTCATTCTTACTAATTGTGTTCTTAGCCTCAACAACCATGATTTTCCTATCGAGCTCATCCCAATGAAATTAGGAAGCTTTGATGTCATAGTAGGTATGGATTGGCTTGCCAAAGTCCGTGCTGAAATGTTTGTTTCGAGAAGTATATTTGCATTCCACTTCCGTCTGGTGACACTTTAAAAATCTATGGAGAGAAACCAACTAAAGAGCTAAAACTCATGTCTTGTATGAAAGCTCGAAAATGCATTCGTCAAGAATGTGTTGCCTTTTTGGCCCATGTTGTTATGGAGAAGGAAACGGGTAAAAGTGTAAAGGATATTCCCGTCATTTGTGATTTTCCCGATGTCTTCCCCGAAGACCTACCGGTCTTCCTCCTGCTCGTTCCATGGATTATAAAATCGATCTTGTTCCGATGCTACACCAGTTGCAAAATCTCCTTATCGGCTCGCACCACTCGAAATGCAAGAACTAGCTAGTCAAATCCAAGAGTTGGTTAACAAAGGTTTTATACGTCCTAGCTCATCCCCTTGGGGTGCTCCGGTCCTTTTTGTCAAAAAGAAGGATGTTACTTTTCGTATGTGCATTGATTATCCGAGCTCAACAAACTCACCATCAAAAATCGTTACCTTCTTCCTCGCATCGATGATCTCTTTGACCAGCTCCAAGGAGCAACGTGCTTTTCAAAAATCGACCTTCGTTCAGGTTATCATGATGCGTTCATGTTTTGTATATGTTTTAAGTGTTTAAATGTATGCGTTTAACGTGATTTTTATATCGAGCGTAATCACTTTGTGTTAGGTTTGAATTGTAGGTGTGGGAAGCTTAAATGATGTATTCAAGGGGTGCACGAAGATTGGATGATATATAGATGAAAAGAGATGAAGAAAATGAAGAAATTGGTGCAAAATGAGCATACGAAGTAACTTACGTCCTAAAGGAAGTAAGCTACGTCCTTTCTAAAAATGACAATTTTGAGACGTAAGACAGAGGCTAACCACGTATATCATGAGGGAGGACGTAATTTACATCCCTAAGGACGTAACTTACGTCATATGGTCAGATTTGACGTAATTCTCCGGATTTTGACCATATTAAGGAGGGTTATCAATTCTAAAAACCCTGATTCGCATTGGGAGCAAAAAGGGACGAACTTTGGTGATTCTTGAGGTTTCTTGGACTTCTATAACTCATTTCGATTCATTCAATCATGTTCCAATCAATTCTTGTTTATGAATTCATGAAGATGCAAGGCTAAACTTCACGTGATCTACCTCGGGTGATAGGGTTTGTGTTCTTAGGTTTTTGTTTATGTTCAAATTGTGTTGGGATTAAACTGAGATCCCATTAACTTGACTTGTGTCTTGATTGTTTAAACAATTGTTTTAGTAAATCTTGATTTGAACTTCATATGATTATGCGCGAGTTGTATGATTGCAAAGTTTTGGTTGTTAATTCAATTGACATGGTGTACTAAGACCCGTTAAGTCTTGGTTATCTTTGCCTCTCAGTCATTACACTTATAGAATCCCCGTTAAGGATTTCCCACCAAGTTGAACTAGGCGACTACCGCAAACCGAACTTGAATCCCGGGGTGGATTACACTTTTTCATAACTATCTTCTAATCAATTTCATTAATTGCAATTTGTTTTCTCAATTAAGTTGTTAATCATTCTAAAATTCACTTTTCACAGCCAAGAGGTAATAGTTTAATAATTCATTAGTTAATCTATTTTTATAAATCAAAGTACGACGCACCGACCACTAATTCCACGAGGTTCGACAAACCTACTTACCCTAACTAGTTTAAGGTGAATAGGAACACACATTTAACATCTTATTTTATTGTTACTTCGACAACGATCAAATTTTGGCGCCGTTGCCGGGGAATCGGTGTGCGCTTGGTGTTTGTTATTTGATTTGTTTTTGTTACTTGTTCTTGCTTTATTTCTTCTATTTCTTTGTTACACTAGGTGTGTTTTAAGTGTGCAGGTGACAGGATTGCATGCATACTCGTTATTCGGGTAGGAAATCACCACTAGTATTCGATCCAGAGATAGAGAAATCAGCAAGGTATAATCGTGTTCTGCATCGATCAGGGCTACCAACTACATCAATTTCACAAGCTATTGATCAAGCAGCTAATAGTTCGTCTGATTCAACCGAAATGGAAAACCCAAATAACCAACCACCTCAAAATCCAAACCCTCCTCTCAATAACCAAAATCAAAACCCAATTCCACCCCCTCCACCCAATAACAACCGCCATAACAACCTGAATCAACCACCACCCAACAATAATGTGAATCCAAATAACCCCAATCAAGGAGATGATTTTGATCATGTAAGCATGCATAGTGTTCACACGGGTGATGAAGATTATGAAGATGAATGGAACAACAATGAAGAACCCTATAATGATGCAAATTACAATGCTTGGGATGGAAATCTTGGTGGAGGTGATGGATACAATAGAAATAACAATTGGGGAAATGATCAACATGGATGGAATGCACCACCCATCAATCAACAACGGGGCAGGGTCAATAATAATAATGTCAATCACCCAAGAAGGCCTCAAAGAGCTCATGTACAAGGTGTGGATAGCCATTTTAGACCGGCTATTTCTGAAAATCCAAACCCTATTGCACCTCCAAATCGTAGAGGAAGAGCTTTGATGTACGCCTCATTATCTCACCATTCTTCCTGCGTTTAGAGGCACTGCCACAGAAGAACCATATGTGCATCTTGCTGAATTTGATGCCATATGCAGCACTATTGGTGGGTATCATTTTACACCAGATGAAGTAAGGCTTCGACTGTTCCTGGGTACTTTGAAAGATAGAGCTAAACAATGGTTCCTCACGTTGCCCGATAATAGTATTCACACATGGCAAGAAATGCAACAAATCTTTCTGGATGAATACTACTCTATGGGTAAAACCAGTGATGCAAGAGATGCTATTCGCTCTTTTCAACAACAAGTCGGAGAACAATTTCATGAGGCATTCACAAGGTTTAACGAATTGATCCGTATGTGCCCACATCATGGAATTGCACGCTGGGAATTGATTAAGGCATTTTCAGATGGACTAACACCGGAGGAAAGGAAATACTTGTATTCTACAAGTAATGGAACATTCTTATCTAATCATGAAGATATGGATTGGGAATGCCTAGAACGAATGTGCAAGAATTCCAAAGCTCAAGCTTCGGCTAGTAGACGGTCAAAGCCCGCTCTGGCAAGGTCAACCACAATTGATTATGAGACTAAAGAAAGAATTGCATCTTTGGAAAGACAATTAGCCAAGTTAGGACATGCGCTGACTAAAGATGTAGCTTCGGTTGGATTTAATGCATGCAATGAATGTGGTGAATTGGGGCATGCAAGTGCAAAGTGTCCGTTGTTTTTAGAACAACATGAAGAGGTGAATCAAGTATATGAAGAGAGAAAACAGTTTGATATGAACTCCAATACTTATCACTCCGGTTTGAGAAATAATCAAAACTTCAAGTATGGAAATGCTTCAAACAACCCTAATTTTCAAGGTAGTAATCAAGGTGGTCAAGCATATCAGAACCGACCATAAGGTAATTACAATCAAAATGGTTATCAAAGAACCTCGTATTCTTAAGGAAACAATCATGTGAGCTACAACCATACGAGTCAACAAGAGTCTACAAATGCAAAGTTGGATGCTTTGATGAACATTATGAAAGATAATATGCAAGAGATTAAGCGGGAAAATAAAATCAGAGATAAATCTTATGAGGCTTTGAATAAACAAGTGGCCCAACTTGCTGAGGATGTTGCCCAAATTAAAAGGAATCCCGGGAAATTACCAAATGACACCACTATTAACCCGCAACATCAAGGGCCAACCACGAAGAAAATGAGAAATGTTCATATTAATTCGGTTAGTATCCTTCCTAACTCTAAAATTTTTAATGATAACTTTACTTTGTTGCAAAAGTTGTAGGTAAGGAAGATGAAGATGATGTAGTGGAAGAGAGTGACCCAGGAGCACCTATCATTTCAATCAAAGTGGGAAAACTGAAGATAAAAAGAGCACTCTTGGATTACGGTGCAGGTGTTAGTATTTTACCAGGTACGTTATATGATCAGTATGACTTCGGTCCTTTAGAGGAAGTAGACACCACTGTGGTGTTAGCTGACTTGACCCAGAAACGTCCTCGGGGGATGGTGAAGAATGTGATAATCAAGTTGGGAGAATTTTACTACCCCGTGGACTTTATGGTGCTTGATTATGCACTAGTGAGGACAAATGGCAACCGAAGGTCATATTGGGTCGACCATTTTTAGCAACTGCCAATGCTCAAATCAATTGTCGGGATGGAACAATTGAAATGATTTACGAAACTCGTAAGTTATGTTTTGATGTATTTTCCAAGTCGGTTAATTATTTTGTTAATAATGAAGTTTTTGTGCCAGATATGACTAACGTGTGTGTTCCTACTTATACATCATATGTAAGCATGAACACCAATTTTGAGAATGGTTTTGAGTATGATAGGGTTAAGCATGTCGACTTGAAGGAATTGATGAATTTAAAAGAAGAGAAAGAGCCAATTATGATGATAAAAATAAAAGATGAGAAGCCTAAAATGAAGAAAAAAGTTGGCGGTCCACTTGATCCTATAAAAGACAGAGTTGAGGCATTAATGTTTGGACCATAATGTGATCTAGTTGAAGACCCACCAGATCATTTTAAGAATACCAGAGTCAAGCATCCTACTCGACCACCATGAGTGGTCGCAGGTACGGTCCGGCTGAAGACCTAAAACTTAGCGCTAATCGGGAGGCAACCCGAAATTGATTTGTTCTTTAGTTTTAGTTGTTTTTTTTTGTTTTTTTGGTTTTTTTTGTTTATTTGTTTTTCAGCTTTCAGCACCGGATGCAAATATTCAAGTGTGGGGAAGCTCATGGATCTTTAGGAGCATAAAGGAATGTGTGTTTGGGTGGCTTTACTTATCTGAGTTGACCCATAACCACCATATATTGCTTATGAGGAACCTTTTATCATCTATGATCAGGTCCATGTACTTTTTCCGTACCTTAAAGCTTTGCTAGTTCGGTGTCATTTAGTACAATCATGGTAGGCATAACGCGTATTTGAAAAGTTAGCCTTGTAACTTCACTTGGGAAAAGGTTAGGATGTTTGATAGTACTCTTGTTCATACAATAATTTAAAATTTACATTGAGGACAATGTAAGGTTTAAGTGTGGGGATGAGGGAAAAGAAAAATTCGATTGAACAAAAGCTTTCAAAATGCCTCTAAAGCGACTTATTTATGCATGAAAGCTTAATACTATCAAGTAAATCGTGAAAGTATGTTTGACCTGTGCATAAGCAAAGGTCCTTAGTCATGGCTATCTTACTAGAAAAAAGCAATTTATGAGAATTGATAGAGATGTTTAATCGGGGTAACAAGCCAGATAGTGGACTTTTATGCATGTTTTCGTAGCCTTAACTTGTTTACCATCGATATTTGTGAGGATGAGCCTATACATGAGCTTAGAACATCAGTAGGTTATTTGCTCATTTTCTTTCATGTGTGTTTACCAGAATGATTGCATTATTCTAGAACTTGCATAATTGATACGTTTTGAGATCATGAACCAAACTGTTGCACATATATGATTAAGGCATTAGGATAAACCTTTGTTTGATTAGCCCTTCTCAATTGTATTATCCTACCCTAAAATGATCCTCTAGTCGCCAGTTTGAGCCCCTAACCTTTTTAATTGTTTAAACCCGAATCAACCCATTAGCCTTTTCAAACCTTTTTACCTTTTAAGCCCGTGTGATGAAATCTGATAAGTATTGCTTGAATTTTTGATATAATTTAGTTAGAAGCAGTGAAGTGTTTAGATACAATCATCATGCAAAAAAAAGAAAGAAAAGAAAAAAAAAAAAAAAAAGAAAGAAAAAAAATGAGTCAATAATGGGTCAAAATGACCACAATATCAATGTCATGTTTCAGTGGTAATAAATTGTTAAAATGGGTCAACTTACCCAAATTTATTGTGTAGTATTGCTTCATTGTTCAGTACGTTTTAACATTATTATTTGGATTTCATCACCTTTAGCCACTTTAAATTCTATATCCTCACCCAGATCCTAAGCCTTACATTACAACCCTTCAGAGACCTTTTGATGTGTGCATGGTTTGGGTTAATTGGTGGAGTTGCGATCATTATGCAAGCTTATGGTAATTATGAGTCATTTTGGTCGGGAGTACTACATTGATATTCTAGTACACCTTTTGCTAGACTAGATACTAAACCGAGAGGAGTGAAACTAGTGAGAGGTGTGAATACATGCATAAGGAAGACTAGAAAGCTTGTTGGGCTTGGTTAGATAGATCATATTTCAAATAGTAATATCTTTTCTTACAAATCTATAGCTTGATATATGAAACTGTGAGTTGGGTATGACTTGGGACCTTAGCTAACAGAAGGTGAATACATGGCTGGATCGTATTTGTCTAATGATAGTTGTAGTGTTATAAGCAAGTTTGCTTGGGGGCAATCAAATGATAAGTGTGGGGATGTGATGCGTTCATGTTTTGTATATGTTTTAAGTGTTTAAATGTATGCGTTTAACGTGATTTTTATATCGAGCGTAATCACTTTGTGTTAGGTTGAATTGTAGGTGTGGGAAGCTTAAATGATGTATTCAAGGGGTGCACGAAGATTGGATGATATATGAAAAAGATGAAGAGATGAAGAAAATGAAGAAATTGGTGCAAAATGAGCATACGAAGTAACTTACGTCCTAAAGGAAGTAAGCTACGTCCTTTCTAAAAATGACAATTTTGAGACGTAAGACAGAGGCTAACCACGTATATCATGAGGGAGGACGTAATTTACATCCCTTAGGACGTAACTTACGTCGTATGGTCAGATTTGACGTAATTCTCCGGATTTTGACCATATTTAAGGAGGGTTATCAATTCTAAAAACCCTGATTCGCATTGGGAGCAAAAAGGGACGAACTTTGGTGATTCTTGAGGTTTCTTGGACTTCTATAACTCATTTCGATTCATTCAATCATGTTCCAATCAATTCTTGTTTATGAATTCATGAAGATGCAAGGCTAAACTTCACGTGATCTACCTCGGGTGATAGGGTTTGTGTTCTTAGGTTTTTGTTTATGTTCAAATTGTGTTGGGATTAAACTGTAGAACCCATTAAGTTCTTTATTGAGTTTAACTTGTGTCTTGATTGTTTAAACAATTGTTTTAGTAAATCTTGATTTGAACTTCATATGATTATGCGCGAGTTGTATGATTGCAAAGTTTTGGTTGTTAATTCAATTGACATGGTGTACTAAGACCCGTTAAGTCTTGGTTATCTTTGCCACTTAGTCATTACACTTATAGAATCCCCGTTAAGGATTTCCCACCAAGTTGAACTAGGCGACTACCGAGAACCGAACTTGAATCCCGGGGTAGATTACCCTTTTTCATAACTATCTTCTAATCAATTTCATTAATTGAAATTTGTTTTCTCAATTAAGTTGTTAATCATTCTAAAATTCACTTTTCACAGCCAAGAGGCAATAGTTTAATAATTCATTAGTTAATCTATTTTCTTACAAATCAATGTACGACGCACCGACCACTAATTCCACGAGGTTCGACAACCCTACTTACCCTAACTAGTTTAAGGTGAATAGGAACACACATTTAACATCTTATTTGATTGTTACTTCGACAACGATCAATCATCAACTTCGTGACCACGAAGAGGACATTCCAAAAACCGCTTTTCGTACTAGATATGGTCATTACGAGTTCATGGTTCGATAACCAGGAAATAAACTAACGGTTCGATAACCGGGGACTTCATATGGTAAGTAAACAACTTATATAACATGTGTAATCATTGACAAGTAAACGTGTCTAAAAAAATCTGTAATTTGCATGTAATCTCCCCCAAAAGGAAAATTTGTAAAAATGGGCCGTGAAACTCACCTCAATTGCACGCATGAATACTTGCAATAGTCTGTATGTATGTTTGGTCTTGGAATCTCCTAAACAAAATCACAATATATTCATGAGGTCATGATTACTAACCTTAGATGGTCATGCATAACTCATCCACAAAGTTAGTCTTGAAAATGTCACTTGACTAATTAGACACGTCGAGTCGTAAATGTTTTATTTAGATTCTTGTCTTCATCTTTATTTCCTAAAGATACATAATGTATTGAAGGTGTTTTATATCAAGTATAATGGTATTATATTTTCCATGTGTATGGGTTTCCTTTTTATTAAATATCTCCCAAAAGTTTACTTTTATCTAAATATAGGTATTTGACAGCTTCAAAGGGAATTTTTGGGTCTGGTTGTCATCCCCTTTTCATGGTGCAAAGAATTTTATAAAATCTGATACTTATATCATATCTAGGTCTATGTCTTAGGATTCCAAAAAGGTATGGCTTGTATCCTAAAACTAAGTTTAAGTTCCTCTAAACGGTTCATGAAGCAACAGATGTCAGTGCAGCACTTTTCTGTACATGTCTATGGAATTTACCTTTTTGAGGGGTCAAAACTTACATTCATAAATAGAGCCTATATTACTTTTAAACGTAACACCATAATATAAGTTACCACAGAAAGAAAATCTTCATTTTATTACTTTAAGCATAACTTATGCCTCATTCTTTCTGCCCTATTTATTCTGTCAAAAATTCAGGTTCAGCACTTAATTTGTTTGTACGTTTTGGATGGGTTATACTCATCTAAAAATTTCATGGTTGGATGGGTTAGAAACTATACATCCTAAAGTAATGTTAGGCTCAAGAAACGGTAATTTGACCATGTTTAGATCGAGTTATGGTCTTGAAAACACAGAACATGAATCTGCCAAAAAGTGTTTTACATGTTTTGTTACTTTTTAAACTTTGCTAGAGCACTTTTGGGATGAGTTAGTGAACATGAACACATCATGGTGATGTATGGAAGATTAGAAACAAGGTGCTAACCTTAAACAAGCAAGGAGAAGAGATGGTAGTCTTGAAATGCAAGGAAAAGAAGACTTGATCCTTTGAACTAAGAAACCCAACAAGAAAAAGTGAAGAAGATGTTGTAGGATGCTTGGGAGCTTCAAAAATCACTTGGTCTTCCACAATGGCACTTGAATCACTCAAGATTTGAAGAAAATAAGTTGAAAATCAAATGAAGTGGTGGTGAGGGAGCCTTGGCCGAAATTTAGAGAGGAGAAAGAGATGAGTGTGTGGTGTGTTGTTGTATGAATGGTTGAAGGTATTTATAGGCACACCTCCCTTTCTCTTGCATGGGATCTTGGTGCATGAGTGTATCTCATGGGTAATAGGAGTAGGGGTGTTCAAAAAATCCGATATCCGAAAATATCTGAAATCCGATCCGTATCCGAATCCGAATAAATCGAACCGAATCCTTATTCGGATATTTGGATCGGATCTCATCCGAATCCGAATTCCTTATTCGGATTTCAGATCGGATTTCGGATATCATATTTGTTTATTCGGGTTATTCGGATTATTCGGATATCCGATTAATCCGAATAAGACTTCAACTATAACTCTAGCCCAATACTCATTACTCAACTATATATTATGTTTTCAACTCAATACACAAGAATCTTTACACATTTTAGTCATAATCCTAAATAATTATGCAATAATCGACCGCCGGTCTAGATTAGAGATTCTAATATTCGGGTTTTATACAATTACCTATTATGTTCTAAATTTTGAATTTGTATACAAGTCAAATTTTATCTTTTAGTTTTATATCTTTTATAGCGATTAGCAACTTATAAAATGAAAAGAATAAAAAATTAGAAAAAAAAATATATAGAAGAAAAAAAAAAAAAAAATTGTTATTTGGTTTATTCGGATTATTCGGATAAATTTGGATTATTCGGATATATCCGAATCCGATCCGAATTGAATTCGGATAGATTCGGATCGGATAGAAAAATCCTTATTCGGATTGGATCGGATTTCGGATAGGGTCATGAAATTTTCAAATCCGAATAATCCGATCCGAATAATCCGAATAATCCGTTATCCGATCCGATGAACACCCCTAAATAGGAGTGAGATGGAGCTCTCTATTTGTAGTAATAGAGTTGACTCTCCTTTAACCCATGCTACAAGATGTTTCACTAAAGAAGCAAGTCTTAAGCTCCACAAAAAGCAACTTGTCTTATGAGAATTGACAAGAGAGAAGAAGAAAAGAGAGGTGAGAGGGGGGGGGGGATGAAAGGGACGGTTATGGGGGGTAGGGTTGGGTTGAATTTTTTTTAATTGTTGTATTGTATAGGGTATTTGGGTGGTATTTGTGTCACTATGGAAATTTTTATATTTTTATATTTTTACTTTTTACCATTTAAAATTCATACAAATTATTATAAGAAATCATATAATATCATACATTTTAATGTTGATGACATGTACATAACAAATTATTTATCTAGTAGTTGTGTTACACACGTTTTATCCGGGTAACATATCAATTTGCGCGTTAAGGTTTTTCTTAAATTTTAAACTTTTCCAATGTATTTAATTTAGGATCTAAGATACTTTAAAACACTTTAAGGTATGTATTGACACATGCATAAATTACTTATCTCTAATGTTCGTGTGTGTCGGTTGTATCGCGTGTGAAAACGGCAATTATGCCGAATTACCGATGCATGAAATGTTATGCGTGAGAGTTTGCAATGCATAAAACGACTTCAATAACTGTAATTAAATTGAAATTAAAGTGTTATGGGTGCAATTATAACCAAGTAAAGGTCGGGTATTGACCTGAAATTGTCGGTTGTCACATACTCCCCATGCTAGAAAGAATTTCGTCCCGAAATTCAGTTAGGGTTGTCTGCAGATGCCAGGGTTTCAAACAAGTAGGGATAGTTGAGTTTCATTTGATCTTCACGTTCCCAAGTAAATTCTGGTCCTCTTCTGGAATTCCACCGGACCTTCACTATAGGAATACGGCTTCGTTTCATCTTCTTTACCTCTCGATCTAGAATCTCCACGGGCTTTTCAATAAAATGAAGTTGTTCATCAATCTGAACCTCATCGAGTGGTATAACCAGGGTTTCATCTGACAGACACTTCTTCAGATTTGACACATGGAAAGTGTCATGAACACTACTAAGTTCTTGAGGAAGTTTTAGCTTGTAAGCTACAGGACCAATCCTGGCTAGGATTTCAAATGGTCCAATGTACCTAGGGTTTAGCTTATCACGTTTGCCAAAACGAATGACTCCTTTCCATGGTGAGACTTTAAGTAGAACCTTATCTCCCACTTGGAATTCCAACGGGTTACGTCTCACGTCAGCATAGCTTTTCTGACGGTCATGCGCGGCTTTGAGTCGGTTCTGAATCTGTGCGATCTTTTATGTGGTCTCACGTATGATCTCGGGACCAATGAGTTGACTATCGCCAACCTCTGTCCAACACAGTGGTGACCGACACTTCCTTCCGTATAGTGCTTCAAACGGTGCGGCTTTGATACTGGTGTGATAGCTATTATTGTAAGAAAACTTAGCTAGAGGTAGATGAGTATCCCAACGGTTTCCAAAGTCTATCACGCAAGCCCTAAGCATGTCTTCTAATGTCTGAATGGTCCGTTCGCTCTGACTATCTGTTTGAGGGTGGTATGCGGTACTCATATCCAACCGGGTACCCAAGGCCTTTTGTAATGATTGCCAAAATCTCGAGGTAAATCGACTGTCTCGATTAGAAATAATGGAGATCGGTACTCCATGTCTCGAAACAACCTCCTTGAGATAAACCCTCGTCAACCTTTCCATTTTATCAGTTTCTTTAATTGGTAGGAAGTGAGCAGACTTTGTCAGTCGATCCACAATTATCCAAATCGTATCACAACCGGAGGATGTCTTGGGTAGTTTTGTGATGAAATCCATGGAAATCTGCTCCCATTTCCATTGCGGAATCTCCGGTTGGTGCAGTAATCCGGATGGCTTCTGATACTCTGCCTTAACCTTTGAACACGTGAGGCACCTGCTAACATAGGTGGCAATGTCAGCTTTCATGTTAGGCGACCAGTATAACTCCTTCAGGTCCTGATACATCTTATCAGAGCCCAAATGGATGGAGTATCTGGAATTTGTGTGCCTCGTTCATCACAAGATCCCTCAAGTTTCCAAAATTTGGCACCCATATTCGATTCATGAAGTAGCGAGTTCCATCAGACTTGATCTCAAATTGTTTATCCATGCCGCGAAGGGATTCTTCCTTCAAATTTTGTTCCTTTAGCGCTTCAGACTGAGCATCACGAATTTGAGTAGTTAAACTCGTATGAATCGTCATTCCCAACGCTCGCACCCGTAAAGTCTTTGTTCGTTCTTTCCTGCTCAGAGCGTCTGCTACAACATTCGCTTTTCCAGGATGATAACGAATCTCATAGTCATAATCGTTTAGTAACTCAACCCACCTGCGTTGTCGCATGTTTAGTTCCTTCTAATCAAAGATGTGCTGGAGGCTTTTGTGATCGGTGAATATAGTACATTTGGTACCATACAGGTAGTGCCGCCAAATCTTTAGTGCAAAAACAACAGCTCCAAATTCGAGGTCGTGGGTGGTGTAGTTTTTCTCATGCACTTTCAATTGCCGTGACGCGTAAGCAATAACTTTGTCACATTGCATTAGGACACAGCCAAGTCCTTGTCGTGATGCGTCGCAGTACACCACAAAGCCATCGTTTCCCTCTGGTAGAGACAGAATCGATGCGCAACACAGTTTCTGCTTTAATAATTGAAACGCTGCTTCCTGCTTACCACCCCAATCAAACTTCTTGTCTTTCTGAGTCAGGGTTGTTAGTGGTTGGGCTATTTTGGAGAAATTTTCGATAAAGCGTCGATAATAGCCTGCCAAACCTAGGAATTGTCGCACCTCAGTTGGGGTCTTAGGTGCTTCCCAGTTTTTAATGGCCTCTATCTTGGATGGGTCAACATGTATTCCCTTCTCGTTAACCACATGCCCGAGAAATTGCACTTCTCGGATCCAGAAGTTGCATTTTGAGAATTTTGCGTATAATTTCTCGTTCTTGAGTAGCTCCAAGATTAACCTTAAATGTTGTTCGTGCTCATCCTTGGTTCGTGAATATATCAAGATGTCATCGATGAAGACGATCACGAATTTATCCAAGTAGGGTTTGCACACTCTATTCATGAGATCCATGAATACAGCTGGTGCATTGGTTAACCCAAATGGCATAACCATGAACTCGTAGTGACCATAACGAGTTCGGAATGCGGTCTTGGGGATGTCTTCCTTTTGGATTCGTAATTGGTGATATCCAGAACGTAAGTCAATCTTCGAGTAGTAACTAGATCCTTGAAGTTGGTGAAATAAGTCGTCAATTCGAGGGAGAGGGTACCGGTTCTTAATGGTGAGTTTGTTTAACTCTCGGTAATCGATGCACATTCGAAAAGATCCATCTTTCTTCTTAACAGATAAAACTGAGGCTTCCCAGGGTGAGAAACTTGGTCTTATGAATCCTTTATCTAACAACTCTTGTAATTGATTAGACAACTCTTGCATCTCTGACGGTGCTAGTCGGTATGGGGATCGTGCTACTGGAGCAGCTCCAGGTACCAGGTCAATTCGAAATTCGACCTGTCTTTGCGGTGGAAGTCCCGGCAAGTCCTCGAGAAAGACTTCCGGATAGTCTCGCACGATGGGTATATCCTCGATTCTTTTCTCTTCGATTCGCTTCTCCACTACGTGCGCCAAAATTGCATGATAGCCTTTTCGTAAGTACTTCCGAGCCTTCATACATGAAATGATCTGTAACACCGTACCATATTTTTCTCCTTGAATTGATATGGTCTCCCCACTCGAAAGTGGGATGCGAACGATCTTCTCACGACAAACGATTTCCGCTCGGTTTTCCGATGACCAATCCATGCCAACAACAATGTCGAAACTCCCTAGGGTTATAGGTAATAAATCTATATTGAACGTGTGATCCGCCAAACTGAGAGTGCATCCTTGTATGATTTTGTGGTTTCGATCAACTTACCATCAGCTAACTCTATTGTATATTTAGAAGTTAAATGGGTAGGAGTAATTTCAAGCAATGGACTAAATTCACTAGACACGAAACTCCTATCAGCACCCGTATCGAATAGGATTGATGCATAGAGATTATTTACAAGGAACGTACCCGTAACAATGTTCGGGTCCTGTCGAGCTTCCCCGCTCCAATTACAAAAGCTCGACCACGTGTGTTATTTCCACCAATTTGCTTCAGGTTCGGACAATCCTTGCGAAAATGCCTGGTAACACCACATTCGAAGCACGCACGATTGTTTCCCGTTTTAGGAGTAGTGTCGGGCTTTCGACAGTCCTTAGTTGCATGACCAAAACGTTTGCACTTCTGGCACATTGAGTCTCCACATGCACCTATGTGATGAAACTTACACTTGTTGCACTTAGGTAAGTTTCCAGCATACCCACCTTTTGCCTTCTTTTTAGATGGGCCAGTAGTGAAAGACCTAACAACCACTTGTTTGTTTTGGTTTTGATGTGGGGCATTTCGACCATGATTGTTGTCCCATTTCCTCTTGTTGTCATAGTTCTTCTCCACGACCGTCTTTTTCATAAACACTCCCTGACGTACAGCTTGATCTGTCAGGTCGTGGGCAATCCTGACAGCCTCTTGGATGGTGGCTGGCTTGGATGAGGTGACCATGCTCTGGATTTAGGGTGCAAGGCCCAAATGTACCTTTCCATACGCTTGAACTCTGGGTTAACCATGTGAGGGCATAGACGAGCTAGGTCATGAAATCGGGTGGTGTAGCTTGTAACTTCTGCACCCTTCATGGTGTGGTTCCAGAATTCGACCTTAAGTTTTTGCAATTCATTTTGGGGGCAATATTCCTCAGTCAGCATTTGTTTCAACTCATCCCAAGTGATTTGATAGGCAGCGTCAATACCCAAAGTTTGGGCATGAGTATTCCACCAAGTGAGTGCTTGACCTTCAAAGGTACAAGTGGCGAATTTCGTCTTATTCTCCTTGGCATAGTTACTGATTCGCTGAACGGACTCCATCTTCTCTATCCAGCAGACCAAACCAACAGCTCCTTCATTACCAAGGAAGTTAAACGGCTTACAGTTCAGAAACGTCTTGTAGGAGCAACCTTTGTGGTTGGTATCAGCTCCTGTGTTGTAGGTTTAATCATATTAGTAATAATTAAACATTAGTAATGACCTGTGTATTGCAGGTCTTTAGTTATGCCAGTCATTATAATACCTCCTGCTCCACTGGCATTGCCTCCATTTACTTCAGATCTTCCGGCGCTACGATTTGCCTCGTGATGTGCGATTGCATCAGCCACTCGTTGCGCCACAAGCTGTTCTATAGCCTCTGCTATCATGGGAGTACCGCTTCCCATATTGGTTCTGACGTTTCTCCTTCATGGTGGCATGTTTCTTCAAATCATAACGATAAGCAAGATAAGACAATATGTAATAATGTCAAACACATGTGCACCAAAAGTAAACAATCATATCAACCAAGCAACCACGCAATATTTAAAAGATAACATAACTTGATAATAAATTGTACGAATTACAAAGTATTTCCAGAGTACATACTCCTACAACAAGTTAATATCCAATATTACATGAGCACAGCCGCTCACGATAGGCAATCAATGGAATAAGCGAGTGAACGCGCCTATCTGTACGGCCGCCATGGCCATGAGCATGCATACGGCCGCCAATGCAGTAGTGGACTCCATGCGCTCTTCCATTCCTAACACTCTTTCTTCAGCCATGATCGCGCGCTGCTCTGCCTGGGTAGCTCTCTGTTCTGCCTGGTTAGCTCTCTGCTCTGCCGCCTCCACTCTCTGTGCCATGGATGACATGTCCTCCTGCACCCTGGTAAGTCAGCTATGCATCGTGTGCAATGCCTGATCATCGAGGTATCTGCCATCCTCGATCGCTAGTAATCGGCTCTCCACGTCCTCCTGTCAAAGGTCTCCTGAACCTCGGTGAGTTCAGTGCGTAGCTCATGGAGCTGCTGATCATGCCTCTCGGATCGTGCCACGAGAAGAGGCACGGTGAGCTCCATAGGCTCCTAAGTGAGAGGAATCTGGTGCGGGGTACGTGATGACTCGCCTAACTCGAAAGTGAAGGGAATACCCTCGATGTCTCTCCACTCGTCCAGCCGGCTAGGCATCCACCCCCACCGACAGATGTCGAGTCTGCGCCTTTTGGGCGCAGGCTTGGGTTCAGCAATACAGTCTCGAATGGGTGTGGTAGGACAGATCGGAACATGAACCCGTTTCCTAGGAGTATGTGCAAGAAGCGCACCCCCAGGGTGAGTCCGATAGCGACGCTAAGAGGGTGGTGGTACACCAGGACCAAGGATGCGATGAGTATCTGTAGTCACCGGCTCAGGGCTAGCGGCTCCTGGAGAGGGGTCAGCAGGCTCAGGGGCGAGGTGGAGGGGATCGGGGTCTGCTAGCGGAGTCGGATCAGAGGGCTGGGGAACTGGATCAATGGGCTGGGTAACTGGATCAGCAGGGTGAGAGGTGGGGTAACTGGGCAAGGGAATGGCCTCGAAGTACTCTAGGTAGATTTGGTCGATGTCGCCCGAATCAGAGTCGGCCGGGTCGGAGTCGGCCGGGTCGGAGTCGGCCGGGTCGGGATCGGCCGGGTCGGAGTCGACCAGGTCGGAGTCGACCGGGTCAGTATCGGCTCCCTGAGAAGCTGGGTCAGTGGACTCCGAGTCTAGATCCACTACCTCGGTATCAGCAGGCTGGGGGGTGGGATCTGTGGTCTCGGGAGTGGGGTCGGCTGGTCGGGGATCAGCAGTCACAGGAGCAGACCCCCGGGGTGGCTCAACAAAGATATGGGACGTGGTCAGTGGGACGACCATCGGCAGTTGTGGGCCGATGATACGTACGATCCCCGGGAGAAGCTCCTCTGGAAGCTCGGCATGAATCTCGGGGGTAGACGCACACCAATACGTGCCCGGAGGAGGAGGTGGTAGCTCGGAGAACCGGGTCATAGGTAATGCCTCTACGGTGTCATGTGTATATTAGGAATGGGTTCGGTGATCGGGATAGCAGGTGGTGCGGGGATCTCAGTCTCAGTGGCCTCACTCGACTGAATCAAGGTACGAGGAATCAGAGTTGGGAGAACAGACGTGGATCCTGCGAAAGAGGTCGGAGACGTGGGCTCGTACTCTTCATCTGAATCGAAAACGTAGATCGGCATCGATGCTGAAGACATATCTATGACAAGGCAATGCACAAGTACAATTGATATAAGTTAAGTTAGTGTATAATCGTTAAAAACATATGATGAACTGTAGTTATAGTCTAGGTCCACTAAATTCAACCTAATTCCCTATAACCAATGGCTCTGATATCAATCTGTCACACCCCCAAACCACGACGGTTTCCCGCGGGGCGCGAACGTCATGGTTTCATAGTCACTGATCGACCACTACATGGTTTTGTAAAACATACGTCTCAAATAAGTTTAAAGTACATCATTGTTTAGAGTTAAATTCGTGGAAGCAATAGTAATAAGGTAAATTGTTTTCAAAACATGACATATATGAAATTGAATGTCCCAGACAGCATGAATGGCCCTAAACATGAGATGATCCATGCTAGCTTAACTTGTTGCATCTATCAATTACTTGAGAAAACATGCATGAAAAATGTCAACATAATATTGGTGAGTTCACAGGTTTTAAGTAATAGTAAATAGCGTAAAGGACCACAATACTTTCTATGATTTGATTGTTGTACACACAATACTACAAATTATATAAGCACCGCAACCGAAGCTAGACTGTAACTGTAATGAATTGCCCCTACCCATGCCTACCATGAGCATGGGTGTGAACATGCTAATAATGCACCGTTTAAACCTCCAGTCAAGGTTAGGGTAATTAACCCGGGTGGGGGTAGTCAAACCCAATAGTACTATCCATGATTACCTCGCTTTGGGAAATAAACTAACGGTTCGATAACCGAGGACTTCATATGGTAAGTAAATAACTTATATAACATGTGAAATCATTGACAAGTAAATGTGTCCAAGAAAACCTGTAATTTGTATGTAATCTCCCCCAAAAGGAAAATTTGTAAAAATGGGCCGTGAAACTCACCTCAATTGCACGCGTGAATACTTGCAATAGTCTGTATGTATGTTTGGTCTAGGAATCTCCTAAACAAAATCACAATATATTCATGAGGTCATGATTACTAACCCTAGATGGTCATGCATAACTCATCCACAAAGTTAGTCTTGAAAATGTCACTTGACTAATTAGACACGTCGAGTCGTAAATGTTTTATTTAGATTCTTGTCTTCATCTTTATTTTCCTAAAGATACATAATGTATTGAAGGTGTTTTATATTAAGTATAATGGTATTATATTTTCCATGTGTATGGGTTTCCTTTTTATTAAATATCTCTCAAAAGTTTACTTTTATCTAATATAGGTATTTGACAGCTTCAAAGGGAATTTTTGGGTCTGGTTGTCATCCCCTTTTCATGGTGCAAAGAATTTTTATAAAATCTGATACTTATATCATATCTAGGTCTATATCTTAGGATTCCAAAAAGTTATAGCTTGTATCCTAAAACTAAGTTTAAGTGCCTCTAAATGGTTCATGAAGCAACAGATGTCAGTGCAGCACTTTTCTGTACATGTCTATGGAATTTACCTTTTGAGGGGTCAAAACTTACATTCCCAAATAGAGCCTATATTACATTTGAACCTAACACCATAAGATAAGTTACCACAGAAAGAAAATCTTTATTTTATTACTTTAAGCATAACTTATGCCTTATTCTTTCTGCCCTATTTATTCTGTCAAAAATTCAGGTTCAGCACTTTAATTTGTTTGTACGTTTTGGATGGGTTATACTCATCTAAAAATTTCAAGGTTGGATGGGTTAGAAACTAGACATCCTAAAGTTAATGTTAGGCTCAAGAAACGGTTCATTTGACCATGTTTAGGTCGAGTTATGGTTTTGGAAACACAGAACATGAATCTGCCAAAACGTGTTTACATGTTTGTTACTTTTTAAACTTTGCTAGAGCACTTTTGGGATGAGTTAGTAAACATGAACACATCATGGTGATGTATGGAAGATTAGAAAAAAGGTGCTAACCTTAAACAAGCAAGAAGAAGAGATGGTAGTCTTGAAATGCAAGGAAAAGAAGACTTGATCCTTTGAACTAAGAAAACCCAACAAGAAAAAGTGAAGAAGATGTTGTAGGATGCTTGGGAGCTTCAAAAATCACTTGGTCTTCCATAATGGCACTCGAATCACTCAAGATTTGAAGAAAATAAGTTGAAAATCAAATAAAGTGGTGGTGAGGGAGCCTTGGCCGAAATTTAGAGAGGAGAAAGAGATGAGTATGTGGTGTGTGTTGTATGAATGGTTGAAGGTATTTATAGGCACACCTCCCTTTCTCTTGCATGGGATCTTGGTGCATGAGTGTATCTCGTGGGTAATAGGAGTGAGATGGAGCTCTCTATTTGTAGTAATAGAGTTGACTCTCCTTTAACCCATGCTAGAAGATGTTTCACTAAAGAAGCAAGTCTTGAGCTCCACAAAAAGCAACTTGTCTTATGAGAATTGACAAGAGAGAAGAAGAAAAGAGAGGTGAGAGGGGGGGGGGGATGAAGGGGACGGTTATGGGGGGTAGGGTGGGTTGAATTTTTTAATTGTTGTATTGTATGGGGTATTTGGGTGGTATTTGTGTCACTATGGAAATTTTTATATATTTTATATTTTTACTTTTTACCTTTTAAAATACATACAAATTATTATAAGAAATCATATAATATCATACATTTTAATGTTGATGACATGTACATAACAAATTATTTATCTAGTAGTTGCGTTACACGCGTTTTATCCCGGTAACATATCAATTTACGCGTTAAGGTTTTTCTTAAATTTAAACTTTTCCAATGTATTTAATTTAGGATCTAAGATACTTTAAAACACTTCAAGGTATTTATTGACACATGCATAAATTACTTATCTCCAACGTTCGTGTGTGTCGGTTGCATCGCGTGTGAAAACGGCAATTACGCCGAATTACCGATGCATGAAATGTTATGCGTGAGAGTTTGCAATGCATAAAACGACTTCAATAACTGTAATTAAATTGAAATTAAAGTGTTATGGGTGCAATTATAACCAAGTCAAGGTCGGGTATTGACCTGAAATAATCGGTTGTCACAAACACTAAGGGGGGAGGCACCTAAAATGGGTTCCCAAGTGGCTAAACTTTATGAAATTGTTGCTCTTGAGTTTACCTTGTTCAAACTTGGATTTTCTTTGAACCAAACCTTGTCTCCAACAAACCTCATTGTTGGATGACTTGAGTTAAGGTAAAAATCCAGAAATGAATGAGTTTTGAACTTAACTTTATATCTTTTTATACTCAAGTAATCTAATATAACAACAAGTATGATAAACGAAACTAAGTATTCAACTTTACCATGATTGAAAAGCTTATGTTAAGGTTCAAATGGAAATCTTGAAGAACTTTGGTTCTTCAAGTAGGGCTTTCCCACCATAACTCACCCGGATTACTTGAGATATTATATTTAGTATATCTATACTTTAAACATTTAAACTATTATGTAAGTATTTACAAAGGTTTGTGGATTATTACCCTACCTTCGTATCTCATGACCTCCTTCGAGGAGGGTACACTAACGTACTAACTTTACCATCCGAATCTCCAATACTAGTTGGTGAATTGTGTTTTGGTCCGCCATTGGCGATACATGACTTCTATGATTCTATATACATACGTACAAGTACTCTAATCCGACTCTAAGACAAACCCATTTTCCTTGTTAGGTTAACTGGTGTCTAATCCTCCCAAATCCATCTACTCACGACTCGGAACTTTTCCTATCGAAACCATGAGTATACTTCACCCCTTTTTGTTTTATCACTTTGGGTTGCAATATGTTACTTATTTAAATACACTCACTTATACATTCAAGCAATACATTCAACACTCAATCTAAATACATGCTTAGTTATGTTATTTGTGAATACATGCTAGTTATACACTCTTATGCATTCTAATACAACCGCCCTTAACATTTATAGCGCTATAGGACTAGCACATCCGTCTATTTGTATAATGGGTTTATGTTAAATTTTCATTCAATCGATACCTATTCATTGCGACGATGTGGTACATATACTTGTGGACACTATGGTTGATTATTAGGTAATGCATGCTAGCTTTGATTTCAAATTAGTATACTAAACATGCGGATTGAGATTTTATTCATACTTATGCTATGTATTTAAACTTGTATGCTCACCAACATATTTGTGTTGACGGATATTTTATGCATGTTGCAGGAAATGAATGAAGGTTTATGCAAGAAAATACTTAGGTGGACTTAGAAACACACCTAGATTTTATCCAAATTTTATGTTATGATGTAACTTGTCTTTTTCTTGGATTGTAATTCATTTTAAGAATATGTAATGTTTGTTTTAGAATCAATGAAATGAAATTTGGAATTTAACATATTGACACTTTAAATACTATGTTGACTTTGAACAATCTATCACTTATCCCGCCCCGATATTTCCGCCATCGGTTGGGGTGTGACACACCGCCTCTTTGAAATGATTACGAAAAAAATCATCACTTCTTTTTTGACCAACGAAGGCTTAGACTCCCATCTCCGTTAATCATCAACCCATATATCCCGTTTCTCGCTTTCCTCCCATTAACAACATTATGAAAAAAATTTGAGTTTTCATCCCCCAATGATGCCATTTCACTCGGGATTTCTGCTTCAAGTCACGGTTCTTACGAAGTTGTATTTCTTCTAGATTTTTTGCACATTCTGCCCACACCCATAATTCCTCTTCTTCTAGATCTTTTTGTTCCAGGAGGAGTTCCATAGCTTGATTATCTTCGCGCAATGAAGCTTCGAGCTCATTCTCGTTTCTGGTCCACACTTTACGCCAATTTGATAGACAAGCTCTCAATTTTTTAAGCTTGTTTAACAGATTCAAATCACTAGGGGCGACATCAACCCAACCTGAAAAGCCGATCTGATAATATCCTCACAACCCGGTTTTCCAGCCACGAATCAAACCATCGGAAAGGTTTAGCTCCGAAGTTTGAGTCCACAACTGTAAAAATAACGGGAGAATGATCCGAGAGGTCATTCTTTAGGACTCTAACACAAACATTCGGCCAACTGTTATATGTCCCGTCACAAACGAGGAAAACGATCAATCCTGCTTAACTTACATTGCCCCTTTCTAACCGTCATACATGTAAACTTCGAACCTCTCAACTGGTACTCGCGCAAACCAGCCTCTTCTATGAAATCATTGAAATCCCTAGCACAGACCGGGTCAAAATTAGAATTTTTTCTCTCCTCACGATCACGAACCGCATTGAAATCGCCGAAACAATCCATCTACCATCATTTGACTGAATAAGACTGACTATTTTAGCCCAAAGACTCCTTTTATCCCCATTATTTTGTGGCGCATATACGTTAAGCACGTTGATACGAACCGCCCCTTCTGTCAACAACCCCGATACACACAGAAAATTATTATCCTTTATAACTGTTTCCTTGGAGAAAACTTTTGGATCCAAACACTAACTAAACCTCCTGAATTTCCTATCGCCTCAACCGACTCAAAGTCCGCTCCCAACCCTCCCCAATACTTAGAAATCACCCTTGAATTCACGGAACTACACATTGTCTCTTGCATACCGATAAAAGTGATACCGCAATCAACTTTGATTTTATTAATCCAACCAGCCTTGCCAAAACCCCCTATTCCACGAATATTTATCGACATATAATTCATGACTTACCCGATTGTAACCCTTTATTGATGACTGCCTCTCTAATCATGTCTTCGAAATTACCAAGATCAGCTCCTAATTTAGCGCCCATAACAATAGTCTGCTTAATCTCTTGTTGCCTCAGCTGGTTTGAAAACTCTTCGCTGATAACATGTATTTCTTTTTGCACTTACTTATCTGGTTGTGGTCCCCTTTCTAGCGAGTGACTACCAAGGTCCAAAACATTGGAGTGTGAAGCCCATTTTCGTGATCAGGCCCATCTCCAACTTTATCCAGTTGTGAATTGGTTAGGCCCAATAATTTGTCTATGCCAAATAAATCCTCATCATTCTTAGCCCGTTTAGTCACTTTTAAACTTTCTTGGCTGCTTGTATACCCCATACTAGGCCGGCCCAAATCTGCTTTTTTGAATTTTTTCCTTTTATTCACGTGATTATCAAACTGGGACCCATTAGTGTCAATAGGTTTGTGAAAAGGAAACTCTACCCCAGGAATGAATTCGTCATTAAAACCTTCCCCATCGTTATCCTCGGTATTAATGTTGTTCATATTCGATGTATCATTACCAATAATAGGAGCATCAGCCGTTTCGGTCAATCTTTGGTCAACCTCCGTTTGAATTCCTTCACCGTCTTGACCATGAACCTCCGTTTGAATTTCGTCATCCGGTTGACCATTAACTAAATCCGATGACTGCATACCTTGGTCATCAACTACTTCATTATCCGAATTCTCCGAGTTGCCTATATCACTCGGCTCAATAAACTCCGGGAACCATTCTTCGTTTTCCTCCGTAACCCAAACACAGAATTTGCGATCCTTCCAATTTAAAGTTATTTCTTCAGTAATCCGCTTGCCATCTCCGGCCAAGACCCCCACGTATTCATACGATAAGTCCACATCTGTTTCCGAACGACTAGCTTTATTAACCACTTTCCCGAACATACCCCAACCAAATCGATCACATCATTTGAAAGGACGTGTAACAAGATTCCTTGAATTTTAAGCCAAGCTATCCTCTCAAAACCCAATACTTGGCCTTCCCAAATGTCTACAAAGGCGAACTTATCCTTATAATTCGATGCCACCTCTTTGAAATTAACTGCAGACTTTTGATCATAAAAAGTAATCAGAAGATCTAGGCCTCCAATGTATTGTATCCTCTCTTCTTTAAAAGACAACTCTTTCAGTATGATTTTTATTTTCTTGAGAGCTGAGAAATCCAAGAGCCGTACCACTACCGCCAATCCATGCACCGAACGAAACCCTACCCCATCATTAACCATAGTAATGGACTGACCCACCAACATGTCTTTAAAAGATTTTGCCCCCACTTCCGCTTAATGCACTTCTACGTTGCATGGAACTTCTTTTCGAGTTTCCGCCATTGGAGATCTCTCAACCCTAGGGTTATTAATCTCTCCTTCTTCTAATACGAATCGTGCTACATTGAACCACAACTTGTAATCTCCCATACGTATAGTTCTCAAATCCCTTAAAAGATCATCTTACTTTTAACATCTAATAACGAAATAAAGCCGAAACGATTACCTCCTTTGTCGCGTTTTCTCACTATGTATAAATCAAAAATATGACCGAACGGACGAACATGAAGAGCCAAATCATGACCGCTGCATCCCTCTAGCAGATTTGTTACAAAAACCTTGAGAATCCTTCGTTGAATATGATCCGGAATGGCCTTCCGGCGTTCCATTCGTGGCCGACCAAAAAAAACTACTCATGGCATCTTTATATGGCTACAAGGACAGTGCAGGAGTATGAAAATAAATTTTAAATACAAAATTTTATGAAATAAATTTTGATAATTGACTGAATCAACTGATGGCTAATATTTTTCAATTTTATTTTTTAAATAAATAAATTGAATATGTAAATGGTTAAAAAGAAGGAAAAAAAAGACCTAAGCTTAAACACATCATTTAAATAACTTTAAGTGGGCAAGACATAGTCCTAGCATTAAGAGTTCGAGTTATTATAACACATATACACACACGCACGAGAAGTTTCAAAATGAAACAGTAAAAGAAGAAAATTTTGAAGAAAACCTGCTAAAACGAACTCCAATTGAAGTTATTATAACGTTGTGAGAACCAATATTTCCTCTATTTTGGATATTTCTTAGCTCGTCGTGAATGTCATTTTAAAAACACAATAGATAAATATATAAATAACAATTACAAATAACTTTGTTTCTAAAACTAATGTATACTCATTTCCCACTAAACAAATATACTCATTAATGGTTCGTCTAGTTAACGGTTCTTCTAGTACGGATAAAGTTATGTGTTAGAGATAAAGGCATGCGTAATATCCCATGGGGCAAGTTCTATGTGTGTGAAGCCCCACGACCGCGACCATACTGACTTATCAACGACAACATTCAATCTCACACCCAGGGGGTGGTGTTCCAAACCTCACGCCCCTGTCACATAACCCCAACTCTCTTACGAGAGCATAACATATAACGTAAGGTGTAGGATGGTTGCGTGGGGGTGGCACATTATTTCGAGTAAGCAAGTGAATGAAACTTGAATTGAGTGCGATAAAATTCATTATTTCAATTTCGTAAACCATAAACCTTTTCAATTACAAACACATGTACACACATGACATATATGTGTGTATGTGAAGATACTTTGAATATGCTTGACACGAAAGTGGAAAGTCTATGCATATAAGCTTTTATTTTTTATAATGGTCAATGAAATATTATATACCGATACTAGATAGAAATAACTAACCACCATTAAAAGTAAAAAAAAAAATTGTTACATGGATAAAAGCAGATTTTAAACCACCCACCCAATTAAGTTTTGCCTTGCTACACCTATTAGCGAACCAAAAACACGGAAAATGAACAATCGACTAAAAATAAATAGCTCTTTAAGTCATTCGCACGAAACACAACCTCATTCCAAGATTTCCGGACAACCCACCATGCGGCCACACCGTAAAGATTATCACCTCTATACATATAAACTTTTAAGACATGTCGTGTGATCTTTAGGTGAATCTTTATAACATGAGATACAGTATCCTTCAACATATCTTTTTAAAAAATAAAAGATACAATTATCACTTATACTAATGTTTATTTTTAAAAGAGAAAATTACAAATTTAGTGACCAAAGCGGCAATTTGAGCAAATCATAGGGACTAAATTTGTAATTTTCTTTTTTAATTACTTATAAGATAAAATTGTAACATAGATAAAAGTGTTAATCTGACATCGTGGGATAATTACTGATTGAAGCTCGCACTTCATTTTTTGCTTCAAAGCAATGTGTACTCCTAATACAAGATTTGCCCAAATTGGTCGCTAATGAGTTTTTTTTATTAATGCTACATAAATAACAAATTTCAAACTTATGGGCTTCTAACATCACGTCTAGTAAATGATTTTGCATTCTTGTACATACTAGAGCTGAATTTGATATTTTTAAAATCATTTCACTCTATGAGATTATATAATTTTATGTTATATATTTTAGACAGTCTTTCACTCGGTTATCTAATTATTTTACTTAGATAATTTAATATATTCCTCTCAAATTTGTATAATATCATAATTATCTAATATAAAGATAATAGTTTCACAAGCAATCGTTTGCATCCATTATCAATCTCGTGAGATTTTTATCCTTTGTTCTTGTCACTCTCAAATAAAGAGTCGTTGCTATAACCTCGCTATCGAATTTCATTGTGGTAACCCGACGAAACTGCTATGAGTTTGAATCTTGCATAGTGAAATTATGATTTTAAAAAACATTCTAACAATAAAGTAACATATACTAGCCGAAAGGCAGTGCCTCCTAGTTGTTAACCGTAAGAATGGCACAAACAAGTGCCAAAATATCACATATACTAATGTTTTGTTAGGATGGTTTTCTGGCTTACGTATAATGATGAGTAATTAGTAATTCATAGTATTTTGATCATAACAGTTAAAAATTTAAACTAATAAAAAACAATTGCTTGCATATCAATCCTAGATTGTCTTCCATAATAAACGTAAAATAGTTTGATTGTATTTCATAATAAAAATAAAATAATTTGATTTATTTATAATTATTATTACCAATGAAATCAAATGAAAACTAAATATGCAAAGAATATTGTTTTCAAAATGTTAAAAGTCATCAAAGGTCGTTTGGCAAAAGTAGTTAGCAAGAGTAGTGCTGTTAGTTTTATTGTTTTGAATGAGTCAGCCATGTAGGCATGTTCTTTCTAGTTTTATGGTTTGTTTGTTGATTTTCTGCAAGTAGTGCATGTGCACCTTTATTTTTTTGTTTGTCTAATTATGTACGTTGAACGTTCAAGTTTAATCATCCAGAAAATTTGAGTGTCTCTCTTATTCTTTACTACTCAGTTTTGTTGTAGCTTTGTTTATGTGAGGGTGTGAATTTCATTTGCTATGCCTTACCAATTCATCAATGAAAGCAACAAAAAATTACATAAGTATAGATTATTTTTTTTGAAAAGAAAACTTCATTCAAAAACACTCGACAAGTCTTCGATTCGAAGACCTACGAGGCAACCGAAACAAACATACATCAATCCAGAGGATACAGACACCACTTTTTCCAATCGACATCAATACCTCTAGATGTAACGCCCCGAAATTTCCCAAAACAAGCCATTTAATAATAACGGGCTTTAAGGGTTAATTTAAGAAATAAAGGGGTAAATTAGTGGGTTATGGATTAAATTAGCCTTAATGGGCTAGACTTGGTGGGTTTAAGGGCCCTAATCAGCCCTTAAACATGCATGATCAGATCCATCTCCTCACTTCAACCCTAGCCACCAAAATTTCATAGAGAGAGAAAGTAGAGAGAGAAAGTGGGAAGAACTCAAGATTTGAGCTTGGAAGATTGAAGGATTGAAGAGCTGGGTGTTTGGAACATCAAAACTCAAAGGAATAGCAACAAACAAGGTAAGAATCGACCTCTAAGGCCCTCTGTAGATCAAACCCAGATTCTAGGGTTTTGGGGTTTGAAAAGTTTAAAGAAACACATAAAGGTCGAATTTTACGTATGAAAACGTGTAAAAAGCTTAGATTTGGTTTCATAGAAGGTAAACTAAGGATTTGGACGTAAAAGTTAAGATTTTGGGTTAAAAATGGGCTGGATCTGAGTTTCTGTTCATCCAGCGAAACTGGGCCCGATCCAGCGAATTTAAGCATTTAACCAGCGAAACTGCACATTAGTTCAGCGAGACTAGGAGAAGTTCCAGCGAAACTACAGTTTCACTGGGGCGAAACTATAGTTTCTCCGGTAATCTCGCTAAGACCCAGACTGACCTATAGGCTTTGCGAGAATAGGGAATTCCAACGAAAGTTGGGCGCTTAAGGCAGCGAATCTGTCTAGCGAAACTAGCAGAAGTGCTGCCCAGCGAAACTGCAGGCGAAACTGTAGTTTCGCTGCAGCGAAACTATGGGCGAAACTATGAAGAAAATGACGTTTTTGCATATTAACTTTCGTGCAGCTAGAGTATTCAGGCTATAGCTTAAGAGGCTTAGAATTTAAGCTATTGGACGAGTTCAGGTGAGTTCTAGACTCCTCCTTTACCCGTTTTCAATGTTTTGGGTGATATGCATACTGAATTACATACTTTTATGATGACGGTTTTTAAGACCTTTTACCAAGAAAATAAAAATTCCTAAAGTAAAATGTGCCATTTAAATTGTTCAAATAATTTTCAGGCGCGCTGACCTGGCAGCCCAGCCCCAGCCAAGGGCGTTGCCCCTTGGACCCCACTAGGGGCTGCCGCCCTAGAACCCCGCTATCAGGGGCTGCCGCCCCCGACCCCCGCTGTCCGCGGAGGGTCAGTACCTAGATTATCTCTTATGATTGATGAAATGTGATTGTTTAGACTAAGAGTTGGCTTCTTATTATGTATTGTGTTGTGTTATATTATGTATAACTTAAACATGACAGTGAAACATAAAGAAAGGTTATGAGGCCCATAACATGTACTTGATAAAGTGATAAAGCAAAGCCTTGCAAGCAATTGATAAAGGAGGGTTGCATTCGTTGTACCCTCACCAGTGATAAAGTGATAAAGTATGCTCGAACAGGCAGGTCAGTAAGTCCTAAATTGGCATGACAATAATGGCCTGATCGGGTACGGCAGTAAGTCCTTATTGGCATGTCGGTAAAGTCCTAGGCGAGCTAGGCACGATAGTGACAGAGAATTGACGGATAAAGAAGAGTAATAAATAACAATAAATGATAAAGTAATGATAAAGTGATAGCCTGTGTGTATTTATGCTCTGATAGACAATGATTATTTTCAACTGATAAAGCTAATGTCTCTTACGAAAGTTATTTAGCAAAGTAAACCTAGAATTCACTCAGCGAAGCTGACTTTTGTATGCATATCAGTTGACAGGTAAGAGTTAGAGCTTATGGGATGTGAGCATGGAATGGAAGCTTCTTGGCACTCAAAGACTGGCATCCCCGATAAAGAAAAGCTTAAAGGACTTTTAAATAGTTTTGATGTTTAAAGACAATGTTTATATTTGTTTGTAATGAATTTAAATTACAGTATTTTCCGCTGCAATATATATATATCTATCATATATGAGTAAATGATTTCTTTAAATCAATGTTATGCTGTGAATGACCAACTATGAAGTCCCCCTGATAAAGGTGGGCCTTACAAGTTGGTATCAGAGCCAATGTTTAAGGGATTTGGGAAAACCATTTTATAAACCTAAACTTAAACAGATAATGGGACCAAGTGTCAAGGATGCCAGTCCAAGAAGCTCCATGCCTAGAGGTAACAAATATGCTATAGGTATTATTCTAGTGGATAGTGCCTTCTTATTTAAGTTAGAGCCGAGGTAGAGTATGATATGTTATCTGTGATGCCTATCTGAATTATGTGACTTATACGTGCATAGACTAGGTATAGTAGGTTCTGGTATGGTGTGGTTCAGGATAGGAAAGTTTATGGCACGGGAAGTTCTGTAAGTAGTTAATCACAACTGGCCATGTTATTAAAAATTTACAAAACTTGTCGTGAACTGAACTTGCCTTGAAGGACATATTAACATTCTGAATCTTATAGGAAGTAGAACGAATGGCACCTAAGAAAGAAGTTCCAACCATGGTCACCCAGAGAAGCACTAGGGGAAGGCCCCCGACTAAGCAAAGGAAACTGCAAGTGCAACTGTGAAGCCAACAAAAAGGCCAACCAGAAAGCCGGTTGAGGAACCGATTAAGGAGGAGGAGGTTGAGTTAGGAACGGGAGCCGAGGGGTCTACCCCTGATCAGGCCAAACTGAAAGAGACACTAAAGGAAGCTATTGCCCAAGAGGTGCATCAGGTCCTGTCTGGAGTGATGCCCGCTCCGCTTGCGGAATTTGTGGAGCAGGTTAAGGGCGACAGTAAGAAGAGTACGGCTTCAGAAAAAGTTGATAAGAAAGGGGCAGTCAAGACTGAGGAGTTGAGCGACGAGGGAGATCGTCTGGGTAACCATGATGGCCCTGAAGTGGAAGAGAGGGCGAAGGGGTGCAACTACGGGGATTTTAGAGGTGTAAGCCCCAACGTTTGATGGTACTGGTAACGCTGCCACTGCTCAGCGTTGGATTAGTGTTGGACCAAAAGAACCAATGAGCCAAGATCAGGAAAACCTCTAGTCACACATGACATCACAACAACTGCTGAAGACCCTCATCAGCTGTTGTGACAAACTCTGAAACTTCAGCACTTGGTCTTCAGACTTTGGTCTTCAGATGTTTCATCAGCTGATGACTTCAGTAGTTGTCATCAACTGTTGTCTTCAGTCGTTGTCTTCAGACTTTGTGCATCAGCAGTTGTTCATCAGTTCTTCAGTTCTTCAGACTTTTGATCTTCAGCACTTGTCTTCAGTACTTGAAGTCTTCAGTACTTTAGTTTATCAGTACTTTAGACTTCAGTACTTGTCTTCAGTACTTTGAGATCTTCAGCAATGGTATCAGAGCGGGTTAATCATTGATCGATTTCACTACTGATCATTTGAAACTGCTCTTTTGATCTCTAAGTTTGATCGAATTAGCAATTTGCAAGAATTAGCTGTAGAGAGAGAGATTCTGCTGTTTCTGGCCAAAAACTTGAGGTCTCTTGGTGGTTTTGAGCTACATTTGTTTTGTTTGAACTTTAGTTTGACTAATAACTGAGATGACTACATAACAAACGATCCTCACAATACTGGTTCCTCAACCAAGCCACCAATGCTTGTGAGGAATGAGTAAACATATGGCAAAGACGTATGCTTCACCACTTGTCTGTCAACAGTGCTGGTTGTTGGAAGTCAGTGGTGCATGGACCATACAGGCCTATGGTGAGCGTCCCTGAATCTAATGAATAGGTTCCAAAGAAACCTGAACAATATTCGACGAAGATCTAAAGCTGTTCGAGATTGATGCTAGAGCCCATGGAATTCTAGCCATGGCTATTCCAAATGAGATTTACTCAGGGCTCTTGCATCATGAAACTGCTCATGACCTATGGGTTGCTCTAAAGGAACAATTTGGAGGAACTAATTCGGTCTTAGCAAACAATAGGGAAATCCTCGCCCAACAATATGAGACATTCTCATATAGAAAGGGTGAGACTCTGACCCAGTAGTTTGAGCGGTTCTCTTGTTTGATTTCTGAGCTGAAGATGGTCAAACAAGAGTACTCCAACAGCCAGATGAACAACAGGTTCCTCAGATCACTGCCTGAGAGATGGACACTTTACCATTGTCCTACGCTCCAGTGCAAATCTGGAAACTCTATCTCTCACCCAACTTCATGGGAAACTGCTCACTTTTGAGAGAGAATAGAGCAAAAGAGGAAGTTGTCCACCTCTGGCAAGCTCGCTGATGACTTTGTTCAAGGAAATGCTGCCTTGATAATCAGGAGTCAGAATATGCTTCATCAGAAAGTTCTTATGATGAGCATATTGATTTCTCTACCAACTCAGAACAAGCTTTGTTGGTGTAGGTAGTAGTTCAGGAGGCTGCAGTGATAACTGGTGCTTCTTGATGGATGATTTGAAGGGCATTCCAGATGATGATCTGGAAGAGATGGATATTTTGAGCCAAATGGCAATGATCAATATCAGATCTCAAAAGTTCTACAAAAGAACTGGTAGGAAATTCCCTGGTCTCTCTGGCAAACCAAAGTTGGTTTTGACAAGAGCAAGTTGAGGTGTCACAAGTGCCAAAGGCTTGGACACTTTGCAAGAGAGTGTAGATCATCTGGATCTAACTCCTCTGCACTCTTTGTGACTTTTCCAAGCAATAGCTCACAGCACAGAGGGCAACCTTCCTCCAGTTCTGGTCATCCATCACAAGCACAGGCATCACCTGCTTATTTTGTGCCTCAGGGGTATATGCCATACTCTTACCCCTACTACTATGTGCCTCAGTCCAGTCAAACTCAAGCACCTTCGACTCAACCACCACAGGCTCTTCCTGAGCCTCAATCTTCCCCATCTCATCATCAAACACAACCTCAACAACACAGCTTCTTCACCCAGGAGTTGTTGACTGGAGTAGTCTACCA
The DNA here is from genome assembly GCA_024085815.1 of Flaveria linearis. Taxonomy (NCBI): domain Eukaryota; kingdom Viridiplantae; phylum Streptophyta; class Magnoliopsida; order Asterales; family Asteraceae; genus Flaveria; species Flaveria linearis. Next base: position 59,267,769 of record CM044015.1, on the reverse strand, counting down.
GATGATCTATCTGGACAGGAACAACTACTCCAAGGTGCTGGTCAACATGGTGGTGATAGTCCTTTTGGAAATCTTGCTCTGATGGCCCTTGAGTCTGCTGAGGGGTCATCATCCAATGCCTCATCACAGGTATTATCTGAGGCCAAAGCCAAGCTTTGTTCTGAATCATGCATAGCAGCATTTGCTTCTATTAGAGAAGCAAATGTAGCTTTAATAGATAAAAATCTTGAGCTAGAGCACACTATTTCCAAAAGAAAAGCTGATTTTGAGGTTGTACTAAAAGAGAAAATGATGAGATTTACAAACTTAAATGCCAAATCAAAGATGGTAAAGCTAGGGAAGATGTACTTCTAGAGAAGTACAGAGACCTCAAGGAAACTCTTGCCAACACCCAAGTAGAGTGTGATCGATGGGTGCAATCATGCAAGGGTTTGAAATGCTTCTTAAGAAGCAATCAGCTTCCAATGTGAAGTTTGGGATTGGTTATAATCACACTGCTCCTCCTACAGATTTCACTTTAAGAGCAGAAGTTGAATCTGATAGAGAGAGCAATAACCAATCCTTCTCATCATGTGACTTACTATCCTCTGAATCAGCATCATCAGAGAGAGACTGTCACATGACCAAAAGGCTGATCAACTCAGGTGTTGTCACTAGAAGTACTGAAGGTACTAGAGAGCAAGTGACAACATCTGAAGTTCAAACCTCAATACTGTTAGCACTAAAGAGAAGAAAACTAACAGTAGGAAAGGTTTGAAGACAGCTAGAGAGGATACCAGGAAAGCAGGCACTAGGAAGAAAACTGCTAGTACTGATGACAAACAGCTAAAGAACAAGTCTTTAGCAGTTAAATCCTCTTCAACTGATGATCAGCATAAGATGAAGAAAAAGCCATGTGAGATATGTGGCTTGTTCAATCATCTTACTGATGATTGCTGGTACAAAAGGGGTTCCAAACTCAAACAGAAGGAGAAAATTACTGAGAGCATCAATAAAATGAAGAATGAGTTTGAAACCAAGTTTGTATTAGCAACATCCAAGCCTGAAATCCCTAAGCCCAAAGCTAAATCTAAAAGAAGGTAGGGATAACTCAGGCAACAGCTGAGGTTGCTCAGAAAAAGATGGTACAACATAGGAACTCATCATCAGCAAACTCCAATGTGTCTGAAGAGCTGAAAGCTTTATCACAGAATCAGACATAGTGGTGATGATGGTTCAGCAGCTAGTGGGAAGAGTCAACCACTTAGATGCACCTGTGTTGAAACCACAGAAAAGGAAGCCAAGCCAAAGGGTTCCTCTTCTATACCATCTTCTTCACCTCAGGTGTTACACATAACACACCTGTTAGTGCTGCACCTATAGTTGAGAACAGACCCAAAACCAAACAGGTTTGGGTCTCTAAAACTAACTAACATGTGGTTATGATTGCAGGGTTCTTCAACATGCCAAAAGAGCATCTGGTATGTAGACAGTGGAGGATCTATGCACATGACAGGAAGCAGCTCCCTTCTTAATGACTACTCTCAAGGAAAGAAGGGATTTGTTTCCTTTGGCAATGATGCAAAGGGTTACATCATCGGAAAAGGCTTTGTTTCCAATGGGGAAATAAGGTTTGATGATGTTAACCATGTGGAGAATCTCAAGTACAACCTCTTGAGTGTCAGTCAAATGTGTGATAAAGGCCATATCGCCCTTTTCACAAGCAGGAACTGTCGGATTCTGTCATCCAAAGTTCTAAATTTGATTGACAAGGTGTTGGATGAATACACTCTCCTGAAGGCCAACAGGACAGGAAGAGTGTATGCCTTAGATCTTTCCAAAAAGATAGATCTAAAAGGCCATCCTTGCCTATTCTCCAAGGCATCTCCTCAAGAGTCTACTCTATGGCATAGAAGGCTGGGGCATGTTAATTTCAAGAACATGAATCAGCTGATAAGCCATGGTTTAGTTAGAGGATTGCCTTTGAAGGAGTTCAAGTGTGAAGACAACTGCACTGCTTGCTTAAAAGGAAAACAACACAAAGTTTCATTCCCTTCAATAGAAGAACCAAAGTCCACTGCCTGCTTGCAGCTCTTGCACATGGATCTCTTTGGTCCTGTCAGAGTGATGAGCATGGCAAAGAAGAAATACTGCCTGGTAATTATGGATGATTATTCCAGGTATGTATGGACTTTCTTCTTGCACTCTAAGGATGAAGCAGCCAAGACTATCATGAACTTTGTGTTATTTGTAGAAAAGCAGTATTCCCTATAGGTCAAGTGTGTGTGGAGTGACAATGGAACAGAATTTAGAAACCACACACTTGATGACTTCTACCTGTCCAAGGGAATTAAGAGGCAGTTTAGTATTCCTAGAACTCCTGAGCAGAATGGAGTGGTGGAGAGAAAGAACAGGACTCTCATTGAAGCAGCAAGGTCAATGTTGGCTGACTCAGGTTTGCCACTGACCTTTTGGGCTGAAGCTGTCAATACAGCTTGCTATGTACAAATAGAACTTTAGTGAATAAGAGGTTGATGAAGACTCCTTATGAAATTCTTCATCATTTGGCTCCTCTAATTTCATTCTTTAGAGCCTTTGGGTGTCCATGTTTTATTCTCAACACTAGCAACCCACTCCAGAAATTTGCTAGTAAGGTGGATGCAGGGTATTTTGTTGGTTATTCATCAACTTGCAAGGCATACAGAGTCTTCAACTGTAGGACAAAAGTGGTTGAAGAAACTCTGCATGTTAAGTTCAATGAATCTCCAAAGGACAAGATTCCATAAAACCCTGTGGAGTTGTTTGATCTGGACATACTGCAATATGTTCCTTATCAGCCTCCAGCTGTTGAGCCTGTCAACAGTTCTCCACCTGGTGGTACTGATGATGATGTAGTCAGTACTCACCTCTTCAGGTTTAGTGACAACCTGCCTGAGTTCACTAAACCTGATGCTCCTGTAGCTTCAGCAGCTCCATCCACAACAAATACTGATGAGATTTCTGCAAGCTCTACTTCATTTGAGCTGCTATCTCCTACATGGTTTCAGGAATCTCCATCACCATTTGTTGCTGCTGAAAGTCCTACAAACACTTGCACTGACATTATAGTCTATCAAGAGCTGAGGGATCACCCCACATCTCAAATCATTGGTGATATCAATGCTGGAGTTTCAACCAGGAGTCAATTGTCCAATTTCTGCTTCTATGCTCTCTTCATCAGTCAGCAAGAGCCAAAGAACTATCATGTTGCCTTAAGAGACAATGGATGGGTTGAAGCAATGCAGCTTGAGCTTCTTCAGTTCAAGAAACAGCAAGTGTGGGAGCTTGTTCCTTTACCCCAAAGGAAGTGTGCAATAGGCACCAAATGGGTATTCAGGAACAAAACAGATGATAAGGGCCAAGTTGTCAAGAACAAGGCCAGGCTGGTTGTCCAAGGATTTGCACAAGAGGAAGGCATCGATTATGATGAGACCTTTGCTCCTGTGGCAAGACTGGAAGCAATCAGACTGTTCTTAGCTTATGCTGCCTTTCACAGTCTTAAGGTTTATCAAATGGATGTCAAAAGTGCCTTCTTATATGGAAAAATAAAAGAAGAAGTTTATGTGTGTCAACCACCAGGCTTTGAGGACAACAAACATCCTGATTGGGTGTACAAGCTTGATAAGGCTCTTTATGGGCTGAAGCAAGCTCCTAGAGCCTGGTATGAGACACTATCAACTTTTCTTTTAGAGAATAAGTTCACTAGAGGCACCATTGATAAAACCTTATTCATCAAGACTGTGGGAAAACATAAGCTCCTTGTTCAAATTTATGTAGATGACATCATCTTTGCATCCTCTGATCTAAAGTTGTGTGATGAATTTACAATGCTCATGAAGCAAAAGTTTGAAATGAGTGCTATGGGGGAATTACAGTTCTTTCTGGGTTTGCAAATCAAACAACAGGATGATGGAATCTTCATCCATCAGTCCAAGTATACCAAAGAGTTGTTGAATAAGTTTGATTTACAAACCTGTAAGCCCTGTTCCACTCCCATGAGCAGCATCACACAACTAGATGTAGATCAGAAAGGTAAAGCGGTTGATGAAACCCTTTACAGATGTATGATTGGGTCCTTGATGTACCTTACAGCTTCTAGACCAGACATCATGTTTTCAACATGTGCTTGTGCTAGATTTCAGGCTGCACCTAAAGAATCCCATTTGATTGCAGTCAAAAGGATCTTTAGATATCTGCAAGGTACCCAATCACTAGGTCTTTGGTATTCAACTGGGCATTCTTGCAAATTAGTTGCTTTCTCTGATAGTGACTATGCAGGATGCAAAGTCACCAGAAAATCCACTTCTGGTGGTTGCCAATTCCTAGGCAATTGTTTAGTTCTTGGCAGAGTAAGAAACAAACATCAATTGCTACATCCACTGCTGAAGCTGAGTACATTACTGCTGCAAGTTGTACATCTCAGATACTCTGGCTTCAGAACCAACTCTTGGATTATGGCATTACAGAGACTAAGACTCCATTATTAATGGATAGTGCTTCAGCTCTTTGCATTGTCAAAAATCCAGTCCAGCACTCTAGGACCAAGCATATAGAGATCAGACATCACTTTATTAGGGATTGCTATGAAAAAGGTCTGATTGATCCAAAGTTTGTGCCTAGTGCTGATGAGCTTGCAGATATATTTACTAAGCCTTTAGATAGTGCCACATTTCAAAACATGGTACTAAGGCTTGGTATGCTGCAGCTCGAATAATTTGACCAATACTGATGCTCTCAGTTCACAAGTACTGATGAGCATTAGTGTACAAAGGTCAAACATAAGTACTGATGAGTAATTTAGTCTTCAGCATTTTCACAACTACTAAGACTAAAAGGCTTCAAAGTACTGATGTACATTATTTGTTGAAAACAACTGATGTAGTGATGTGGATTACAACTACTGATGTATCATTTTCAAACAAATAAGTACTGAAGAACAAATTTTGTTCACAAGTACTGATGTGTAATTCACATAAGTACTAAGAAAAAATTTGTTCACCAGCTCTGAAGAATATTTCATCAGCACTTGTGAACATCTGATCACAAGAGCTGAAGGCATAAATATTCACAAGAGCTCAAGGGTCATGAAACATCTAAAAGTCAGCCAAAGAGCTGATGAGTAAATGTGGAGGTCAGCATGAAACAACTGATTTGACGGAAACAGCTGATGAGTAATTTTATTCTTCAGCTGATGCCAACAGCTGCTGTTTCATACCCAAACAACTGAAGGACAAAACCATGTCTTCAGTAGTTTCACAACTACTGATGACTAACACCAAGTCCTCAGTTGTTTACAACAACTGAAGCAATACCATGTCTTCAGTAGTTCACAACTACTGATATCAGTAGTTCACAACTACTGAAGGCTAACACCAAGTCTTCAGTTGTTACAACGTCTGAAGATGAAAACTAAGTCTTCAGTAGTTTATAACTACTGAAGACTGACAATAAGTCTTCAGCCGTTTACAACATCTGAAGGGCAAAACCAAGGCTTCAGTAGTTTCAACTACTAAAGACTAACACCAAGTCCTCAGATGTTACAACCACTGAAGGTTAAAACCACGTCATCAGTAGTTTCAACAACTGATAACTAACACCAAACCTTCAGTAGTTTTCTTTCAGCCTTTGCCATACCCTATAAATACCCAACCTTCAGAGCTTTTCATTCTCACTTGACCTAACTTTTCAAAAACCTCTGAAATTCCCATACACCATTAATGGCGGCCATGCAACTCAAACCTCGACACAACTGTGTCGCTCATCTCACTAAACCGCCATTCTGGGCCAAGTTCCACAATGTCGTCGATCTGATGACCGACTCACAATACCAGACGGCATTCCTCCTCAACCCCACCATATACACCGACTCCTTGGCGGAGTTCTGGACGAATATCACCGTCCAAACCGGAGAGAATAACGGCGAGGTCTCTCTCCGGTCCTCCGTCAACAACCACCAGTGGTTATTACTCCAGCTACTCTTCGAGAAACCCTAAAGCTGGAGGATGCCACCTACCCAACCTCCTACCCCAAAGGCGCCCTCGATCTATGCTTCACTGCCAATGACTATCAGGGTGACCTTTCAGCCACCACCTTGTTGAAGAAACACTTCCCAGATCCCCAACGACTGATCTTTCACATGGTGAATGTGTGTCTGGCTCCCAAAACTTCTTCATGGGACCAGATGTCAACAAGGTGGCAACAGGTATTGTACTCTATCCTTGAGAAACAACCCTAAACTTCACTGATATTATATTTTGGGAACTCAGGGATATGGCCACAAAACCCATTTCTAACCGTTGGATCTTGTATCCTCGGTTTATAATGGCCATCATCCAAAGCCAGCTTCAAGCTGAGGGACTAGTTGGCACTGGAGTCCCTGCCATGGCTGTTCTAGCCGAGGTATACTCCAGGCACAACACCGACCACACACTCAAACAGGCTGGCCGGCTGCGAAAACCCACGCAGCAGGAACCCACAGCCTCCACCTCCAAATCCAAAGTCCCCACCAAGCCAAAAGCCAAGAAGCCCAAAAAGGCTACTCAGGGAAATGAGTCCCCTGAGGATGCCCCTGCAACACAAAGGCAGGATGTGGCTGCTGGTACGATTCTCCCAGCAGCTACCATGACTCCACCCACCACAACCGCACAGGTTTCCTCTCAACAGGAGCCTGATGCAACCACAACTGGGGCACCTACACATCTGGGGTCTTTCTCACTTGAGGAGACTGCCATTGAAATGCACACTCCTCCCCATGTGCACTCTGCTTCTAGCCCATCTCCCACAGAAGCCGCCCCACAAAGTCCAACCCTAATGATTGCCAAAGTGTTGACCCACCTGAGCACTCCACCCTCTCCCAGAAACCTATTACCACTGGGGAGACTCCAACCGAAGAGAGGGTGGATACTAGTGCTGGTGGGAGCCCCCAACACAGAGAATCACATGCCCAATCTCCCAGTGTGGCTAGGGAGATAGGACAATCTGGTGAGGCTGCCACTTCCCCTGCATCAGCACATGAGCAGGGTGAAGCTGGTACAAGCAATAAGACCTCACCAGAGGCAACTGCCGATGATGGATCCAATCTGGAGGCTAGAAGTCCCCAGTACCATGAACAAGGGGCACATGCTATTACTGAGCCACACTCAGGGCATGTACATCCTGACATTGTCAGGAGGTCAGGTGATTCAGCTCATGCTGATGATGACCTGAGCTTCTTCTACGATGTAGTAGCTCAAAACACTATCCTAGAGGATGAGATAAGCAGACTCAAAGAGCTGCTTGCTCAAATGACTCAGGATAGAAGTCCATCTGCCACCACTACCCCACAGATGGCACCTTCACCCGAAAGTCTCACAAACACTGAGCCACTCCCACAAACTCAGCCACCAGCCCCTGCTTCTGGCACTAGCTCTCAGGGTCAGAACCCCCCTGAGCAGCTAGATGCTATCCTCCGGAAATCCCTGCCTCTCATCACACCCATAATCACAGAAATTGTGATGAAAACCATTGATGAGAGGCTTCCCACACATATCCAACCTCTGGTGGAGGTTGCTGTTGCTAAAAGCCCTTGCTGAGAGTCAAACCCCAACCAATGCACCTAAAAGGGGGAGACCTCAGTGCAAGGAAAGAGGAAGAGGGGAGAGGAGGAGCTAGAGGTAGGTAGAAAGGAGGTGGTTGAGAGGGAGAAGGTTCAGGAGACCAAGGGGAAGGGAGGGAGGAGGAGGAGAGAGCTGAGAAAGAAGTGACTGGAATCCAAAAGGATTTCAGTGTCACTTATCAAAAGAGAGGAGAGGTGAAGAAGGTGGCTGATCCTGATCTAGCAGCCCTTGTCAAGGAGGCTGATGCTGAGCACAGCCGTTCAATGGACTCTGTCATTGAATAGCTGTTCAGGCAAGGCTTTGACAAGGACACTGCCTTGCTAGATCAAGAGATCAGGAATATGGAGAGAAGAGAGATTGAGTACCGATAGACTACTCATAGCCAAGAGGAAAGAAAGAAACTTGAGGCTATGAGTAGGTTCACTTCGAAGTACCTGGGCAGACCAGTCTTTGATGTCAAGGCATGGACCAGGGACAGACTCTTGGCAATAACCACCAAGATCTGTTCGGCTGGTGATTTCACTAAGGGACTGGTCGCTGAGGCCCTATCTGAAGCCGGTGCTAGGAACAGGACACTGCTAGTAAAACTGACCAAACCAGCCCTTATCTCTAGGTTACTAGCAGTGCCTGCCAACATTCCCACATCAACAACCCAACCACAACCCACTAAACCAACCCCTTCACCACCAAAACCCGCAGCCAATGATCCACCCTTGAAGAAGAAGAGAAGGGTGCTGAGGCTGCAAGATGAAGAAGAGGAGGATGAGGAGGATAGCCTGCCACTTTCAGCAGTTATACCTCTACCCAAAGCCAAACCACAAACCATCACTCCCACCTCACAGCAGGACACTGTGAGGGTAAAATTAGAAGAGGAGGAGCAGCAAAAGCGACATGATGAGGAAATGCTGAAAAGCATTGACAAATGCTATGCTGCTTCCACCTCTATAATGAATATGCAAAAAGAAGCTCTGAGACTCTTCACTCTCAAACAAACCTTCCAATATAACAAGGAGAGAGTGAGGACTTGGCCTGATCCTAGGGTGGCTCACAGGATCACAAAGAAAGATATTCCTGTGAGACACAAGAGCCAGATAAAGAGGATTGTAGATGAAGTAATCACAGTGGCTCTTGTGGTAACACCCTGGGAAATTGTGGATGAGTTCGAGAAAGCTTATAAAGCTAAGCTACCTCCTGAAATGATGTTGGAAAACAGGATGGTGAGGAAAGGCTTAGTTTATAAGAAGCTTGAGAACTTCCGCAGAGATGAGCTCAACTTGTTGTTAGAAGGCAGACATCCAGATGAATTTGCTTACAAGAAAATCACAACAGTTGAGCTCAAAAATGGGAAACAGGTCAAGTATGTCTCAGAGACATATGGCCGTGAAGGATTGTTCGATGGTGGGGATGAGGGCATGACCAAGGAAGAACAAATGATCTTTGTCCGAGCCTACACCCGAGAATCCTACCGGCTTGTACACGGGAGGTAGATCTCATGGATGGGACAACAGCTCTGTGTCCAATTCCCCAAGACAGAGCTCCCATCCATACTTAGCCAAACAAACACTAGAGACTACCTCTCAGGCCAGTGCTTATCTGGGTCAACTTCTAATCTGATCTAGAAGGAAATAGACCAATCATTATGCCACCAATAAGTGGGACAACCAATAATTAGAGGTTTTGGCTGCATTGGTTCAGGGGGAGTTGTTGGACCAAAAGAACCAATGAGCCAAGATCAGGAAAACCTCTAAGTCCCACATGACATCACAACAACTGCTGAAGACCCTCATCAGCTGTTCTGACAAAGTCTGAAGAATCAATAGCTGAAGTTCAAAGAACTGAAGTACAACAGCTGAAGATCTCAAAGTACTGAAGACAAGTACTGAAGTCTAAAGTACTGATAAACTAAAGTACTGAAGACTTCAAGTACTGAAGACAAGTGCTGAAGATCAAAAGTCTGAAGAACTGAAGAACTGATGAACAACTGCTGATGCACAAAGTCTGAAGACAACGACTGAAGACAACAGCTGATGACAACTACTGAAGTCATCAGCTGATGAAACATCTGAAGACCAAAGTCTGAAGACCAAGTGCTGAAGTTTCAGAGTTTGTCACAACAGCTGAAGAAGTCTTCTTTAGTTGTTGTGATGGTTTTTTCCTTTCAGTAGTTTTATATTTTTCATTTCAGTAGTTTGTACAACAGCTGAAGAGTTTGTTCTTCAGTTGTTATAGTTCAGTAGTTGTAAACGACTGAAGAGTTTGTTCTTCAGTCGTTGCAGTTTTCAGTAGTTTCCTTTTCAGTACTTGTAACAGGTAGAACACTTAGGAAATTTTGTAAGAAGATGTCAGCTGTTGTGACATCTTCAGTAGTTGTGGTAGTTAGTTTAATAATTGTTTAAAGTCAGTGGAATCTGACAACAGTATGGGTCATTTGCCTATAAAAGGGCAGTGACCTGAATGTATTCCACGCCGAAACATGAAATAAACGAATATTATTCTTTCAAGGCAGAATTATTCTCTCTACATCTATTTTTGGTTTGCATGCAATATTCTTATGTTCTTGCTTTAAATTGCTAATATTCATGCTAAATCCACTGCGAACACAATCTAATTGATCAAACTAGAGGCTGAGATCCTAACAATTAGGGAAATGGAGGCCGTACTGAAGATCAGTGAGTGCCGTGAAAACCAAAAGGTGAAGTTTGCTTCCCATTCCCTTTTGGATCCAGCGCTGTGTTGGTGGGATAACATTGCTGAGTCTTACGGAGAGGAGGCCATTGAGAGGATGAAATGGCCGGAGATGAAGAGGTTGGTGATAGAGGAGTACTGCCCGGAAAGAGAGCTTGATAAGGTAGAGCAAGAGTTTGTGAGTTTGGAGGCTGGAAATATGACTCACCAGGAGTACACTACAAAATTCAATGAAACGGCATGTCTGGTGCCTGATTTGGTAACTCCTGAAGCCAAAAGGATCAAGAGGTACATACAAGGGTTGCCTCTAGACATTCGTAGGGACATGGTCACTGCTCGACCTAGTACTTTTAGGTCAGCAGTGGACCTCAGTGGAAGGTTGTACGATCATCGTAGGCCGGTGACAGTGGGTGAAACAAAGAAAGTTTGGAACACTAATGGGAAGAGGTATGGAAGTGGTAACTACCAACCGGAAAACAAGAAAACGAGAGTGGATGCAAAACAAGCGATCGTGAAGGGGGTAGAAGAAATTAAGGAATGTGGGAAGTGCGGGAGGAGGCATCCTGGAGAATGCCGGATGGGTAGCCCTGGATGCTACCGGTGTGGGAAGACTGGTCACTTGGCGAGAGAGTGCCCGAAAGTGGATAAGTGCTTCAACTGCCACGAGTCGGGACACCGCAGCAATGATTGCAGAAAGCTAAGGCGGGAGGCTCGAGAACTAGCGGGGAGGATGACAAAGGGCATGATGAAAGCCCAAGGTCAAGGCAAGGGCTTTCACCATGAACAAGAAGGAAGCAAGGAAGGACCCGGACGTAGTGTCAGGTACGTTCCTTGTCAATGATGTTTGCGCCTCCATATTATTTGATAGTGGTGCCAGTAAGAGTTTCGTATCTGTATCCTTCTGTGCTACACTAGATGCTCAAACTAAGAAAATAGATGATGTCTTCGAAGTAGAAACAGCCGATGGTAAGTCCATTAGAATAGTCAGGATGATAGAGGATTGCCACATTAAATTAGGAGGCCATTACTTTCCCGCACGATTGTTTGTTATGCCCCTAGGAGGTTTCGATGTCGTACTAGGATGGATTGGCTAGCTGCCCACGATGCTAACATAGTATGCCAACAGAAGATGATCCGGTTAACGGCTCCAGATGGTAGTCCGGTTACGATCTACGGCGATAACGATTGTAAGGTTCCAAGGATCATTTCCATGATCAAGGCGGAGAAATGTATGAGGCGAGGGTGCGGAGCTTATCTAGCGTACGTCAAGGATGCTAAAGATAAAGCGAAGGAGTTGTCCGATGTACCAGTGGTGCGGGACTTTCCTGACGTATTCCCGGAGGATCTGCCCGGAGTACCACTGGACAGGGAGATAGAGTTTCAGATTGACTTACTGTCAGGAGCCCAACCCATTGCCAAAGCACCCTACCGCCTAGCTCCGTCCGAGATGAAGGAGCTTATGTCACAACTGCAGGAACTCCTTGACAAGGGATTCATTAGGCCTAGCATTTCCCCATGGGGCGCTCCCGTGCTGTTTGTGAAGAAGAAGGATGGCAGCATGAGGATGTGTATAGGTTACAGGGAGTTGAATAAGCTGACCGTGAAGAATCGGTACCCTCTACCCCGGATAGATGATCTGTTTGATCAGTTGCAAGGGGCAAGTTGGTTCTCCCGAATAGATCTCCGATCCGGATATCACCAACTGAAGGTAAGGGAGCAAGATATCCCAAAGACGGCCTTCCGAACGCGCTATGGCCACTAAGAGTTTCAGGTTATGTCTTTCGGGCTAACCAATGCTCCTGCGGCATTCATGGACTTGATGAATCGCGTGTGCCACCCGATGCTGGACAGATCGGTGATAGTATTCATTGACGATATCCTGATATACTCAAAGAACGAAGGAGATCACGCTTGTCATATCAAGGAGGTGTTAGAAACTTTACGAAGGGAGAAACTGTATGCGAAGTTCTCTAAATGTGCCTTCTGGCTACGGGAGGTACAGTTTTTAGGGCACGTTATAAATTCCGAGGGAGTAATGGTTGATCCAGCGAAAGTTGAAGCAGTTACGCAATGGAATTCCCCGAGGACGCCATCCGAAATCCGTAGTTTCTTGGGACTGGCTGGTTATTATAGAAGGTTCATCAAAGATTTCTCGAAGGTAGCTTCCCCATTAACAAGGTTAACGAGAAAGAACGTGGTGTTCGACTGGGGAAAGGAACAGGAAGATGCGTTTCTGGAATTGAAGGATAGACTGACCAAAGCTCCTATACTAACTCTACCGGAGGGAGATGAAGACCTAACGGTATACTCCGATGCTTTTTACTACGGGCTAGGCTGTGTGTTGATGCAAAGAGGAAAGGTTATAGCTTACGCATCCAGACAGCTAAAGGACACGGAGGTTAATTACCCGGTTCACGATTTGGAACTTGCCGCAGTAGTGTTCGCATTAAAGATCTGGAGACACTATTTGTATGGAACTAAGTGCGCCATATTTACCAACCACAAAAGTCTGAAATATTCTTTGAGCAGAAGGACCTAAATATGAGGCAGAGGAGGTGGTTAGAGTTGATAAAGGATTACGACTGTGAAATCCATTATCACCCGGGTAAGGCGAACGTGGTAGCCGATGCCCTGAGCCGAAAGGAAGGATATGAACCGATCCGGGTGAAGGCGTGCCAACTAGTAGTGACCCCAGATGTTATGAGGATGATAAGCGAAGCTCAAATGGACGCTTTAAAAGAGCAGCAAATCAATAAGGAAAGGATGGTGGTAAAAGTGGATGAATTGGTAGAAAACACCTTGGGCGTTAAGACCTTCCATGGCAGGATATGGGTTCCGAAGCATGGTGACTTGCGGGAAAAGATTATGGATGAAGCGCACAAGACCCGCTACTCAATACATCCAGGCGCAAATAAGATGTACCATGATTTGAAGAAAGATTATTGGTGGCCTGGGATGAAGAGAGATGTGGTTGCGTATGTAAACAAATGTCTCACGTGCCTACAGGTGAAGGCTGAGCACCAATGACCTTATGGTTATATTCAGCCATTAGAAGTACCAGAGTGGAAGTGGGAACATGTTACCATGGACTTCATCACCAAACTACCCCGCACGACAAAAGGCCGTGACGCGATATTGGTGGTTGTTGATAGACTGACTAAAAGTGCGCATTTCCTGCCAATCAAGGAAGCAATTAGTTCAGAAAAGCTCGCTGAACTATTTATCCGAGAAATTGTGGCGCGACGTGGTATGCTCGTATCGATTGTTTCAGATAGGGATACGCGGTTCACCTCAAAGTTTTGGAAAAAGTTCAATGAAGAGATGGGTGCGAGGTTGCATGTTAGTACCGCATACCACCCACAGACCGATGGGCAATCGGAAAGAACGATCCAGACACTGGAGGATATGCTTCGGGCATGCATTATCGAATTTGGCGGTAATTGGGATGATCATCTGCCACTAGCAGAGTTCTCCTATAACAACAGCTACCACGCCAGTATTAAGATGCCCCCATATGAGTTATTGTACGGTCGACGGTGCAGAACTCCTATTTGTTGGGGCGATGTCGGACAGAAGGAGCTAGGAAGCTTAGAAGTTGTGGAAGCCACAACGGAAAAGTTGGAGAAAATCAAGGCGTATATGAAGGCTGCCAAGGATAGACAAAAGTCATACGCCGACAAAAGAAGGAGACCAATAGAGTTCAGCGTGGGTGACAGGGTAATGCTAAAAGTGTCACCATGGAAAGGAATCATCCGATTTAGGAAGAGGGGGAAACTGAGTCCCAGGTTCATCGGACCATTCGAGGTACTAGCACGAGTTGGGGACGTAGCTTACAGGCTAGACCTTCCAGAAGAATTAAGTGGGATTCATCCTACCTTTCATGTGTCGCACTTAAGAAAATGTTTAGCACCAAATGAGGCAGTCGTACCTCTAGATGACATCGAGGTGGACGAGAAGCTGAACTATGTAGAACAACCAGTGGCTATACTGGATCGGAAGGAGAAACAATTGAGAAATAAAGTAGTCAAGCAAGTCAAGGTGCAATGGAAACACCGAAAAGGGTCGGATGCCACCTGGGAATCCGAGGAGGAAATGAGACGCCAATACCCTGATCTGTTTAGTGACGAGTCAGGTTTCGAGGACGAAACCTAAATAAGGGGGGGAGACTTGTAACGCCCCGAAATTTCCCAAAACAAGCCATTTAATAATAACGGGCTTTAAGGGTTAATTTAAGAAATAAAGGGGTAAATTAGTGGGTTATGGATTAAATTAGCCTTAATGGGCTAGACTTGGTGGGTTTAAGGGCCCTAATCAACCCTTAAACATGCATGATCAGATCCATCTCCTCACTTCAACCCTAGCCACCAAAATTTCGTAGAGAGAGAAAGTAGAGAGAGAAAGTGGGAAGAACTCAAGATTTGAGCTTGGAAGATTGAAGGATTGAAGAGCTGGGTGTTTGGAACATCAAAACCCAAAGGAATAGCAACAAAACAAGGTAAGAATCGACCTCTAAGGCCCTCTGTAGATCAAACCCGGATTCTAGGGTTTTGGGGTTTTGAAAAGTTTAAAGAAACACATAAAGGTCGAATTTTTACGTATGAAAACGTGTAAAAAGCTTAGATTTGGTTTCATGGAAGGTAAACTAAGGATTTGGACGTAAAAAGTTAAGATTTTGGGTTAAAAATGGGCTGGATCTGAGTTTCTGTTCATCCAGCGAAACTGGGCCCCGATCCAGCGAATTTAAGCATTTAACCAGCGAAACTGCACATTAGTTCAGCGAGACTAGGAGAAGTTCCAGCGAAACTACAGTTTCGCTGGGGCGAAACTATAGTTTCGCCGGTAATCTCGCTAAGACCCAGACTGACCTATAGGCTTTGCGAGAATAGGGAATTCCAACGAAAGTTGGGCGCTCAAGGCAGCGAATCTGTCTAGCGAAACTAGCAGAAGCGCTGCCCAGCGAAACTGCAGGCGAAACTGTAGTTTCGCTGCAGCGAAACTATGGGTGAAACTATGAAGAAAATGACGTTTTTGCATATTAACTTTCGTGCAGCTAGAGTATTCAGACTATAGCTTAAGAGGCTTAGAATTTAAGCTATTGGACGAGTTCAGGTGAGTTCTAGACCCCTCCTTTACCCGTTTTCAATGTTTTGGGATGATATGCATACTGAATTACATACTTTTATGATGACGGTTTTTAAGACCTTTTACCAAGAAAATAAAATTTCCTAAAGTAAAATGTGCCATTTAAATTGTTCAAAATAATTTTCGGGCGCGCTGACCTGGCAGCCCAGCCCCAGCCAGGGGCGTTGCCCCTTGGACCCCACTAGGGGCTGCCGCCCCTAGAACCCCGCTATCAGGGGCTGCCGCCCCGAACCCCCGCTGTCCCGCGGAGGGTCAGTTACCTAGATTATCTCTTATGATTGATGAAATGTGATTGTTTAGACTAAGAGTTGGCTTCTTATTATGTATTGTGTTGTGTTATATTATGTATAACTTAAACATGACAGTGAAACATAAAGAAAGGTTATGAGGCCCATAACATGTACCTTGATAAAGTGATAAAGCAAAGCCTTGCAAGCAATTGATAAAGGAGGGTTGCATTCGTTGTACCCTCACCAGTGATAAAGTGATAAAGTATGCTCGAACAGGCAGGTCAGTAAGTCCTAAATTGGCATGACAATAATGGCCTGATCGGGTACGGCAGTAAGTCCTTAATTGGCATGTCGATAAAGTCCTAGGCGAGCCTAGGCATGTCGGTATAGTGACAGAGAATTCTCTGTCACTATCGGTGCCTAGGCTCGCCTAGGACTTTACCGACATGCCAATTAAGGACTTACTGCCGTACCCGATCAGGCCATTATTGTTATGCCAATTTAGGACTTACTGACCTGCCTGTTCGAGCATACTTTATCACTTTATCACTGGTGAGGGTACAACGAATGCAACCCTCCTTTATCAATTGCTTGCAAGGCTTTGCTTTATCACTTTATCAAGGTACATGTATGGGCCTCATAACCTTTCTTTTATGTTTCACTGTCATGTTTAAGTTATACATAATATAACACAACATAATACATAATAAGATGCCAACTCTTAGTCTAAACAATCACATTTCATCAATCATAAGAGATAATCTAGGTAACTGACCCTCCGCGAGACAGCGGGGGTTCGGGGGCGGCAGCCCCTGATAGCGGGGTTCTAGGGGCGGCAGCCCCTAGTGGGGTCCAAGGGGCAACGCCCCTGGCTGGGGCTGGGCTGCCAGGTCAGCGCGCCCGAAAATTATTTTGAACAATTTAAATGGCACATTTTACTTTAGGAAATTTTATTTTCTTGGTAAAAGGTCTTAAAAACCGTCATCATAAAAGTATGTAATTCAGTATGCATATCACCCCAAAACATTGAAAACGGGTAAAGGAGGGGTCTAGAACTCACCTGAACTCGTCCAATAGCTTAAATTCTAAGCCTCTTAAGCTATAGCCTGAATACTCTAGCTACACGAAAGTTAATATGCAAAAACGTCATTTTCTTCATAGTTTCGCCCATAGTTTCGCTGCAGCGAAACTACAGTTTCGCCTGCAGTTTCGCTGGGCAGCACTTCTGTTAGTTTCGCTAGATAGATTCGCTGCCTTGAGCGCCCAACTTTCGTTGGAATTCCCTATTCTCGCAAAGCCTATAGGTCAGTCTGGGTCTTAGCGAGATTACCGGCGAAACTATAGTTTCGCCCCAGCGAAACTGTAGTTTCGCTGGAACTTCTCCTAGTCTCGCTGAACTAATGTGCAGTTTCACTGGTTAAATGCTTAAATTCGCTGGATCGGGGCCCAGTTTCGCTGGATGAACAGAAACTCAGATCCAGCCCATTTTTAACCCAAAATCTTAACTTTTTACGTCCAAATCCTTAGTTTACCTTCCATGAAACCAAATCTAAGCTTTTTACACGTTTTCATACGTAAAAATTCGACCTTTATGTGTTTCTTTAAACTTTTCAAAACCCCGAAACCCTAGAATCCGGGTTTGATCTACAGAGGGCCTTAGAGGTCGATTCTTACCTTGTTTTGTTGCTATTCCTTTGGGTTTTGATGTTCCAAACACCCAGCTCTTCAATCCTTCAATCTTCCAAGCTCAAATCTTGAGTTCTTCCACTTTCTCTCTCTACTTCTCTCTCCACAAAATTTTGGTGGCTAGGGTTGAAGTGAGGAGATGGATCTGATCATGCATGTTTAAGGGCTGATTAGGGCCCTTAAACCCACCAAGTCTAGCCCATTAAGGCTAATTTAATCCATAACCCACTAATTTACCCTTTATTTCTTAAATTAACCCTTAAAGCCCGTTATTATTAAATGGCTTGTTTTGGGAAATTTCGGGGCGTTACACTAGACCTATTACAATACCAAAAGAAAGAGGTCGTTTTAACGGTTTCTACTATCTCCGTAGGTCTCCTGCGTTTGTTGTTGAAGATTCGATTGTTCCGCTCGTTCCAAAGAGCCCACATCGCTGTGTATAGGATCCCTCTTAAAATCTATTTTGCCTTCTTGGTAGTCGACTGTTGCTCCGGTATTTTAAGAATGTCCGAAATGTCGAACGGGAAAATAGGACTTAACCGGCACCATGCTTCAACACGATACCACATTTCTTGTGCGAAATCACAACTTGTAAACAAGTGGATAGCCGTTTCTTGATCCTGCTGACAAAGGCTGCAAGAAGAGTTGTTGATGATGACACCACGTTTGATGAGCTCGGCAATAGTAGGCAGATGGTTCAAACAGCCCTCCAAACCATAACCTTACATTTAAGAGGCACCCATAGCTTCCATCTAACCGCATTATTCGAAGCAACTCCTTCACAATTGGACAAAAATTGTTTAGCAGAGCCCACCGTGAACACTCCATCTGCGGCATGTTTCCATCTCCACTTGTCCAACCCGCCTTTCCAAGTAAAGTCATAGATGTCGTTAAGCAGCTGAAACATCTCGTTTACCTCATCGTTTGAAGCAGGATTTGATCGCCACTCCCAATTGAGGAGCTTAATGTTATTTTCCACCCGCAACCGAGATGCCACCTTGACCCATTTATCTTTTTCCAGCCTAAAAAGACTAGGGTAAACGACTCTAAGAGGCTGATCGCGTAACCAAATATCACCCCAGAAACTGACAGAGGAGCCTTCACCCAATTCGGCGACAAAATAAGAGCTCAAGTATGCCCGTTTGGAGCTAGGACTTCTCCCATTCGAACTATACTTGTCCAACAACCATTATACCTTGAGTTGCAAGGGACCAAAGCCCACGGTCTGCTAGACCCGTGGCAACCGATAATAACTCTCTTCAAAGACAATCCCCGTCCGTTTTGAACCTCCAAATCCATTTCAAAAGGAGCGAGTTGTTGACATCTAATAATTTAGAAATACCCAATCCTCCAAGTTTTTCGGTGTAGAGATTAAATCCCAAGCAACCCACGGAATTTTCCTTTCTCCATTGGACCCTCCCCATAAGAACCGTCTCATGATCGCCTCAATGGATTGTAAAACCGCCGTTGGGGCTTTATATAAAAAGAAGTAGTAAACCGGTAAGCTTTCAAGCACCAATTTGATAAGAATAAGGCGGCCACCTATGGATAGAATTTTAGACTTCCAAGAGGCAAGACGAGATTTTATGACACCGATAACCGGATCCCAACTAGAGATTCTATTCATTTCGGCTCCAACTTGAATCCCTAAATAAGAAAAGGGAATAGAACCTCGTTTACAGCCAACTAGATCCATCATATCATCTATTTCCGAATCCTCCGTACATACCCCATAAATATTAGATTTATGGAGGTTGATGCGAAGACCCGAACACAAATAAAAAATCCGAAGGATCCTCGTGATGCTTCTAATGTTATCCGATGACCACTCTCCTAAGATAAGAGCATCATCTACATAAAATAGGTGGGTTATCTTCGTCTCTCCATTCGGTAACTTGATTCCTTTAAAAATTCCAAGCTGCTTAGCCTTCTCTAAAAGCCATGAAAGAGCTTCCATGACAACTAGAAAAGAAAAGGAGAAAGTGGATCACCTTGCCGGAGACCCTTTTCACACTTAAAATCGAAAGTTGGGGAGCCGTTCACCAACACGGCGGCTCTAGATGAAAGACAAATTCCTTTAATCCAATCACACCATAAAGGATGGAATCCCATCTGAGAAAGAATGGAAATCAAGAAACTCCAATTGACGTTGTCATACGCTTTCTCAAAATCTATCTTCAACAAGAACGCTTTTTCTTTGTTTTCTTCAACCAATCCACCACTTCGTTCACCATAAGAGCCCCATCAAGGATAAAACGACCGGGAATAAAAGCCGACCGAGACTCGGAAATGATCTGACCCATCACTTTTTTGAGACGGTTAGCAAGGATTTTAGAAATCACCTTGCTAATCATCCCTACTAGAGTTATCGGCCTATAGTCTTTAAGTCCTACAGGCGATTTGGACTTTGGAATAAGTGTGATAAAGGATGATCCACAACCAGGGCTGATCGAACCTGAAGCATGGAAAGCTGCCATAATTTTAACAAAGTCCTCCTCGAATAAATCCCAAAAACGTTTAACAAAATGGAAATTGAATCCATCAGGCCCGGGGGCCTTATTGGACCCGCAAGAGAACACTGCTTCTTTAACTTCTTGTCTAGAGAAAGTAGCGACCATGGAATCCCGATCTACCTCTTTTATTCGATTAATTCCCACGCAATACATAGAAGGCCGAGATGGGTTAAGCTCTTTGAAATGGTTTCTAAAGAATCTTAGGACTTCTCTTTTAACCAACGAAGGAATGGTAACCCACTCTCCATTAATCATGACTCCCGGAATGGAATTACGAGCCTTTCTACCATTGACCATGCAGTGAAAAAAGGACGAATTTTCATCACCCAATGCAGCCCATCTAACTCGGACTTTTGGCGGAGATCACGCGTCTTATGTAACTCAATCTGTTTGATGGCCTTTTTACATTCAGTCCATATCCACAAGTCCTCTTCTTCTAATTCTTTAACCTCCATTTGAGATTCAAGATCCTCTTTTTCCTGCCTAAGCGATACCTCCTCCTCCTTCTCTTTAAAACTGGTAGATTTAAACCATTCCTTCAACCGACCTCTAAGACTCCTCAATTTGTAAAGAAGGTTTAAATCAGGTTCCCCACTATTAACCCAACCAGCAAACACCGAATGGATAACGTCCGTACAGCCGGCCCTATCTAGCATGAATCGAAAACTCGAAATGGCTTATGACCGAAATTAAATTCTTTAATTGAAAGAACTAGGGGAGAGTGATCGGAGAAGTGTCTGGGGAGAGTGATCGGATAAGTGTCTTGGGAGAGCTCGAACACACGCATTAGGCCATTTGTAGAAACATCTTCACAAATCAAGAACCTATCAATTCTACTAAACTTGCAAACACCTTTTTTCTTGGACATACAAGTGTATTTTAAACCTTTCAGATTGTATTCCGGAGACCGGTCCTGTCGATGAAGTCATTAAAATTATTGGCACAAACCATGTCAAAAACCGAATTCTTTCTTTCTTCCCGGTTTCTAACCGAATTAAAATCACCAAACACGACCCACCAACCTTGATTGGAACCGACAATATTTTCAACTTTACCCCATAATTGGTTCTTCCCATCATTCGTTTGTGGAGCATAGATATTTATAAGATTCAACCTCACTGAACCTGCCAGAATGAACCCAGCAACATGAAGGAAGTTTCGGTCCCTATTCACTGTATCTTTTATGAAAACCTTGGGGTCCCAAATACATAATAAACCCCCTGAATTTCCAGAAGCATCCACACATTCATAATCAAACCCATCGCCGCCCCAAAATGAAGAAACAACATTATAAGATATATTGCTAACCATCGTCTCTTGCATACCCACGAAAGAAATCCCATTACCATGAATTAAATTTTTAATCCAACCTACTTTACCATAAGTACCAACCCCACGAATATTAATCGAAAGACAATTCATTTCTTACCTCCTTGTACACCTTCTTGAACAATCGAGTCTTGAATCAATTTGTGAGAGTCTTCCAAATGACACCAAATTTCCGACCTAAGGAGACAGTAGCTTCGATCTCCTTTTCCATGTCGTCTTCCTTCTCGTTAACCACAGGTTTCGGATCCAACTCTGAGGAGTCAGCACCACATCTTCTTCGAACAGGTGGAGTATTGAGGTCGATTCTATTAAGCTCCTGATGAGCCGAAAAAGCCCCATCATCACCTTCAGAATTGATGCCAAGAAGTTGATCCAGCCCAAAAATATCTCTATCTCCTTTGGGCTTTTTCTTCATCTTTTCTTTTTCTAAGCTACTTGAATATGAGGGATTGGGCCGGCCCAAATCGATCAAACCATTCTTCTTTTTTCTTTTGTTTAAGACATTTCCAAGGTCAACCCCCTCCGCATCAGCTTGCAAATTATTCTTAAAATTAAACAGGTTTCCAGGAATGAAACCTTCCATATTCTCATTCCCATCAATGCCCTCATTAACAACTTCTGTGATTTTCTCCACGAACATAGGAGTTTCCAAATTTGGTCTTCCCCTTCTGTTGACTGGATAGGATCATCGGACTTTTGCACCGACTCAGTTGGGCCATTTCCGGCAACTACACCATCCTGAACATCATCGGAATTGTCATCCTTTTGATGAAAAGAATTCGGCGAAGGCTTATAGAACTCCGGAACCCACTGACCATTTTCTTCCGCTACCCAGATGTTAAACTTTCTACCATTCCAGATCAACTTGACAGATTCAGCGATTCTCTTTTCATCCCCTACTAGCACACCAATGAAGTCATATGATAAGTCATCGTCTTCATCCGATCTAGACGCCCTGTGTATGATCTTACCAAACGAGCTCCCAACCGCATCAATAACATTACTGTCAATCAAGTGTAACGGTAGACCGCTTAGCTTAAGCCAAGCCAACCTTTCAAAACCGAGTGCTTGCCCCTCCCATATATCGATGCTTGAGAATCTACCAATCACTTCCTTAGCCTTTGTGATAACAGATGCCACCATCGTCTCATCCTCAAAGGAAATAAGGACCGAGAGGCCCCCAAGATATTGCACCTTACCCGAACCAGGGCAAATATCATTCAAGATCACATGAATACTTTTAAGCGCATCCAGATCAATCATACGAACAACTATAGCCTTCCCATGCAAACCCTTAAAAGCATACACGTCGTTATCAATGACGATAGACCTCTCCTCACGTCTCCCCGTTAAAGATTCCAAAAAAGAACGAGACCCATTGACAAACGTAGGTCTCTCCTTAATATTAGGGTTGTTACTGGAACTACTATGTTGTTTACAAGAAGCAGGCGGCTCCGGTCTGATTTCACCCTCTTCAAGCGTAAACCTCGCTATATTTGCAATCAACCTACAATCTCCAATCCTGTGTTGCTTATCTTAATGATCAAATCCCTGCTATCCTTAACGTCCAGGAAAGAAACAAATCCGAAACGGTTACCGAATTTGTCTCTCTTCCGGGCGATGTAAATGTCGTATATGACTCCATAAGAACGAATAAACTCCGCTAGATCTTTCCCGCTACATTTTTCTGGCAGATTTGTGATAAAAACCTTGGTGATTCTTAACTTATATATTAAATTAAATAACTTAAATATTAAAGTCTAATTTGCTAAGTGAAAAGTAAAATTTGAATAAGTTTGAATATTTGTAAACAATTAACCGAAATGACTGGAGTCGTTCTCCTCCATGTATCTCTCTCATCGTCAATGATAATCAAAACTAACATTGATATTTATCCCCAAAAAGCTTAACAGAATCCAACAATATACGTATAACACACAGCTGAATCTATTCACCACTCTCAACCACCGGAAAATGCTCAAAAACCCTAATAATTACGGTGGTTGTTTGAATATTTAATCATCGTCCTGTTAGATTGATGATTTTGGTGTGTCCACCTCCGTATTTATTGCATTCGCCTATTCTTTTCAGTTATTTTGATTGAATTGATCCGTATTTGGTTGGTTCAGATTCGTCTCAATTCTCTGATAAAGTGAGAATTTGGTTCCACTTGTGAAATTGACAAATTGTGTGTGTTTATTTGCAGTTTCATGTTATAAGGTTGTAATTCGAAGCTGTGATACTAATTGTAGGTTGGATTGAAGATATTTCTTCTGGCATTTTGGCTATTGATCTGGATATTGAGGAACTTGAAGCTCATTGGTTGTTTGATCTAGTTCTGTAGTTACTATTTGGTGTTTGATCTTGATTCAGGGTTTGATGAAATTGAATTTTGGAATTGGATGTCATGAGCGTAGATGCCTCTAATTTGTCTTTGGAATTGTTTGGAAATTGACACTTGCCTAAGTGATAGTTATGAGAGCTTTTGTGTTATGATACACTAATCTTGTTATCACCTAGTTTTTGGAGGTTTAAGGTGAAAAGGGTAGTTTTTGATAGTGGTTTTTGAAAGTCAGATTGTGGAAGTGGATTACACAATAGGATATGAGAAGGCCATTGATCAAGAAGCTTAGTTTGGTTTTTTGCCCTGGCATAGACTGCGGAGGATATGGTTAATCCTTTGTCTTGTTAGTGTATTTGCACTTCTTGTTTCTCTAGGCTGTCTTCTAGATCTTCCGATACTGTCACGTTGACTGTGAGAGCAGACATTCGGGCCAACTACCGAAGACTAAAAGCGCAAGTAGTAAATGATTATTTGGATTTGACTAGTTTATCTTTAGGAGGTAGTGACTTGAAGGAGCTTAAGGTTTGTGGAAAGGAAAGAGATCACTATGTTCCTTGCTATAATGTGTCTGCTAATATCTTAGTTGGGTTTGCAAATGGTGAGGAATTTGATCGGCATTGTGAAATTTCAAAAGGTGAAGCGTACTGTTTGGTTCGTCCTCCAAAAGACTATAAAACACCCCTGAGTTGGCCAATTGGTAGAGATGTGATATGGAATGAGAATGTGAAGATAACCAAGGACCAATTCCTTTCTTCTGGAAGCATGACGAAAAGGTAACTTTTTAATATTAAGTTGGATCGAAAGATGAAAACTAAGATATCTTAAGTTATTCCATCATGAACACAACTTCATTTACATGTGGGGATGCATTAGAAACAAGTGCTAGTCCTAAACATCAGTTACTTCATCAACATATGAGATGGAATCACATTAGTTACTTCATCAACATATGAGATGGAATCCTAAGGATCTAACAACCAGTCAACCACCCCACCCAAACCTCTAAACTAGACTAACACTCACTAATTCATTAACGTTTGTGAATTAATTATAGCTTTTAAACATTTTCCTTCTTCTAGGTTGATGCTAATGGAAGAGAACCAAATTTCTTTCCAGTCAGATGATGGTTTGATATTTGATGGTGTGAAAGATTACTCCCCAAGTTGCAGATATGATAGGACTAGCGAGTGATGCGGAGTTTGATCAAGCTGGGGTAAGTGCTAACAATATAATCTACATCTTTTTTTGACTGGATTTATGATGACTTCATTGGTAGAGGCTAGTCTTATTATGCCAGCTAGATTTTCTTGATTAGCTTCATTGAACCTCTGTTTATAGACTGCATAACTAGTGAATATGTTATAGGAGCTGGTTGACATGCATGTCTGATTCATATTAAATTCTTACAACAGGTGCGCATTGTTCTTGATCTTGGTTGTGGGTTTGGTAGCTTTGGTGCTCATTTGCTCTCACTGAAACTAATGACTGTTTGCATGGCTGCATACGAGTTAACTGGTAGCCAAGTTCAAATATCTCTTGAAAGAGGTCTTCCAGCAATGATTGGCAATTTTAATTTAGACAGCTTCCATTTCCATCACTGTCATATGACATGATTCACTGTGCAGAATGTGGTATTCTATGGGATGAAAAAGGTAGTTCAGTGTGTAGATGTGAACTTCAGATTGTATTGGATATGCTTTTTTGCTGTATTTTGTTGATGCGTATTTATTCTAAGTATCAAGATTCATTACCCAGTGTACCACTCTCTAACTAGTTTGAAAAGTACACTTTATTTGTTTCTAACTTTTTTGTTTTTTGAATCAGATGGATTGTTACTTATTGAAGCTGACAGGATACTTAAGCCTGGTGGCTACTTTGTTTACATGGAAGTTCATTAAGTACAAAGAAGGGAAGCATGGCTAACCCTATTGAAGATTTTGCCCAAAAAATTTGTTGGAATTTGTAGCTCAGCAAGAAGAAACTTTCATATGGCAAAAAACGGTTGATCCACAACGCTGCTTATCTAGGTGAGGCTAGCAGTAAAAGTATAATCATCTCCTTTTTCAGGTTTGGGCAAAGATTTAGGAATTTGTTATTGAAATCTGGTTTGTTGTCATTAGTAGTGTGCAGGGTACAATTCCTCCTTGTACTGAAGAAAGGGAGGATATTCAGTCCTATTATCAGCCACTTGCATCTTGTGTCGGAGGAACTACCAGCAAACGATGGTTTCCTATTCAGAACAGATCTTCCAGTTCCCAAATTACCCCAGCCGAGCTTGAAATTTATGGAAAGTGTTATCCTTGTGAATTTTCATACTTCCAGCCAACTGTTATTATGCCCCTACTAGATGTTGATGTAATTTATACAAATCTTTTTCAGGAATTCAACGTGATGACTTCTATGAAGACTTTGAATCTTCATTATTAGCATTAAGAAACTACTGGTCTTTACTTACACCATTGATTTTTTCTGATCATCCTAAAAGGCCCGGTGATGAAGATCCATTACCTCCATATAATATGATGAGAAATGTGATGGATATGAATGCACGTTTTGGTGGTTTGAATGCTGCATTTCTGGAAGAAGGAAAAGCAGTTTGGGTGATGAATGTCGTGCCTATTAGGGCTCGTAATACCCTCCCAGTAATATTTGATCAAGGTTTTGCTGGTGTTTTGCATGATTGGTAAGAAATAGGTTCCCTGTTCCTCTTTATATGTTAATTCCTCCATGCGTATAAGAAGCATAATCTTGAGGATTTTTTGTAAAACTTCATTTTAAATACGATTTTTGTTATGATGAATTTCTTCCGATAATTATTTATCAAAGCATTATTTTCATCGACGATGATACATGATAGCTTAATCATTTGAATTTAATTTATCATGAAGCAATTTTTCTACATATGTAGTGATAAAACGAATTCCAATTATATGATGAATACCAGGAGTAAGTTCTGGTGACTTGCTCATATCTCAAGGTTTACCTTCAGAGAAAAAAACATGTTCATACTTGGTTGTGCTCAATACTTTTATGCAATTAGCTGACCTGTGATGGAATTTGAAACTTTATTGACTTTCTATTTATTGTGCTCAAAGCATGAATATGTTGAGGATGGAAGCTTTACATATCAAATACCTACCAGTTGCTTTAAGGAAATTCTTTTAAATATTAAGATTCTATGCGAACCTTCTACACGGTTTTCCAACTAATGATCCGTATGTATAACGGAAAATGTTATATTTTATTATACATAAATATAATATTCTACCATATATGTAGACTTCCAAGTCATGGCAACAATCCTTAATTGTGACTTAAGCACTACTTCTATATACCAAAACTGGAAGTGCTTAGTCCTAGTTATGTAAACTTCATATTACTGCAGCATATTATAAGTTTTCTCCTTATTTTACTTGCTTATGTGGAATATGTTTAACTGTAGGTGTGAACCATTTCCCACTTATCCACTGACATATGACATGCTTCATGCAAATGGGCTCCTTTCATACCTTATTTCAGAACAATGCACCATCACAAACTTACTTTTGGAGATGGACCGTATCCTCCGCCCTGAGGTACACATACTCATTTAGCTCATTACATGTAGGTAGGTTTTGTTTTTGGGTATTGGAATGAAGAAAAAATAGCTTTGGTTCATTACAGAAGTGTTTGGTTGGGGTTTAAAAACGGGCAGTAAACACAAAACGTAGGCATACTCTAAACCCACCATGAGAGGTACGTCTAGAAATCTATTCCCATTCTCATACCAACATATATTAAACCCATTTCCATAGTGATTCTATAAACCTTACAACCATTTAACCACCCCGTACTGATTCCATTAAACACAAAGTCCTTTTAACGCACACAACCTTCTAAATCATTTAATTTTCAACATTTCAGATAATTTTGGCAATAATGTTGCTTGTGTAAATATTATTCGGAAAAAGAATGCAGATCAACTTAGACTGTTTTGACCAGTAAAAAAACATGACTTGTTTAAACTTGAGTCTGTTTTTCAGTCTACCTTGCTACCTCTAGTGAGGAGAAGAAGTCAAGTAGATTATTGTGGGGCTGTTTCTTTGTGGAATTGACCTGAAAATAAGTCTTGGAAATCAGAGTTACAATGAGTCATTATGTAATTTCTAATTTCAACTTCCATTTTCTGTTTCTTGCTTTGGGTCTTTGTTTTTCATTATCCTAACATGGTCATGCTTTGATGACCAGTGCCTAAAATGTTTCATTACCTTGACGTGGTTCACTGTAAAACTCATACATGCATAATTCAGTCGTTGCATAACTCATCCATGCTACCTTCTTTTTCACTCTGCATGACACCAGCTCAAAGTTTCATTCTTTTGCAGGGATGGGTTGTTCTTTCAGATGAAGTGGGGCCCATAGAGAAGGCACGTTCAATTGCTACACAAATTCGTTGGGAAGCAAGGGTCATTGATCTTGAAAACGGCAGTGACCAGAGAATACTTGTCTGCCAAAAGCCGTTTGTAAGAAAATAAATCCTGCAGCCAAACATGGTCCAACGTTCCTCCGATCATCCGATGTTATAAACTCTGGTAACTACTCTACATCTTTCATGTAGAATTTTATCTGTAACAGATAAAATAATAATAATTATAATAATAATAATAATAATAATAATAATAATAATAATAATAATAATAATAATAATAATAATAAATAGCAAATGGGAAAAGGATCAAATGGGGTAAAGTTTGCCCAAAGTGTTTTTGTAATACATAAACCTCTTGAATCATTTTATTTAGAAAATTATATTTTCTATGAGATCATGTAATTTTAATAGCTATATTTATAAAGAATCTGGGCAAAAAGTGTTTTGGTTCAACTCGACCTATTACCCAACCTATCCATTTTTTCACCCATAACATAAACCGTTCACTCATTATGACACAAGATCTTTAACAATGTATACCAGGCACCAGTCAGGTGAGGCTCTACCATCCATTTCTGGCATGTCATATTTGTAGATAAACTGAAGCTTGAGATTGAAATCGAAGCACCTGCAAGATGTGTAGATTAGAGAAATTTTGCTGCCACGTAGTCTCGAGTGGTTTTTGTTAAATTTTTCCAAACATTTCTCAAGGGATTATTGCAATTCATTCATCCCAAATTGTTTTCTATCTCTTTCCATGCTGATCTTTACGTTTCTTAGTCAATTTTGTAACCGCGAATTACACTTTGTACGGAAACATCCTCACTTGAGTGAATAGGCTGGATTGATCACGTAATTAAATAAAAGTTCCCTTAAATTGACTACCTGCATATCATTGTTGATGATTAACTACTAAAACATTTGCATTCAAAGCCAAACTAAAACAAACAACCAAGCTCTGCAGTTATACGAACAGTTGTAAGTAGGCACAGAGTAAGAGTCACATAAAATGCAAATGATTAAGAAAAATTAAACCTGCCTAAGTTGGATTTCAAAATTTAAGAGTTTGTATATATGGTCAAACGGATCAAAACCAATATTTTGGTCGTTAAACTTCTACGGGTGTCAAGTGGTAAGGGCCTTAGTCCCTCTAGTAGAGGTGTCTAGTTTTCATTGATTTGTCTTTAACCCAGGCCACCTGTCTAGCATATGCTGTGTTTTATCTAATCCCGTTAGCTAGCTGGTTAGCAGGTTGGGTTTTGTGAGTTTATCGTTAATGGGACCTCACAAAAGTATATATAGTTCGTGGTGTTTCTCTCTTTCGGATTTGAGCAATCGGGAGCAAGGACGGCACTGCTCAACAGGTTAGTATTCCTTTGTGCCTTTAATTTCTTCTGATTTTTGAATTTTTTTTCTTTTGGATTTGGTGGTTTGAGTTTAAATCTAATTATATGATTTTGCATTTTCGTTTGCTATGCTGCTTGGTATTTTGTAAATTGCACATTTGCACATTGCTATTTGATTTTAGTGTTCTGTTTATTATTTGCTATGTTATATTCTATCGCTACATGCTAAGTTGTGCACTTGCTAATTTGCTATTTTAAATAGCCTATTTGGTGCGTTGAATGTAAATTGTGTTGAATTAGGTGTTGGGTTTTGTAGATGTTTATCAAAGACATATTAACCATTTAACATGTAAAACGCAACGGAGTTTATATCAAAACCCATTTTGATGTTAGTTAGTTTATGTATCATATACACTAGCTAAAACAAAACCCATGAACAAAGAATCTTATATGAAAGAATATGCTTTCAAAATAAAACAACCACACAAACTACCTCTTGAAACCGTGAAGAGTGAAGGTGAAGATGATGAAATTTGCAGCTCAATCTTCAACCAAGAAGACCTCAAGTAAGCTATACCCCAAGCCACCAACAAACACCTTTGGAAACTAGGATCCTCAATACTTTTACACAGCTTTGAACCCCTTGTTCCAGCCAAGTTTTCAACCTCTTTCTCCCTCTTTTGGTCCAAGAATAGTGAGAGAAAAAGGGAGAGAAAAGCTATTGATTTACTTGAGAAGTGAGAGACATGTGCTTGCATGTGGGTTTGTCCATTAATAAAGCAACCACCAACATTTGGTGGCCTTCTTTTCAGCCATGTTTTAAGCCAAGTGGTGGGAGGTGGGGCTTTCCTTTTTAATCTTCCACCCAACTTAATTGTAACAAGTTTAATTAAATCCTTTTTAAACAAACTTGTATTTTAGACAAATAACAAGACATGTTATATTAACTTAATAATGTTATTTAACCTATTAAATAACAATAAAGTACTCTCTCAAAATAAATAAACCTATGTTATTTATTAATTTC
This sequence comes from Flaveria linearis, assembly GCA_024085815.1. NCBI lineage: Eukaryota > Viridiplantae > Streptophyta > Magnoliopsida > Asterales > Asteraceae > Flaveria > Flaveria linearis. Next base: position 59,237,446 of record CM044015.1, on the reverse strand, counting down.
ACAAGTGCATCTTTCATTTAGAAAACCATTTTCTAAATGTATATATAGTGTTGTTATTTATTTAATTGATCAAATCAATAAACAAATATTGCAGGTGTTTGTCTAGCTTGTTATTGGGTATGACCCGACTTGGATCATATCACATTAGCCACATCAATTTAATATGTATCTTGGGCAGATCAATTCCTTCATTAGGCCACATACTAGAATTTGGAGTTAGATACTAGAACAATTCCCGTACCGTTTCTTCCACTTTTCCAAATTGAAACTTATAAAATATTAGGTTTAGTTATTTTGTCGAGTGAATTTTTTTTTTTTAAAAATTGATTATAAAAACATTAAACAATTTGAATAAGCTAGTAAAATAAATTAAATCTAAATATACACACTATAAATGACTTAAAAAATATTAACTCCACCGGTTATAAACTTAAAGTTTATTATTGCGTCCCAAACACGAATAAAAGTGGAGGCTTTATATCATTTTTTTAAAAGGGCCTCCACTTTTTGATTCGTTTTGGGTCTCCACCAGAAACATTAAGTCGTTCCTGTTTTAGTTTAAGAATTAACTTGTTATTGAAGATTGATAATTTTGTTAAGAATTAACTTGTTATTGAAGATTGATAATTTTGTCCCATTACTAAACGCATATAATCTTGAATATTACGTATGAGTAGAAGATGCACTAGGGTACAAAATCTTAAAATGCTAACTTACCATAAAAGCAAATGAAAACAAGTTTTTTATACAATTTTACTAACAACAATTTAATTATTTGTCGTATTTTATAGAAAAAAGTACAAGTTGATGATGGTGAAGTTAATTGAGGGAATCATAACTTTTCATTGTAGGGTCACAATAGAAATTGCTGTTATATTCATTTTTTATTATTATTTTTATTGGTTTTAAAGGTCAAACTAAAAAAACAATGGCATTAGATACCCTTGTTATTTGAAAGTTTTTCTTTTTGTTAAACTTGATATATATATATATGTATATATTGTATTATATTATATATATATATATATATATATATTAAAGTTGATACAATATTTTATTAGGATCACTTTTTTTTCGGTTATATCACTCATCATTTGTGATGAATTTGAAGTTTTTACATTTAAGAAATCATATCAACATATGATGTTCGTTTAAATCATCGTCACTCAAGCATGCTTAAATGTGAACTTATACTCTCATTCAGAATCATTAGGTTTAAACTATGTCGGTTATATTTGAGGAGCAACCACCAATGCCTCATGTAAACAAATGTCTCAATTTAAGGACCTCTTATTAGAGGAGATTTTTATAATTTTCTTTTCTAAATAAACACATATTTAGTTATTCTTAATTATAAATATAAATAGGACATATTATATGTTTCAAACATATTAAATTTAGGGTAAAAATAATAAGTAGATATGATTTATAAAAAGCATTTGAACCTTACGCTTGCCAAATCTTACCTCTACTTAGTCCACATTGTCTCATGCGTCTTAAGTTGAGACGACATGACGTATGTCGCTTAACAAGTCCCTTAGCACATTTTTTATGCTATTAGAATACAACTAGAATGAAGCCTCTCACGTTGCAACAGATACTTAAAATCATGCCAAACATCACCAATGTCACACCGCTGCCAACAACCACTAATTGAAGTGCGGTTTGTTTAATGCAAAGAAATTAAACCGAAACGTAAAACGTATAAACTAATAACTAAGTCGATCTAGGACCCGCACGTTGCGACTGTACCTGCCAAACGAGAAAAATAGATATAAAAACGTCGAACCACAACAGCTGCATAAAAAAGCTACCAAAATCACCAAAAATTAAAAAATGTTTTTTTTAATTTTTTCACCAAAATTTTTATTTTTATAGAGGTACCCTTTAAAAAGTCAAAGTAGTTTTAAAAAGCTTAGCCAGACTTAAGTTGCAAATTAGTATAATATAAATGGATGAATCTTTATCTTTATATATAACTAGGTTAGTTCCCGTGTATTACACGGAATGAATAAATAAATATTAAATAATTAGTAATCAAAATTTATACATTATAAAATCATGTATAAAGATAAAATATGATTATAATTACGTATAAATAGCTACTTTAAATAAATAATAATAATTATTTTTCTTAAACTTTATTTTATAAATTTTTTAAATATTTTATTTTAAGAAATGTAATTTTTAAGAAAAAGTTCGTTGTATTATGTATTTTGTAAAATTTTTTTTTAAAAAGTGTGTTTTAATTCAAAAATAGTTTTTTATTTATAAAATTAAACATTTTTTAATTTAAAAGTAGTATGATAAATTATTAGTATTTATATATTATTAATATATAAAGAAATGAGAAATTAATATTATATGGCTTACATTGTTTCATGTTTATTTTAGTTTTTTATAGATAGATATATAGGCTAAAATCGCTTTAATTAAATGGATTATAGTTAGTAGTAAACACAAAGAGTTAGATAATATTTTAATAACTATAATTATAAATAATATATACGTAATAATTCAAGAAATAAAACAATTATACTATTTTTACTCTCTTATCTAAATAGTTTCATTTTTAGACATTCATTTTAAGTTTTTATTAAAATTAATTTTTTTTATCAAAATCTTGTTTCTTTTTGAAAACTATGATTTGTAATTATTTTGGTTGTTTAATAAGAATGTTTCAAAAGATTTCACCTTTATAATTTTTTCGAAATAAAATGACTTAAAATATTTTGCTTAAAAATGTTTAGTGTTTTAGAAAATTTAATATATATAATTTTTTGTTTTTATTATTTAGATTTTAATTAAAAGATGTGATTTTTAACTTCATAAAATATATTTTGAAAAAAATGTAGTTTGATTTTATAAAATATAGATAAGAGAGAGAAATATAGTAATTAATAAAATTAATTTTTAGTAAGAGAGAGAAACTTATATTAGCATTTTAATTACTGTAATACCCTTTTGGAGGGAAAATTAAAGTGTGAATGTGTAGAAATTTGACAAGTGGCTAAAAGTGTGTTAAAAACTTGACAAGTGGCAAAAAAAACTTCTTTTTTAGATACTATAGATAAAAGAAAAGTATTTTGCTACTTGTCATCATATTAAACATCCTTTGACACATGTCAAATTCTTAAACAAATATGTCAATTGTCATCATATTAAACACTCATTTAAACTCCAAAAATTTCTCTTAATTTTTTTCTCTAAATAAAAAGTTTCTAAAGTTTGAATTAATATCATTTTTATTTTATATTCAAATAAATGTTAAAATAGAAACCATTATTTGTATTCCTCATAATTTATTTTGAGAAAATAAAAAGCCATTTTGTAATATATGTACAATGATTTTAAACCAAAATTATGGTAAACAGAATTTAAATTTTCAAACATAATGTTAAGAGATTAGTTTTTCATAATTTAATTTTATATACAATCACAATACAACTTAAGTTGGCACGTTTCTTCACATTTGCAGCTAAGTTTGTTATAACATTTTATCAATTTTATGTTTTAATAAATTATTAGCTTTTAAGTTATATATTGTTACATGGCACGCTCTCAAGAAGTTATTGCTACGTGTCATTCATATAGCGAAAAGTTGTTTTAATGAAAATTTTGCATCCTTTAAATTTTGTATCCTTTAAATTTTGCATCCTTATATATTATTCTTATATATTAGAATATTATTAATATTAGTTCTTATTTTTTAATTATAAATATTCGTTATTTTAGTTTTTTCGATCAGCGTAAGACGGGACGTTATGCTAGTATTATATAAATAGAAAGCACAATTCTCCGACAGAAAGGGATCTGGAGTCCCCTGAAGCACCACACGATTTGCGCGCTATTCTCCCCTTATTTCTTCAAGCATCACTCCATCATCATCTTCCTCTTTCGATCATCAGCACTATTTCCTCTTTCAATCGATCAATTTCACTTGCAGAATCAATCATCTATCAGCAAAATGTCCAACGAAAAGGAGAGAGAAACTCACGTTTACTTGGCGAAACTAGCCGAACAAGCCGAGCGTTACGAAGGTATATATATATGTATAATAACTTCATCTGCGTTTATGTTTCGAGATGGATCCTCTGGTGATAATGCTGTTTTTGATTGTTGTGGCTCGATCTGTGATGTAGAATGGATGTGAATCGAATGTATGGTGTGCGATTTGGTGTGCTTTCGTAGATGTGAGAGTGTGTGTTTTAACGTGCGTTTGTTTTGTGAGGTGAATATTATGCTGTTTGATTGATTTGAATGTTGTTTCGATCAGTTTATAGAATAATGCATGATTTATAATGGATATCAGTTGGAAATTTGCTGTAAGAAATGAGTAGACGGTTTGGCATCGACTTCTCCTTTGGTTTCGTATGTCTGTGTTTTGAGATGGATTTTCTGGTGGTAGTTTGATTAATAATGCTGTTTGGTTGTTGTTGCTCCATCTGTGCTGTAGAATTTGGTGTGCGATTTGGTATGGATGAATGTATGCTTTTGTAGATGTGAGAGTGTGTGTTTTAACGTGTGTTTGTTTTATGAGGTGAATAATATGCCGTTTGATTGAATGGAATGTTGTTTTGATCAGTTTGTATTTTTGATGAATGATGTAGTACAATGGATATCAGTTTGTATTTTGATTGAATGGAATGTTGTTTTGATCAGTTGTAAGAAAGGAGTGGATGGTTTGTGACTATAGGGCGGATTGTTTCTATCAACTTCATCTTTTTATTTTGGATGTATTAGTGTAGTTTTTTTTAACGTGCAGTTATTATGTATATAGATTTCCTTTTGTTTTATCAGTTCACAATGTTTCAATCTTCGGTATTGATGTATGTGTGCTTTATAATACTGAAATATATGTTGAAAACTTGGTGCTTATATCATGCATTGGTATGGCTAGATTGATCTTTAATTCTGTTGTTAGATTAATGTTGAATGTTGTTTTGATCCTTATCCCCTTAGGCGTGCTGTATGATGAATATTAACTGATTTGGTGCACAAAATTTTAGGATGATTGATCCTCAATTCTATTGTTAGATCAATTTGGAGTGTTTATTTAGTTCGTATCACCGTAGGCATGCTGTATGATCTTCATTCTCCAATTCAGTTACCTGATCTTTTATAAATGGCTATTTGTATGGAAATTCTGATTTTAAAATACTAGTAGTGTGTCTTCCTAGAAACAGATTAAAGTTGGTACTTCATTTATTTGCTGATATGATGTAAATCATATGATGGATTCCTGATTTTAGAGATGGTTGAAAGTATGAAGAGTGTTGCAAACTAAATGTTTGAGCTACTGTTGAAGAGCGCAACCTGCTTTCAGTGGGATACAAGTTCTACTATAAGATGTGAGTCATGTTGAATTATAAGCCTTCTGTTGTTTTCTTTAATTTTGGTCAACATAATGATTTTTGTGTGTCTAATCTTTCTTGTGTTTTATTTATCTTCTAAGGGGGTGTTTGGCTTGAAGGTATTCAAGTATGACTACTTTCATGATTGGCTTTGAAGGAATGACTGAATGAGGTTGATACCTATAAAATCAAGTATCCTCCACACCCCACTTAAAGGGTTGTGTTTGAAAATATACCTATTCATTCCATCCGGTCATCAAACACATACCCATAGTGATTTCTGAGTGCAAACCAAATGCCACCTAAATGCACACAGATTTTCCATACTTACCTCTTGGATTGACAAAGACGGGACCTTAGGGGTAAGGTGAAGGTCACGGGTTCGAGCCATGGAAACATCCTCTTGTAGAAATGAAATGTAAGGATGCGTACATTGGTCATCAGGTCCAAGTTGGCCCCAAAACCCTCGGAAGTCGGGTCCATGCAAGCAGGAGCTTGTGCATTGGGTTTGCCTTTTTACCTCTGGTCTAGCAAGCTATTTAGACAAAGAACTTATATGTGGATATATAGGATAATAAAGCGAGGAACTAAATTTTACCATAAGAATTATAATACGAATACTGGCTAATGTAACTAAGAATGATGCAGCGTGTCTATATACCTTGATGCTCGTCGAATAGCTTTCAGATTCTAACCTTTTCATCATGTTCTGATACATGTGGATACAGGAAAGGCGACTACTACCGTACCTTGCAGAATTCAAGACAGACCAGGAAAGGAAGGATGCTGCTGAACAGTCATTGAAAGGCTATGAGGCATGTTTTTTCTGGTTTTATTTTACTATAATATGAACAGATTGTTATTTATATCGTTTTGTACTAATATATGGTATTTTTTACCATTCATTGAAGATTTCTTTATTGGTGTAGGCTGCAGCTGCTGCTGCAAATTCAGAACTCCCTTCAACCCACCCGATTCGTCTTGGCCTTGCTCTTAACTTCTCAGTGTTCTACTATGAATTATGAATTCTCCAGAGAGGTGATTTCCAGAATTTTTTTAATTAATGTAATATATCTTTCCTTTTTCAAGAAATGCTCATGAACTTGATTTAAACTAAGTTGAGTAACCATTCAGAGCCTGCCATTTGGCTAAACAAGCTTTTGATGAGGCAATTGCTGATCTGGACTCCTAAGTGAAGAATCTTACAAAGACAGCACCTTGATCATGCAGCTCTGAGAGATAACCTCACTCTCTGGACTCTGATTTGCCTGAGGATGGTAGGTCATAACCCTTTCAGATACATAAATTACACAATTATTTATGTTCGATCGGCTTACTATGAATGCGTCGATTTGGGTTGTATTAGATGGGAACAAGTTGAAAGTTACCAAAACTCTCTGGACCTCTGATTTGCCTGAGGATGGAGGTACTTCATAACCCTTTCAGATACTAAATTACACAATATTTATGTTCGATCGGCTTACGTATAATGCGTCGATTTGGGGTTGTATTAGATGGGAACAAGTTGAAGTTACCAAAAGTATGTGCTAATGAAAATAGCCTTCTACTTATTGTATTTAAGATCTGGATTATTATTGGGGTATTTGTTTCATACACCACTGACACACCCTAAACTTGCCGTTCACAAAGGCTCTAAAGTCTAAACTGTAGTAGGGTGGTGCTCAGGTATAAAACATAGGACCCTTATTATTACATAATATTGGTTTTTTAATCATAATGCATGGACTATTAGGGAAATTTATCTGGTCAGTTTTTTGGTTACCTGGTTTGGAACTTTTGAAACTAAAGTTGAGTTTGAACAAACAAATTAGAATTGGAAAAAATTTATTCATATCGGTTCGAATACAGTTGATTCTATAAACCTTCGACCATAATTGAGTTTTCATTTACAAATCATGTGAATATAAACAATCATGAGACATATTTGTGATCTTTATCTACCTACATTTAGCTTATCATGTAATTTGTGTTCAGGTGATGAAAACCACCCCAAGGGTGAAGAATCCAAATCAGCTGAACCAGAGGTTAGCAACTAACCATTACTCCGTTAGGTTTTTAGCTTTGCATGGTGACATGCACGTGTTTCTCAAACAACTAATTAAACCCAAAACTAATTGTTTTGCAGAGAAGCAGCAGTGAATCAGTAATGGGTCAGCTTTAGGCATTCAAGTAATTGGGGCTTTCCAGCTTTTCTTACAACTGGTGTTCTTGTTTTGGGCCGAAAAGGAATTATTCAATCAATCTTTTTGGGCCATCCCGACGATTTATCGGTTGTTTTATTTAGTTTTTTAATATTTTGGGGTTTTTTTTATTCATCTTAAAACGTCTCATAAGAGCTTTTGCCACTTTAGTTTAGTTTTCATAAATGGAAATTTGTTGTCTGATACGATAAAAAAGAACTAAGAAGAAGATAGACAATTGATCACCAGCTCTCGAGTGTTTCGTATTTCCACTATTAATACGCATACACAACTAACATAGTTCGTTAGGATTACAACCGTTAAGCTAACGACTAATTACACAATTGCAATTAACCTCCTTAACTATTCTTTTATACATTTTCTACCCCCACTATTCCCTATTCGTAACAATACTTCCCCGGTCAAAACATTCTTGATCTCAAGGATGGAATTCAGGAAACACAATTGGAATTCCTCCAAATCTTCCCACGTTGCCTCTGTAGCAGGTAAATGAACCCAATGAACAAGTACTTGAGTGCTGGGCGATTACGCTTCTTCACTAGTTTACGATCCAATATAGCTCGAGGTTTCAAACAGAAACGAGGTTCCTCCGGAAGTGGAGTAATCTGAAAATGGTCCCCATGAGCTGCTTTCAGGAGAGAAACATGGAAGTAGAATGGATTTGTGAAGAAGGCAAATCCAATCGATATGCCACCGAACCCACCCGTTCAACGATCAAAAATGGACCAAGTAGCGAGGACCCAATTTTGAATGACGATGACGTCTCAAAGAAGTCTGAACATAGGGGTGTAATTTGACATAAACCCAATCGCCCACTTGAAACGTGCGACCAGTACGATGATTATCAGCCATTTGTTTCATGCGGTTACGAGCTTTCTCCAAGGAAGATTTTAAATTGGTAATCTTCAGTTCGCGAGCTTGAAATAACTCCTCAATTGAAGCCAATTTTGAATCATTGGGAATATAGGAGTATGCAAAGGTGGTTTTAATGCCGTAAAGGGCTTCAAATGGAGATGCCCATGGAAGAATGATGGGTAGTATTATACCACCACTCTGCCAACATTAGCCATTTGTACCACAACAGTGGGGTGTCCATAACGATAGCGCGAAGGTAAGATTCCAACACCCGATAAAGAACCTCAGTTTGACCATCGGACTGAGGGTGATACGCTGTGGAATAGCTAAGGAAATGCCTTGCAGCTTCATAGAGTCCTTGCCATAAGACTTGGGTAATCCATTAATAAAATCCATTAAATATCTGAAAAAATGGACTTTGGAGTGGGTAACGGTTGTAATAAACCTGGGGTAGCCACCCTTTCATATTTACTTCTTCGTTGACAAATTTGGCAGTCTTGAATAAAAGAAAGAACATCGTGCGAACACTTTTTCCAGTAGAACATCTCTTGTAATCGATGAAGGGTAGCAGTGAATCCCAAATGACCACCAATTGGTGAAGAATGGCAAAGAAGTAGGTGATCAGCTCGTAATTTGGGGTCAGAGCCCACAATAATTTTGCCCTTCTGAGTAAGTGTAGTACCATTCCAATGGAAATGCTTGATCAACTGCCCTTGTTGTAAAGCCGTTAAAATTGGTTGTAGATAAGCATCTGCGGACCAACTTTGTTGAATGCGGCTCCATAAAAGAGGGTCAATAGAACTCATACTCAATTGAAAAAGATCTGAACCCTCCATTCGAGAAAGAGCATCCGCAGCTTTGTTCGTAACCCCTTGCTTGTATCTTATCTCATAATCATAGCCACGCAACTTCGTTAACCATGTTTGTTGTAAGGGCGTATTAATCTTTTGCTCTAACAAAATTTTAAACTTTTTTGATCCGTTTGAATGATGAAATGATTGGCGATTAAGTAGTGATGCCAATGCTTAACGGCTAATAAAATAACCAATAATTCTTTTTCATATACTGATAAAGCTTGCTGCTTTGGAGAAAGGCTCTTGCTGAGAAAAGCTAGCGGGTGCCCCTCTTGCATTAAAACTGCACCAAGCCTTTATTTGATGCATCAGTTTCAACAATGAAAAGGCTTGGTGAAGTCGGGTAAAGAAAGAACTGGCGACGAAGATAGAGCTACCTTCAAGTGTTCAAAGTTTGCTGAGCCTCATGATGCCATATAAAAGAATCTTTCTTGAGAAGATTAGTAAGAGGTCTAGCAATTGACCCAAAAGCTTTAATAAACCTCCGGTAATAACCACATAGGCCTAAGACCCTCTTAATTGTTTCACAGTAGAAGGAATGGGCCAATCTAGTATTGCCTTGATCTTTGAGGGATCAGTGGAAACTCCCTCCCGAGTGATAATATGGCCCAAGTAATCAACTCTAGAACCGCGAATGAGCATTTAGATCTCTTGGCGACCAATGATTGGCGCGTAATAGTTGAAGCACAGCAGCTAATCAATCAAGTGTTGTTCCAGTGTAGCACTATAAACTAGTATATCATCAAAGAACACTAGAGCACATTACGCAAAAGGGGCTTAAATGTGGTGTTAATTAGTGCTTGAAAAGTTGTTGGGGCATTTGTTAATCCGAAAGGTAGTACTAGGAATTCATAATGACCTTGATGTGTGCGGAAAGCAGTCTTTTCTATATCTTGAGAATGCATCTGATCTGATGATACCCCGATCTAAGATCCAATTTGGAAAAGACGGTCGAACCACCCAACTCGTCTAACAATTCATCAATGAGAGGAATGGGAAAACTATTTTTAATAGTTGCTTCATTCAACCGCCTGTAATCCATACACATACGTCAAGATCCATCTTTTTTTTTAACCAAAACCACTGGGGCTGCAAAAGAAACTAGTGCTTTCTCTGATGATACCTATATCCAACAATTCCTGAGTCATTTTCTCATAATATCTTTTTGAGCAGCTTGATATCGGTATGGCTTAAGAGCAATTGGATTAGTGCCTTCTTTTAACACTATCTTGTGGTCACATGGCCTGGAAGGTGGCAGCGAAGTAGGATTATGAAATACATCCGCATATGATTGTAAAAGTGCTGACACCTCCATTGGTAATTGTTCTTCTGGCACCAAAGGTACGTGCTGAGAATCTCCACCTTGATGAGGTTGAAGACTAAACAATTGTGCTTGAGTAACATGATCTTGGTTAAGCAAAATGTGCATCTTTTCTGCAGAACACAAGGCAATATGCTTGGACTTGGACCCCTTAAGTGTAAATGTGATTCCACCAACAGTGAATTTCATGGTTAAGTCCTTAAGATTCCACATGATATCATTGAGATCCTGTAACCACTGAACTCCAAGGACCATATCATAATTGCTGAGAGGAATAAGGAAGACATCTGTTTTGAACCAGTTGCCTTGCATAGACCATTGGAAGTCATTGCACATCTTATTACAAGTGATTATATTACCATCTGCGACTATAATCTTAACAGGAGTCATTTCACTCATGTAACGACCGAATTTCGTATTATGTAATTAAAATACAATTAATGTATCATGTGTTAAATATTGTAAATATTTAAGACTTAACTAGAAGATTTACTAGTTAGTTAATAGTGGTGGAAACATGAAAAATGATACTAGAGGGGTGGATCTTGCCAATTGATGAAACCTAAACATGGATATGTATGGCTTGCCATACATTTGTGTGAGCATTTTCTTACTCACTCACGTTTCACACAAGAGAAGAGGAGAAAGAGGGTTTTTGTCATCTCATTTCTCAATTGTTGGTGATTCAAGTGCAAGATCCTAAATTGAGCCTAGAAATCATTCTTCATCTTATCAAGAGCTACAAGTAAGTGTTATTTGATGTTCTTGAGGTGGTAAAATCGTCACCCACATGATGGGTGTAGAAATTGGTGGTTTAAACATGAAACCCTAGTGTTATAGTGCTAGATCATGTGTATGTGTGTATTATGGTAACTAGATGTGTAATTGCTCCTTAATTGAAGATTTACATGAACCATGGAAAAGGTTTGGTGTATTATGGTTACTAGAAGGTTAAACTAAGGATTCTTCATGTAAACTAGTTGCTAGTTGTAGAATCCATGTTCATTCTTGTAGAAATGTGATTATGTGCCTAACATTTGGTGGAAATTGATGAATCACATGTGTGATATGTGATTTAGGTGTAAAAACTAGCTTGATGATGTTTAAAAGCTAGTAAATAACCAATATGTTAAGTTATGCACATAAGGTGTTTGATGAAATGCCTAAATTAGATGAAAAACATGAATGAACTACTTAATTGCAAGAAATGTGCAATGTGAAAGCCTAGATTGTAGGTTAAATGTGATAAATGGTCAAATAGATCATATGTGTGATTAAATGAATGTTATGTGTTAAATGGGTCCTTAAAATGGTAATAGGAAGTGGTGTGGCAAGCGGATCCAAGGGAACCGGCAAGGAACACGTTTGATTGACCACTTAAACCTTCCGACTCAAAGTAAGACATTCTTTAAATTGAGCATAACAAAGTAAAGGCATGAGTCACAATGTGTGTGACCATGTGCTCATAAGCTCAAACAAAATGAAAACCACGTTTAAAAAGGATAAATAGTTGACTTGCACCGTATGTGAGCTTCTATGAAAAATGATTCACGATGTGCGTGAACATAAAGGAAAATAACACTTTAGTGTTATACCACATGATTGTGGAACAGAACGAGTCATGACGTGCGTGACCGTCCCATGGAAATGGGAAGAAAGGACAAACCCGGATTAAAGTGATTCACATCGTGTGTGAACACTAGGGTAAAGGGTTATCCCTACGATTTGCAACGTGTGTGGACGTTGGGTAACACCAAGGAAAAGCGGTCGTTCGCGAAAGAATGGCAAACCGCTCATTAAAATGGGATTTGACCCTATAAGGGGCAAATTCGGTATGAAAAGGAAAATTTGCGTTATGATAAGCAAATGGATGGGTTGGGTCTAAGAACTCACCAACATATGTAATATGTTATAATAGACCGGTTCCATGGTTGTCGGAACGGTCGGGAACTCTAAAGAACAAACGAACCATAAATGGGTTAATTAAGGAATTAAATACCAAACAAATAGAAAAATTTTGGTATAATGCCAAGAGTCGGGTTAGACTCGTTGAAAATCCGTGGGAATCACGTATATGATAAATATGTTATTTTATCGTGTTTGGAACAATCGGGATCGAAAGGGGTGGCTCGGGAACGCGAAACGACCCTTAACGGGTCAAAAAATAATGACTATGCTGCAGGGTCCACCGTAGCTTACGGTGGTACCGTAAGTTACGGTAGGTCCCTGGGTGAAATGGGCTATCGTAAGCCAGTGTGTTACCACCGTACACAAATTGAGGCTACCGTAACTTACGGTACCCACCGTAAGTTACGGTAGGGACCATTCCCAGATTTTTGTCGATTATCGTTTTAAACGCGTTCCGAGTCCGTTTAAACCCCCGTAAAGACCGAAATGAATGTTAGAATGTACTTACTTAGTTCTTATGAACTGATGGATGTCTAAACGTGTGTTTTCAGGTGTTACGGAACCGGAAGGCTAAAGTGATCGATAGGGCATACAAGGATCGAACGGGACTTGCATACGCGTTTCTTTTGTAGAATTAACGCGTTAACATTATTTTGAAACTTCCTATCACGTGTGTATGTAAATGGATTGTTAAACTTCATTTTTGAGTGTCGGTTGACACGAAACACATATTTTGGGAGTTAAATGTTAATGAAATTTTCTAGGACCAAATTCCGTATGTTTATTTAACTTAAACGGACTCTTTGGAGGTCCGGGTGTTACAAGTTGGTATCAGAGCCAACGGTTTGAGGGATTCAAGTGCGTCGCGAACACTTGGACTCAAACTTTTGAGCTCTAGATAGAGAAATGCAAACGTTCGATCCCAGAAGCCGATCACTGAGCCTAAAGGTACAGGGTTAGTGTGCCGTTTATAAACGTAACCAGCTTGACACATGTATGATATATGTATGATATGTACCATATGAATTGATTGAACCTAGCTTCTTGACTTAAGTTTGGAATAAAGGAACTAAGAAGGCATCCGTGTGGTGAGCTTGTTGTTAGGCCTGGCCAGTCTAACAACAATCAAAGGCACGTGAATGGGTTCTTAGGGATGTTGTTTTAAACTTAAGGATGGAAATGGGTATTGTGTGAATAGGGTTAGGCCCTAGTGATAGTAGAATCATAAGCATCGGTGTATATGCTATAGATTACGTACATGGTACTAACGTAAGGTTTAATTGTCACAGTCTTTCTAAGTCATGGCTGGTAACGATCACGTGATCAATATAGAGAATCACGAGACCCATCCCGATGATGCAACACGGGAAATGGTCAAGGAGGAAGTTGGCAAGGCTTTTGAGGCTTTATTGCCGGGCTACATCGAGGATGTACGCAAAGATCTACGGGATCTCATTCAACAAGAGTTTGTGGCTCTGAAGGCTGACAAAGAAACCGAAAGGCCAACAAAGAAAGTGACCTATAAGGAGTTCGTTGCATGCAACCCTACAACGTTCAAGGGTGAGGTAGATCCACTACTTAGTCAAAGGTGGATCAAAGATATGGAAAGTGCCTTTGAAACCTCACACTGTGAAGAATCTGATGAAGTGAGGTTTGCTGCAAGCCAACTCCGGGAACGAGCTAAAGACTGGTGGGAATTGCAACGGGATGAGAAGGGGCGGGAAGGTATCAAAGGTATGACTTGGGAAGAATTTAAGAAGTTGTTCACAAAGCGGTTTTGCCCACAAGCCGCTATCAACAGAATAGCAGAAGAATTCCTACAGTTACGACAAAAGATGAAAGTATTGATACCATCACGGCCATCTTCTACGACAAAGCCAAGTTTTGCCCACAGTTGCTCCAGGATGAAAGGATGTGGATTAACCACTACTATGGCATGTTGAGTGCAAGTATCGAGAGTTTCTTACACCGTCCAAATGTGAAACTCTAGCAGAGCTTATCGATTGTGCTAGGGATCGAGAAGCGGAATTGAAAAGGCAAGTTGATCGTGGGGAGAAGCGTGCGGCTGAAACGGAGACGGGTTCGTCTAAGAAAGCCAAGATTTCATCTTCATCAAACAAGTCTGGGAATGACAAAGACTCCAAACATTGCAAGATTTGTAAAAAGAAGCATGGGGGAGTTTGTAGATACGAATCTAAAAATTGCTTCAAGTGTGGGAAGTCGGGTCATTCGACATCTCAATGCACAAGCCCGCTAAGTGTGTGCTACAACTGCTACAAACCGGGCCACAAAAAGAGCGAATGTCCGGAACTAAAGAAGGATGGTACAAGTCAATCCTCGGTTGCTCAAGGTTCGGGGAAAAAGGGTGATGGAGGAAAAGCTAAGGCGAGAACCTTCTTGATTACGGCGGAAGAAGCCAAATCTATAGCCGACGTTGTGACGGGTACCTTTCTCATCAACTCACTACCTGCTTATGTGCTATTTGACTCGGGTGCTAATAGATCGTTTGTTTCGGTTAAATTTGCGAGTCATTTTTCCATGGTGTTAGACAACTTACCTAGTCCTTTAGAGATTGAGGTAGCGGATTCAAAAACGTTCTTAGCGTTCAACGTTTATCGAAATTGCATACTTACCATCGAAGGTGAGGAGTATATCGGTCGACTTAATACCCATGACACTCGGGGAGTTTGATGTAGTAATTGGTATGGATTGGCTTTCCATGTACCACGCCAATATAGTTTGCAATCGCAAGTGCATCCAATTGATATCTCCGAGTGGTTATGAGGTAATAATCCAAGGTGCAAAACGCGGTGGCGTAGCTTTATGTTCTTTGGTTAAAGCAATGAGATACATGAGCCATGGAGGACAATCGTTCTTAGCCTATGTAATAGACACGGAAACAAAAGTTCAAGTGTTGGAAGATATTCCGGTTGTTCGGGATTTTCCAGATGTCTTTCCGGAGGATTTGCCGGGAGTCCCACCGGAACGGGAGGTCGAGTTTCGAATCGACCTAACCCCGGGAGCTAAACCCATTGCAAAGGCTCCCTATCGCTTGGCGCCATCGGAGCTCCAAGAGTTAATGACACAATTGCAAGATCTTTTAGACAAGGGGTTCATACGTCCGAGTACTTCGCCATGGGGAGCACCGGTTCTTTTCGTGAAAAAGAAGGATGGAAGTCTTCGGATGTGTATTGACTATAGAGAGTTGAACAAGGTGACGGTTAAGAACCGTTACCCATTGCCTAGGATTGATGACCTATTCGATCAGTTGCAAGGTGCATCGTGGTTTTCGAAAATCGACTTACGGTCAGGTTATCATCAGTTGAAGGTAAGGGAAGAAGACATCCCCAAGACGGCATTTCGTACTAGATACGGGCATTATGAGTTCCTTGTGATGTCTTTCGGGTTGACAAACGCCCCGGCGGCATTCATGGATTTGATGAATAGGGTGTGCCGACCCATGTTAGACCGATCTGTCATTGTATTCATAGATGATATCCTTATTTATTCTAAAAATGAAGGTGACCATGCTTGTCACTTGCGTGAAGTTCTCGAAACGCTTCGTCGGGAGAAATTGTTCGCAAAATTCTCCAAGTGTGCCTTTTGGTTGCGAGAGGTACAATTCTTGGGTCATGTGGTAAACTCGGAGGGTATACACGTAGACCCCACAAAGATTCACGCGGTGACCAAATGGAGTCCACCCAAGACTCCCACGGAGATTAGAAGCTTTCTTGGGTTAGCCGGATATTATCGGAGATTCATTCAAGACTTTGCTAAGATTGCTTCTCCTTTAACCAAGCTTACCAAGAAAGAGGTGAAGTTCCAATGGGGTGAAGAGCAAGAGAAAGCCTTTCAAGAGTTAAAGTCGAAATTGACTCAAGCTCCGGTTTTGTCTTTACCCGAGGGAACCGACGATTTTGTGGTATACTCGGATGCTTCCTACTCCGGTTTGGGTTGTGTTCTAATGCAAAGGGGCAAGGTGATTGCTTATGCCTCGAGACAACTGAAAGTGCATGAAAGGAACTACCCAACCCATGATCTTGAACTAGCCGCGGTGGTGTTCGCGTTAAAGATTTGGAGGCATTATCTATATGGTGTAAAGTGTACGATTTACACGGACCATAAGAGTTTAAAGTACTTCCTTACGCAAAAGGAGTTAAACATGAGACAAAGGCGGTGGATGGAATTGCTAAAGGATTATGATTGTGAAATCCTATATCATCCGGGAAAGGCCAATGTCGTGGCTGACGCCTTGAGTCGAAAGGAGGATCATACTCCTATCAAAATAACCGCAATGAAGATAACCGTTATATCCGAAGTGGTTGAACGAATCAAGGAAGCACAAATTGAAGCGCTAAAGGAAGAAATTGAAGAAAAATCGAATCAAAGGTCAAACTCAAAACTTGGAAGAGGATAGTCAGGGATTGAAAACAAGATGGGGTCGGGTTTGGATACCACCTACTTGTACCTTGAAGAATGATCTATTGGATGAAGCCCATAAATCCAAGTATTCAATTCACCTGGGAGCGACTAAGATGTATAGAGACCTTCGGGTTAACTATTTGTTGGCCGGGCATGAAACGCGATATTGTCAAATACGTGGAGAAATGCTTAACTTTGTTTGCAAGTGAAGGCGGAACATCAAAACCTCATGGTGAATTGCAACCGTTGGATATTCCGGAATGGAAATGGGAAAAGTTAACAATGGATTTGATTACTAAACTTCCAAGAACGAAGAAAGGGTACGATGCGATATGGGTTGTTGTCGATCGATTGACCAAGAGCGCTCATTTCCTTCCTATTCGTGAGACTTACAATTCGGAGAAAATGGCGGAGGTTTACGTGAACGAAATAGTGTCACGACACGGGGTGCCCGTGTCGATTGTGTCCGATAGAGACACACGGTTTACTTCCAAGTTTTGGAGGAAATTTCAAGCGGAGATGGGGACAAAGCTATTGCTAAGCACGTCATACCATCCCCAAACCGACGGACAAAGTGAAAGAACCATTCAAACATTAGAAGATATGCTACGAGCGTGTGTTCTTGACTTTGGGGGTAGTTGGGATGAGTATTTGCCTTTGGCGGAATTTTCTTACAATAATAGCTACCACTCCACCATCGAGATGCCTCCGTATGAAGCTTTATATGGCAGAAAATGCCGAACTCCCATTTGTTGGGGAGAAATTGGTCCGCGGGAACTCGCGGGCCACGATACGATAATGAATACGGATGAAAAGATTAAGCAAATCCGTGCTCGCATGAAGGCGGCGCAAGACCGTCAGAAAGCTTACGCGGATAAGCGTAGACGACCCATCGAGTTTGAGGTGGGCGATTTGGTTTTGTTAAAGGTTTCCCCATGGAAGGGTATTATACGATTCCGGAAGCGGGGAAAGTTGAGTCCGAGGTTTATCGGGTCATTTAAAATCATCGCACGTGTAGGAAAAGTTGCTTATCGGCTGGAATTGCCGGAAGAGCTTCAAGGAATTCACAACACGTTCCATGTATCTTACTTGAGGAAGTGTTTGGCTGACGAGTCGGCCTATGTCCCGTACGAGGATTTGGAAGTTGATGACAGATTGAACTATATCGAGAAGCCGGTGGCTATCTTGGATAGAAAGGTCAAGCAACTGAGAAACAAGACACTCAATCAGGTGAAGGTGCAATGGAAGAATCGTAAGGGATCCGATGCCACTTGGGAATCGGAAGATGAAATGAGGAAGTCTTATCCTCATCTATTTGATTAGTATGTAAAGTTTCGGGGACGAAACTCTCTTTAGAGGGAGAGACTTGTAACGACCCGAATTTCGTATTATGTAATTAAAATACAATTAATGTATCATGTGTTAAATATTGTAAATATTAAGACTTAACTAGAAGATTTACTAGTTAGTTAATAGTGGTGGAAACATG
Organism: Flaveria linearis; assembly: GCA_024085815.1. Lineage (NCBI taxonomy): Eukaryota > Viridiplantae > Streptophyta > Magnoliopsida > Asterales > Asteraceae > Flaveria > Flaveria linearis. The sequence continues at coordinate 59,219,021 of CM044015.1, read as the reverse complement.
AAAAATGATACTAGAGGGGTGGATCTTGCCAATTGATGAAACCTAAACATGGATATGTATGGCTTGCCATACATTTGGTGAGCATTTTCTTACTCACTCACGTTTCACACAAGAGAAGAGGAGAAAGAGGGTTTTTGTCATCTCATTTCTCAAATTGTTGGTGATTCAAGTGCAAGATCCTAAATTGAGCCCTAGAAATCATTCTTCATCTTATCAAGAGCTACAAGTAAGTGTTATTTGATGTTCTTGAGGTGGTAAAATCGTCACCCACATGATGGGTGTAGAAATTGGTGGTTTAAACATGAAACCCTAGTGTTATAGTGCTAGATGATCATGTGTATGTGTGTATTATGGTAACTAGATGTGTAATTGCTCCTTAATTGAAGATTTACATGAACCATGGAAAAGGGTTTAGTTACTAGAAGGTTAAACTAAGGATTCTTCATGTAAACTAGTTGCTAGTTGTAGAATCCATGTTCATTCTTGTAGAAATGTGATTATGTGCCTAACATTTGGTGGAAATTGATGAATCACATGTGTGATATGTGATTTAGGTGTAAAACTAGCTTGATGATGTTTAAAAGCTAGTAAATAACCAATATGTTAAGTTATGCACATAAGGTGTTTGATGAAATGCCTAAATTAGATGAAAAACATGAATGAACTACTTAATTGCAAGAAATGTGCAATGTGAAAGCCTAGATTGTAGGTTAAATGTGATAAATGGTCAAATAGACCATATGTGTGATTAAATGAATGTTATGTGTTAAATGGGTCCTTAAAATGGTAATAGGAAGTGGTGTGGCAAGCGGATCCAAGGGAACCGGCAAGGAACACGTTTGATTGACCACTTAAACCTTCCGGACTCAAAGTAAGACATTCTTTAATTGAGCATAACAAAGTAAAGGCATGAGTCACAATGTGTGTGACCATGTGCTCATAAGCTCAAACAAAATGAAAACCACGTTTAAAAAGGATAAATAGTTGACTTGCACCGTATGTGAGCTTCTATGACAAATGATTCACGATGTGCGTGAACATAAAGGAAAATAACACTTTAGTGTTATACCACATGGTTGTGGAACAGAACGAGTCATGACGTGCGTGACCGTCCCATGGAAATGGGAAGAAGGGACAAACCCGGATTAAAGTGATTCACATCGTGTGTGAACACTAGGGTAAAGGGTTATCCCTACGATTTGCAACGTGTGTGGACGTTGGGTAACACCAAGGAAAGCGGTCGTTCGCGAAAGAATGGCAAACCGCTCATTAAAATGGGATTTGCCCTATAAGGGGCAAATTCGGTATGAAAAGGAAAATTTGCGTTATGATAAGCAAATGGGATGGGTTGGGTCTAAGAACTCACCAAACATATGTAATATGCTATAATAGACCGGTTCCATGGTTGTCGGAACGGTCGGGAACTCTAAAGAACAAACGAACCATAAATGGGTTAATTAAGGAATTAAATACCAAACAAATAGAAAAATTTTGATATAATGCCAAGAGTCGGGTTAGACTCGTTGAAAATCCGTGGGAATCACGTATATGATAAAATATGTTATTTTATCGTGTTTGGAACAATCGGGATCGAAAGGGGTGGCTCGGGAACGCGAAACGACCCTTAACGGGTCAAAAAATAATGACTATGCTGCAGGGTCCACCGTAGCTTACGGTGGTACCGTAAGTTACGGTAGGTCCCTGGGTGAAATGGGCTATCGTAAGCCAGTGTGTTACCACCGTACACAAATTGAGGCTACCGTAACTTACGGTACCCACCGTAAGTTACGGTAGGGACCATTCCCAGATTTTTGTCGATTATCGTTTAAACGCGTTCCGAGTCCGTTTAAACCCCCGTAAAGACCCGAAATGAATGTTAGAATGTACTTACTTAGTTCTTATGAACTGATGGATGTCTAAACGTGTGTTTTCAGGTGTTACGGGACCGGAAGGCTAAAGTGATCGATAGGGCATACAAGGATCGAACGGGACTTGCATACGCGTTTCTTTTGTAGAATTAACGCGTTAACATTATTTTGAAACTTCCTATCACGTGTGTATGTAAATGGATTGTTAAACTTCATTTTTGAGTGTCGGTTGACACGAAACACATATTTTGGGAGTTAAATGTTAATGAAATTTTCTGGGACCAAATTCCGTATGTTTATTTAACTTAAACGGACTCTTTGGAGGTCCGGGTGTTACAACTCACATTAACATTGAGTTTTCTTGAAATAGTTTCATCTAGGAAATTATGAGTTGATCCCGAGTCAATCAAGATGTGCAAAGGTTTGGTACCCACAGCCCCGACCACTTTCATAGTAGAAAAAGATTGCATACCAGTAATGGCATTAAGAGAGATTTGTGGATTCTGTCCCTCATTAGATGCAATGTCTTGAGACTCTATTGCTTCCCCACATTCCACTTCTTCATAGATCTCCACAGAAAACAATTGTTTATTTTTGCAAATATGCCCGAGTGTATATTTTTCATTACATCCGAAGCATTCTCCTCTAGACTTTTTATCTTCATCTCCCGAGGTGATAACCTTCTGGTTGTGAATGTTTTGCCTTTAATTGGAGGTGCAGGTAACAAAGGTAAATTGGCAGCAGTACCCGAAGTTGAAGGCTTAGAGTTGAAGGATGAAATATTATTCTTATGAGATTTTGACCAACTATATGATGCACTAGTTTTCAAATTCTCATCTTGAATTCAAGCTAGCATGTACGCCTCAGGTAGATTCTTAGGTCGTATTAATCTCAAAGGATTATCAATTTCAGATTTAACTGCTCTCAAGAACAAACTTGTAGCATATTCATCACAGATCAACACTTTTGTTAATGCTAAATCAAATTCCTGACATAATACTTGTAAGGATCCAGTTTGTCGAATAGACGCTATAGCTCCCATAGCATCCGCACCAATCACAACTGCAAATCATGCAGAAATAAAACCTTTGTACTCCTTCCAACAATGTTTTCAGAACCGGATCGGACGTCGACCGGACGCCTTACTGGTTTGGTGGTCGGACCAGTCGGACCGGTTGGACCGGATTTAACTATATTTTAATTATATTTATATATGTAATTAAATATAAGTAATTTATATATGATTTATACATATATTTTATAGTTATATATAAAACTTAACTATATTTGTATATCCGACGTACTAATTTATGGTTTAACACCCCGTTTTTACCCACTAAAATCAAAAAAAAAATTGAAAACCGGTCCGAACCGGCCGGTTCGCCGGTCCAACCGCCGGTTCGGATAGACCGGCCGGTTCAACCTGCAAAAAACGAACCACCCCAGACCGGACCGGACCAGGCCCCGATTCCCGGTCGGACCGGCCGGTCCGATCCGGTCTCAACAACAATGCCTTCCAAGGCATTCCCTCAATGGATCCTCCTCTTGACAAAACAAACGATTGATGCCATAACAATGCAATATCTTTCAAATGAACAATTGCATAACGAACCTTTGCATTTTCTGGAGTTGCGTCGATTGAAAGGAAATGTTCCACCTTACAAAGCCAGCCTTCAACATTAACGCCATTGAATTTCGGAAACTCCATTTTTGTCAATCGATTCCGACTGCTATGATATGCAGTGGTATCGATTTCATCTTCAGCCCCTGCATCGTTCCGAATTGGTTGTTTCTTGTTAAAAATCAGCAAATTCTTGAGAATTTCCGCCATTTGATTCGAATTCTCCATCATCTGCAACTTCATCGCTTGCATATCAACAGAATTCTTCGTCGTTGCTGCTTTAATCGCCTCTAATTCTGTTAAATTGAGACCAGTTGCTATTTCTAATCGAAGTAATGCTACATCATGTTCCTGAACCTTCTGTTCCATTGACTGATTACGAGTTGTAGCCATGTATTATCCAATCGAATGATCAAGAGATCGGACAGCTCTGATACCACTTGATACGATCAAAAAGAAGAACTAAGAAGAAGAAGAGAAAATTGATCAACCAAGCTCTCGAGTGTTTCGTATTTCCACTATTAATACGCATACACAACTAACAATAGTTCGTTAGGATTACAACCGTTAAGCTAACGACTAACTACACAATTGCAATTAACCTCCTTAACTATTCTTTTATTACATTTTCTACCCCCAACTATTCCCTATTCGTAACATTGTCCGATCATTTTGGACTTTAGAGGGTTTGTATTCTGTTGTTTTATATGGGTTTTATTAATGTGAACTTTTAGTGATTCTTTTTTAAGAAAAGTTGTTATTTAATGAATTTATTTCTTTATTATTATCTATTACTTAAAATTAATTTAAAGAAAGTTATCACACAAATAGTAAATATAATTTATATATAAATTTATTTAATTTTAAAATAACATTTATAGAAAAGTTGTATAAAATTAGAACATTTAATCAAAGTTTAGTGACTTTAAAGAAAGCAAAAATTTTTAAATAACTTTAATAAAACAGATCAAAACTTAATTACTATTATGTGATAAAATGTATTAAAAATGGTCTGATAGATCATTGTTTTTACAATGTTAATTTTTGAATCATATTTATTATATACACATAAATTAAAAAAAATATAAACATATAAGTTAATGTTAACAAATCAATCCAACCCAATCGAGACGGCATATGCATCAAACTTCAGAGAACCTTTTATCATTATTTCATCGGAAATTATTCTTTCATTCCATTTTCAACATATCAAGCAGAAATACATCAGTAATAACATCTAAAACACTTTCAAATTTGAAAAATAATAACAAAAAAATTCTCGTATACCACAGGCAACATCAACTAAAGAGCATCTTTGTAGTCCCTCTGACTTTCATCAACGTACGATTATTTCACCACAACCAAATCGACCTCGCCATGCAGGCGTGCAGACAAAGAAAAAAAAATTCTACGACCCTCGTTGGTCGATACTACCATAAACTACAAAACAGACAGACCATTTAAACCAAGTAATTTTACACTTATTTAAAGATCTCACTAACTGCCTAATCCTAACACAGAGGCAGATTAGGGGACTCAAAAAATATACTTGGTAAAGGCCACATAGTGCCAAAGTGCAGGAGATGCCTAGCCTATCAGAGTATCAGACAATACCTGCAATTCATTTTTCACAAGTACATCACAATTAGGGGATGTTTGGATGTTTATTTGCTGTTGATCAATCAAAATCCTATTAATCAGTATGTTTAGATTATTATATGTACTTTTAACTGACTAAATATGACACCCCCTAAGAGAAAAATATGCATTTTGGGAAATGGAAATAAAATCTCCCAAATTAGGTTAATATACTTTTTACACTTAGATAATCACAGCTAATATGAAACTGAATATCATCCAAACATTAACACCCACTGTTTTCAGAACTGGCCCGGAAACAGCTATATAACTGATCTTGTTGAGTCTATATGAACAGGCCGGTTAACATCGGACCAGCAAACTAGACCAGTGATTGGACTCCATTTGTCTTTTACATATTTAAACCCAATTTTGTTTATTCCAGGCTTTGCATTTTGTTATTATTGCAAATTCATACCAAAAGATAAACATTTCTGTGGTTTGTTTTAGATTATATAAAGTTTCTAGATTATTTATGACTTCATCATGTTTTTTAATCAAGAGCTACCAATAGACCAATAGGCGGCCACTTCAATAACCAGTCCGGTTATGAAAACATTGTTAAAAAGTAAAATTGCCCACAAATTTAAGAGGCCTTACCTTTTATGCATACTCTGTAGAAAATTCAAGGTTAAATAATGTATCACGGCGATTTTCGGTGCCCATGCGGATTTTAAAATCTTTTGTAAAAGAATCCACTTTATCATCACTTTCATAATCCATCTCTCTAACACAACGTCTGCGAACTTTTTTCAGAATCTCTTTTGTTGGTTCAAGTCCTGCAGCCACCTGCTTCATAATATTATACCATGTCATGATATGATATAAATTTGCAAAATAAATATTGGTGTGTCATTACCATGTTATTAATTATGGAGAGTGCAGCTTTTATATCTCTTTTGATAAGATGAGCATCAACTAGAAGTGCATATGATTTTGCATTAGGCTTCACACCCAAACTTACAAAGTGCTCAAAACTTTAACTGCTTCATCTCTCTGGAAAATAAAAGGAATCATCATTTACTGGCAAAATAACCATAAAAATTGACACTTAGAGAACACACAAATATTAAAGGTGACGAATGGAATAATGGATGTCTTGGGGTAGCGATTCAAAACGAGTAATTTTGTGCAGGCAGGGTTGTTTGAAAACAGAACAGTTTTATCCAAAAGGTTCAAATTATTAATACATAACAGTGTGTCAATTATGCTTACAGAATTTATATAATATCAGTGAGAACCTATTTTTTAATAACATGATTAGGCGGCTTTTGCATTGAAATACAATTTTGGATTCAACCCTTAGAGACCTTGCTAGAGTGACTAGGGGCTATGCTGCTTGCCATTAAGCCACCCCTAGAAGGTTCACTGAGTTACACTTTGCGTGACTTTCGAAGTGTTTGTTTCCCTTTCAAAATGTATTTATTCTAAGTTTACTTGTTTGACAATTAGAGATTGGACATAATATGATTTGACCTAGTCATATGTAAATGGACTAAATTGCAACAAGTAATAAAAAAGCACCAGTATTAACCTTATGAAGCTTCCCAAAAGCACATATGAGAGCATTATATGAATGGATATCAGGAGTCAACCCAAAACTTGACTCAATGGCAGTAAAAGTTTGATACGCTCGATCAACATCCCAGATATTTGCACACCATAAAATAACACAATTTAATGCAGCGACAGACTTGTATGGAGGATCTGCACAGGACGAATTTTCCAACTGATAATAAACCTAAATTAAAAAGACATCAAGTTAGCAAAATTTAGAGGATAAAATGAAAGGAGGAAAAAAAAGAACACTGATACATACTGTATCCAAAGTTGCGAATCCAGCCTTGGAGCATGCTACAACCAATGGATATAATGATGTAAACGGAGAGAATATATCTTCTTCGATATCTTTAGGAGAATCTTTATAAGATATTTCAAATTCATGCAAAGTACTGAAAGCTTTCTGCAAATTACCGAATGAAGAATATGCAAATATTTTTGCAAGATAAGATTCTGGACTTGGGACTCTTTTTTGGCGTAAAGACCGTTTCAGAACTGCCCATGTGCCATCTACAAGCTTAGAGTTAAAGTTTCTACCAGCAGTTGTTAAGGCATTTACAATTACGCCTTCATCTACTGAAAGCAACACAGGTGGCCTTTGATTTTCACCACGAGCAATCCATCTCGCCATGAACTCGAGCCCGTAATATGCCAAGTAGCTGTTATCTGATTGCATCGCAATATCTATGATGTAATTGCATAAGTTCCAAGGTGGACATAAGGCTTTGTTTTGATCCATTTTCTGACAAAACAACAATAAAGAAAGTTGTTAGGTCCATTTTAGAAAAAATAATCACAAGTCTACAATGAAGGTGCAAATAGGTGAGTTGGCTAAAGGTCAACAAGGGTTCATGTTAAAAGTACCATTTTTTGTGGGTTAAAAGGGCAGGTTCGGATTGACCCATAGAAAGGCAAGCTGGCAAATCAGCTAAAATGGGTATAGGTTTAAAATGGGTTCAGGTTCAATATATCAACTTTTTTCATGCAGGGCAAAACTGGTCAGTTTGACCCAAAGCACTTTCTTTTACACTAAATACCTTTTTATAAACAATTAGTGTGACAAACATGATTACAAATAATTACATAGTCTAGGAGCAATCTTAACCTTTTCAGGTGGCATTCGACGGGTCTAACACCTTTGACATGTTTCCTTTTCAGCTTATTTCTTTTAACTTTACACATTGGTTATTTAAGAAGTAAAATGAGTCAACACATGCTAGAGATAAAATATAACCTAGATCGACTTGTTAAGTACATGGATCGGATTTTGCACATTTATAGAATACATTTACAATGATCATAAGAAAAAACATACCTTACATCTTTCTATTGTTGACACTAATGTATCCAGCCTTCCTGTATTAACACAGCTCCTTACACACTCTGTGAACACTTCAACTGACAACATATATCCTGATTTTAAGGTTAAATCAATGCACTTTAATGCAGTATCGATTTGATTTTTGGTTAGCAGCAACCGAACAACGAGGTGATAAGATTCGTCATCAGGTACTGCACCCTTGGATTCCTTTCCAGTTGCAATCATCCTAATACATGAAATATAAATCCATTTGTTACAAAGTCAAATGACAAACAGATTACTATATGCTATTTTTTTACCAGTTGGAGGACATTTCATGCATCTTAAAAGGGAAAAAGTGGGTTCTAAATAAAATGAGGTTCCAGGTACAAATTTTAACTGGAAGTCTGGAACTAGAAGTCAGTCACAATGAGGAATAAGTCAGTAGAAAATATCAAACATTTAAAGCTACGATCAACAAACGCTTGTTAGATCTACAAATTATATGAAACTTATCCTTAAGCCACCAACCTTGAAAACATGAACTACCTGAGTTGGTTTCTTAACCATCAAGGTGAATATGCTCTCGACCTCTGGTTATTACTAACTAGCAATATAAGGTTAGTTTTTACTGTAAATCACCAAGACACCAACCACCTATGGTTATGGTCCTTATGTTTAACATCATACTCTTTTTGTATTTACTTACTAACAATACTTCTTGTATATCAAGTTCACTAATCTAGTATAATTTTTCACGTTCATGGGAGTGCGTCTATGTTTCTTCTTTCCCTAGCAATTCATTTTTTTAAGCCAGCACGTTTATTACTTTTTAAATATTAACTAGGTTTCGGCGCCGCGCGTTGCCGCGTCTATGCGAGTTTTAATGTAACCCTAAGCCAAAATCAAAATGAAGGTTCAAAACCATAAAATCAGTAAAATACACAAAGTAAACACACCAAAACCTCAAATCCATTACACACCAGAACATACAGAACTAAAAAACTAAATCAAAGCCCAACACCATATACAAAACAGACGAACATCAAAATCGCAAGAACGCGACACGGTCCAAAATAGAAAAGCGATAACAACCCGCAAAAAACCCCCACCCCCAACCTCAAACCCACACCCGAAACAAACCTATAAAAAGAACTAAAAAACTAAATCAAAGCCCAATACCATATACAAAACAGACGAACATCAAAATCGCAAGAATACGACACGGTTCAAAATAGAAAACCGACAACTACCCACAAAAAAACCCCACCCCCAAACCTCAAACCCACACCCGAAACAAACCTATAAAAACATATACAAACATAAGGAGAAAGAAAAAAAGAGCACAAAATCCCCACCGACCAAAAGGATTAATAAAATAATAAGAATAATAATAAACCAACTTTCCAGAACTAAAAACACTAAACCCAGACAAAATACGCTGCAACAGCTTGTACACCACTAAACCCACGCTCTCGTACACACAACGCAGATACCCATTTCCACCGTTATCCCCCACCACTTGCAATCACAACGTGTCCTCTCTGTTTCTTTCTCACACTCTTTACACCACGACTCCATTGAGGCATTGATGTTCTTCAGCTTCCTTTTGCTTCTCTATTACGCACTGTAATCATCAATCCACCATCATAATCTGTAGATCTGGATACAAAAGGCGATAAGCAGGTGGTTTCACCGCCGGAGATGGCGGTGGCGCAACCGACGGTGGAGCGGTGGCGTCAGCCGGAGGTTAATGATGAAGAGGCTGGAGAAGTTTCTGTTAGGTTCGAGAAGGAAGTTGCTGGTGGTGATGGTGAGGTGGAGATTGGTGACGGTGGCGACGGTGGTGGTGCTGCCACCACCGACCAAACCTTTTAATATATATTATAATATTTATTACCATGATATACTTATTTATCTTTCCTCAAAACTTAAACATAATCATATATTTACTACAATAGTTATAATTTCTTTTTTCATATAATCATAGGTACCTTGTGAACTCATATCTCATGAGTACAATGAATAAAAGGGGTTACAGTATGTTACACTTACACATTTACACAGCAAACTACGGTCTCCAAGAAAATATATACACATACAACATAACTTTATTGAATCTTTAACAACCTGTCCTAGATCAGTTCAAATTCTACAAATTCACCAAAGTCCCCCACTTAACATTCCACGTACAGTTTTTATTCGAACACAAATGCACAAAAAACTACACGTTAATTTGACACCATAGTACCAAAATCTTATGGCGACATGACTAAAATTACACACAAACAAAGACTTATAATCTTCAAAACACCAACATACTAACAAACCAACATAAGTTAAAACAAGATCATCAGTATTCGGTGACTTACCGATCGATCAATTTCACTGCAGCTTCAGACTCTCTGGCCTGAAACATCGCCTTGAGCACCAAATTAAACGAAGCAGTATTAGGCTCAATCATATAATCATCCATTTGTGCAACCAAATCCAACAGTTCACCAGCAGAAGCTCCCATCATAAGATTAGCCCTCAAGTAATGATTATACAAGCTAACATCAGGCTTATTAAGCTTCCCATTGCGATCCAACGACCTAATCCAAACCTCAAACATCTGCTTCACATCAGACCACTTCTGTGACGTCATCCAATCGGCAAACAAGTTCACGATCGCGTCAGCATCTAGGGTTTGCGAAAGAGCTTGAATCCTCGATGGCGTGTGTGGTTGCGAAAACCCTAGGGGATTAGAGATGGTGAGGTTGAAGAAGAGATGTTTGAGCTAGGTTTCTCCAGGTGTCGTTGTACAGTGGGCTTCCGGTGGCGGGGTTTGGTGGTAGGGGGTGGCGGACGGTGGCGGTGACGGCGGCGGCGGTGGTTCGGCTAATTGAGCTTCTTGTGTGAGAAAAGCGTAGGTTGTGATGAGTTTGTGGGTTAGGGTTTTGGATAGGGGTTTACAGTTGCGATGTAAGATCGCCATTGATGCCATTGTTGAGGTTTGATTGTGATCAGATTACAGTCATCTAGTGGATGTTGTTAGGGTTTTAGGTTGTCGTTTGTTGAGGGAGAGTGTGAGGGGTGAAATGGTTGGATTGATAGAAAACAAAGGGCCTTTTTGGTTAGGTTTGAAAGTTCAAGGGTGATTTAATTTACCACTCGGTTTATTCTACACATGACCTAGCAGTCAAACTGGTTTTACTCCAATCTAATTTCTATCCGATCTCGGTTCTTAACTTTATATCTTGTAACTTGTTTCTAACATGGTAAAATCTAAACAACCCATTTTGAAACCAAATTTGAATCTCATCATTTCTTTCATAAAAATAGTTTCCGACTTTAACTTGACATAGATAACATGTTTTGATTTTTCTTGATCCGGCCCGATTTTGTACATATCTAAGTAGGAGTGAAGTACTAGTGTGACATCTATACATTTATTTTTGTTATCGGCATTTGGAACTACCTTTAATATCCGATTGGGTATTCGTGAGACGGGATACGTCAATATGATTTTGACGTTGCAGTGTTGCCTCACCCAGAAGATTATCAAAGAGAAAACATACCATTGTAAAAAAAAAAAAAAAAAAAAAAAAAAAAAAAAAAAACTTTGGATTTAGGTTTAGACCTAGGACCTTAAGGATCTCAAGTTTAAAACATCATCTACATACCATTAGACGAGAAGACCAACTTCACCACCTACATTTTTTTACATGTAAATATGATTTAACCGATCAAATTGGGTCAAGTTATCAACTAGTAACTAGTCCATTAGTAGTTTTGGGTCGTTCAAATGGGTTTTTTCATGTATCTTGTCAATTTTATATAGTTAGTTTACACAATACACGTGTGCAACTATAATATATATTTAGTTCATTTCAATTTGTCGTAAATGTTTTTTTTGTTCCCGTTACAATCAAGAAGAGATGCAGCATTTGGGTGGGGTGGGTTCTAAGCCCCCACTCAACTACCCTAGTAAGTTTTCTTATAAATGGTTCAAAGTGATAGTCACTCCAAACCCCTACTACTTGTTGTCATCTTCTCAACTTTAATGCAAATGATTGGTTTTATGACTTTGTCACTTTGTGTAGTATGTTACAAATTCATTCCATTAAACATAACATAGCTTGGTTTGTTTGATTACTTTATTAATTATTAATTATTATTTGTTTGTTTTCTGTTTTAAAAGTCAGTTACTCAGTTGTTTAGTTTTTTATTTGCTCTATCAAGACTTTGTTGAATTTTATATTTCTATCTTCCGGACACTACTAAAAAGTGTTTTTAAGCTGAAAACAACGTCTTTTAAATCTCATAAATGGGAAGAAAAAATTGGATGGTTTTTGGTTAAGAGACCTCAAAGATAAATTTGTGCAACCAAATTTCCAAGGGCTTGTTTAATTCATATCTTTTAAAAGGAGACATTTGAAAGTGTTAGTTGATCATTTTTAAATGCATGTCAAGGTTAACTGTAATATATATATATATATATATATATATATATATATATATATATATATATATATACTAGTAGTAAACCCGCGCGATGCGGAGGCGACAACAAAATAGTTAGTAGAAGAACCAAGTTAAAAATGAATGCAACATTACCCTCTCATAATCTACTTATAACACACAAAGGATCAAAATTTCACAATTCATCTGGCTGTGTTCAGATGTAAATATTATCAACAAAGTGATTTCTTGATTATTGGTTTGTTCATAACTTGTTTGTGAGTTAAAACTTAAAATTTATCTAATCAACTAATGCATAATGGCCCTTACATAAAACAAACATTTCCTTAGGTTTAAAAAAACTACCAAAAGATCAAAATCTGGTAACATAATCAGATATACACATAAACAAATCTAATAGTTTGTACAAACGTTAGACATTAATTAATCGAATTCATTAAACATCATCAATCATGAATTCGTGCTTGTAACTAAACCGATTTACCTGATCCGAGGATGTTCTTCAAATCCTCAGCCGACGGGCAAGTGTTACCCCCTAACAAAGCCAACAAATATGCAGCAACAACTTCATTTTGCTACTTCAAACAACAAAATACGATCAAACAAATTGAATGTTACTATTAACATACTTTACATTCAACAGTTGCTTTAAGCTCTTACATAAACACATGCATAAGATTGAAATATGAGAAGCTGAGTACGTGTATACTGTAGACGACAACTCATCTCTCAATTAGTTTCTGGTAGTAAAAGTAGCATTAAAAATACGTTTCAACAACATAGTTTAAAAAAACGGGTTTCTTGTTTCTCGTTTCAGTTTAAAAACAACCAGATACGTTTCAAAAGCATTTGGATTTTCCATGTTAAGTTATCAATGTGTTAGGTATTGGAAAGGGACTGTTAATCATAGAGCATTCACTTGCTATAGCATCGTCTAGTTGTGACCGAATCTGTTAATCATGGAGCCAAATCAGAAACTAAAACGTCTAAACATGACAATTCAAATAACTGCATTACAGGGGCGTTCTACATAAAACTGGTTGTGTATTGAACGACACTCTCTATATATATCAAGTAACATGTAAGACATACATACCTTATCAATAGGGGTCACACTTGTGATCAAGTCATCACTACTTAACCCACCATTTACACCCTCCTTGGGCTCTACACTTATTAAAGTGAGCTGCTTCTGAAGATCAGTATATACTCGGCCTACAAATGGATTTGAAAATGTTCCTACAGTTAAAGAAAAATGAGCTTATTATCAGTTAATCACACATAAACAAATTGCTTCCTATAATTAAAGAAAAGTAGAAACATCAATGGTGTGTTGCAATCAATAAAGACGGGACTCACGGTCAAGAATGACATTCTTACCAAAAAAGTTCGGTTAAGAGCTCCCCGAAGAACCACCGGGAAAACGGGCTGCTGCCACCAGGGCAGGGTACCAACTACCACCGGGAAAACGGGCTGCTGATCTCAGGAAAACTACTCCGAAGAACCTTAATTTTGAAAGTAGATTGTACCTTTCTCTTGAGGTAAGCAAGATCCTTTGCATATGCTTCAGGTGTAGCCAAGCCATTGCTTTCAATGACATCAGGGTGTGCCTCTGAGAATTAAAAAATCATTGGAAAAAGGAAACTACAAAATATGAACCATAAATTCAAGTAGGACAGTATCTTCAAATTATCCTATTATCATGCATATGAAATTTGGTGTTTAAAATATAGACAAAGGGAAGTGAGATGGAAACCTGGATAACCAGCTACGGCTATGCCAAAATTTATGCCCTCCGCGCGTTGCGGCGGGGATTCGGTTTGTTGCTCGAGTCTTATGTAGTGATAAGACCTATTTAACTCTTAAAATGACCCAATAAACAAACCTAATAAACAAAACCCATTAATCTGATGGTACCACAGGATTATGAACCTAATGTGTCCCTGTTTCCGAAATTGGAACGAAATTAGTTTACAATTGGATGTGGGTTATGGATCATTATTAACAAACAAACAAAAAAACACAGTCCTTCTAGGTAGCTTTCAAATATTCAGTATGTTTACCATCTTAATGAACCCAATTCTAGGCTATTCTGTAATTACACACAAAAACTTTAATTGTTAACTGATTTCCCTCTTATATCTTATTTATATAATCCAACCCATAATCATCTTCCTTTTTTCTCTATCAATTTAATAATTTGAATGTGCTAATATGTGTTCAAATTCAACAAAGAAAACCAAAAGCCTGCATACCTTGGTCAATGCTTAAAAGCACCACGAAAGGAGCTTAAACAATTTTCTACTACCATCAGAAGCGATCATTATTAGAAAACTATATAACCCATCAAGCATTTAAACCTAAGCTTCGTCTTTAAATTAAGGTTAGTATAATATGCATAATTTAGCTTGAAAATGTGCTATTGAGAAAAAATAAGAGAAGTTAAAAGACCAACAAAAAATAAGAATACAAATATAAAGCACATACCTTAAATTTATAAAACAAAGAGCCCTGCTTTATTATCATTCATATGTATCTGTCTCACCTCTTTCTCTGCTGATGGTGATGTCGCATGAAGAAAGCAGGATAAGGTGCCAACAACACCTCAAACCCTCTCCATAACAGCCCTTTGTAGAAGACGGGTTAAGGACGACACCTCTTGAGAGAGATGAGAAACGTAAGCGAGGTTTGAATTTCAAAACCATGCTCTTGGTGATCTTGTTGTGATGCTTTTCAGAGAGGTAGGTTATTTGAATTTTGAATCACCTGTCACAAACATGGTTGCCCTTATGTTTTTCAGATCTGCAGAAGAAAAGAAGGTTGCGGACCTTCTTCTTTTATACACTGGTCTGAAGGCATCTGCGAAATAGAGGAAGGTGATGGTGATGGTACTCTGGTCTGAAGGCATCTCTAAAAGCCAACTGTCGAAAGCAAACTCTGTTCCATCGAAAGCAACTCTGCTTTGCCCTCCGTTCCATATACAGGATCGAAAGCAAACTGATGGGAATGACTTGTACCTTGTGCATGAAGAGATGTACATCTCTTAATTTTAAAAGATAGTGTAAAATGACATGTTTGCCCTCCTCAAATGAATATATATATAGTATATATATATATACACACACACACACACACATATATATATAGGGGAGGGATCCTAAGAAAACCAATAACTTTTAAAAAAACCAAGAAAATTCCATTCAACCAATCATATAATTAATAAATAAGTTATTTATATTTTAAATTAAAGGGTATTAATGTAAAATCTCCACCTCCTTATTTTTGGTAATCGGTTTAATTCCTTAATTTACTCATCATTTTGTTTTAATTATTGTGTCATCTTTTTTTGAATTACAGTTCTTATAAAAACAAAAGAACAAATGAAAAAGATTCATGGTTGCATATGAATTTCAATTGCACCCTGATTCAGGTAATCTCCATCAGAAAAACCAATCCTTAGGTTTTTCCTATTTTTGAAGATGATGAATAAAGATGAAGATGAAGATGATACACCAAGATGAAGATAAAGATGATGAACCGAGATGAAGATAATGATTTAAGATGAAGATGATTACGAATATGAGATGAAGATCTGATTCATGATGAAGATGATTATAAACTCGATGAACAATATGAAGACGATGATGAACGCGAATATGAGATGAAGATATGTATCATGATGAAGATGATTACAAACTCGATGAACAAAAAGAAGAAGATAAAGATATGTGTTTTTTGTTATATTACATTTTAGTTTTTTGTTCGTCCTCATCTTCACGAGTTACATATACGTAAGTAAGTTAACATATGGCTGCATATCGTAACTGTAATTTTTTTATAGATTATAGGGTACTTTTTAGGGTTACGTATATGTAACTTATCAAGTTACACATAACCATATACTTACAAATCAAGTTACATATACGTAACCACGTCTATGTATGAGGATCTGATCACGCAAGGGTGTTTACATATACGTAAGTTTAGTCAACATGTCTTCTTTATTTGTTTTCTGATTGCTTACATATACGTAAGTTTCACCATTTTAATGTAATAGTGTGCATATTGTTTTTTCTTTGTTTGCTAATTGCTAATTTGGTTATGTTTACATATATGTAAGCAGGTTACATATGATGCATTAATTCGCTGTTGGTTATTTAAGAAAATAGAGATGAAGACAATTTTTGATTAATATGAAGATGATTATTACGTATATGTAATCAAATTACATATATGGAACCATGTCTACGTATGTGCAATTTTTTAAGTTTAAAATATTGTTCTATACTAGTTGTGTGTTATAGTTATAGTTTTTTTATACTATTTTTAGATGATTATCGATTCTTATGGTAATTCATTTGAAATTTCTGATTTGTATATCATTTTAATGAGTGATATATATACATAAGTTTCATCATTTTAATGTAATAGCAATTGTCATGTTTTTGTTTGTTTTATGCTTGTTTACATATAAGTAATCATGTTGTAGGAGACAATTATATTTTAAACATATATATGAACATGTTTACGTATATGTAAGCATGTATGTATATAATATAGATTTGCAGAAAAAAAACTTTTGTTCTTCTGAAATATTTTAGAATGATATTTCAATAAATTAATTTGATTTTAAATTAAACTAATATTGTGTTTGATTTTAAAGAGAGAGAGAGATTTAAGGGATTTTAGTTATTTTCAAAAAAAAAATTATAATCTACCTAAAACACCCTTTAATCATTTAATTAAAGTAACTATCTATTAAATATTTACAAATTTGCCATTGATTAATATCAACCATTGATCAATTTTGATCAATGGTTTAAAAGTGGTTTTCTTGGTTTTCTTATAAATGAAGGTTTTCTTAGGAACCCTCCCCTATATATATATAGTAGCTTTAGAAAAACCGTGTATTACACGGGTTAAATAAATAAAATATTAATATAATAAAATTTATGGAAAATAAAATAATAATCCAAGATATGATATGACTAAATTACGTATGAGTAAGTACTATAAGTAATAAAACAGTGATATCAACCTTTTAACTTTGTTTTAATTTTTTAAAAAAATAATATTTTATTCTAAAACAAACTGTATAAAAATATTATTTTTTTAAATATTGCATTATCATAACTCCTAACTTAAATTATTTTTGGTTTTTTAAATAATTTACTTTTTAAAAACACTAATTTTATAATATATCATATTTTTAAAAAAGTTTGATATTTTAGAAAAAAATATTATTTATAAACATTTGTTTATTTAGAAATAACATTAATAAAAAGTATTTTTCTTAATTTATAAGAAAATATTTTAATCTAAAAAAATGTTAAATAATATTATTAGTAATTAAGGTAATTATTTAATAGGAGAGAGAGACGTGAAAATTTTGATGAGGAGAATTGTGGTGATAACACATGCATACCAAGTTATTATTTTGTTATAATAGGTAGATTTTAAAAAAGTTTGATATTTTAGAAAAAATATTATTTATAAGCATTTGTTTATTTATAAATAACACTAATAAAAAAATTTCTTAATTTATAAGAATACATTTTAATCTAAAAATATTAAATAATATTATTTGTAATTAAGATAATTATTTAATAGGGAGAGAGGTGGAGAAATTTTGATGAGGAGAATTATGGTGATAACACATGTCATACTAAGTTACTCTTTTATTATAATAGGTATATATATATATATGTGTATATATATATAGGTGAAGGTTCAACTAAGAAATATTAGTTGTCTAAGTTGCCTAAGAAGGAATAAGGGGATTACATGTGGCACTCTTCAAATTAGGGTTAAAGGGGCATTATGGTCCTAAAACACTCATTAGTCCCTGAAGCTTTATCCCTGAAGCTTTATCAAAATGCAGCACAAACTTCTCCATCTCTTTCACCTGAAGCTTTTGTTCCATCTTCTGTCTCTAACTTCAACTTCTTCGCCTTCTCAGATGTAGGGTCCCAAGTGTTGTCCGACCGCCACCTGCGACTCGACGGTAACCACTCCCGACCACCAATCAAAGTTTCGACCACCGTCGCTGTTCGAGTTCAACAACCTAAACCCCCAAAATCGCACATTTACAGCAGCTATAGAATCATCATCATCTTCGACCGAATGCTCAAATCAACCAATCGTTGATTTCGGTTCGTTGTATTTAGTGTGAGAGCTGGGAGATCGTTCGAGAGATTGAGATGAGGATGAAGAAAGAAAGCTATTCGAGATTTTGATATAAGCGTTCAATTTTGACTTTTGTATCTTCTTTTGACCGACAAGGTTTGTGCTGTTTTTGATACAAGCTATTCGGGATTTTGATACAAGGTTTCTATTAAAAATTGATATGTGTGGATGTTACAGCACAGAAGATGAAATACAGCACTTTTTCTGTATTGTGCTGTATTGTGCTGTATTCACTTATTGTTTTGTGCTGTATTGTGCTGTATTGTGCTGTATTCATTTCGATTGGAATCACTTCTTGTTTTGTGCTGTATTGTGCTGTATTCAGTGATAAACAACTCTGGACTCTCACCTCACTTTTCTGAGATGATTCGTGCGTTTTGTGCTGTTTTATGAAACACAGCACAGCCTTGTGCTGTTTTATGAAACACAGCACAGCCTTGTGCTGTTTTATGAAACACAGCACAGCCTTGTGCTGTTTTATGAAACACAGCACAGCCTTGTGCTGTTTTATAAAACACAGCACAGCCTTGTGCTGTTTTATGAAACACAGCACAGCCTTGTGCTGTTGGATGAAACACAGCACAGCCTTGTGCTGTTTTATGAAACACAGCACAGCCTTGTGCTGTTTTATGAAACACAGCACAGCCTTGTGCTGTTGGATGAAACACAGCACAGCCTTGTGCTGTTTTATGAAACACAGCACAGCCTTGTGCTGTTTTATGAAACACAGCACAGCCTTATGCTGTTTTATGAAACACAGCACAGCCTTGTGCTGTTTTATGAAACACAGCACAGCCTTGTGCTGTTTTATAAAACACAGCACAAGTTTGTTTTATAAAACACAGCACAGCCTTGTGCTGTTTTATAAAACGCAGCACAGCCTTTTGCTGTTTTATGAAATACAGCACAGCCTTGTGCTGTTTTATGAAATGCAGCACAAAAACGTTAAAAATGTAGCACAACGTCACATAATTTGATTTTTTTTAAAAAAAAACTATAGTAATACTATACTCAAATTAAAGAGAAAAAAATGCTTGATTTTATGGTGTAATTTATTTAAAAAAATAATGTCGTATGAAAAAGTTATTAGCATTTAAAAAAATAGGGGGGAAATTTTAAAAAGTCAACAATTGTGGGTAATGTAATAAAATATCTAAATTACCCTTGATTACTTATTTTTTCTACACTTTGATCTTAGCCCTTAATTAGATAATTAGAAGGCTAAGATTACTTCTTAGCATACTTAGGCAAAATTAATTTGTAGGGGAACCTCCCTCTATATATATATATATATATATATATATATATATATATATATATATAGAGAGAGAGAGAGAGAGAGAGAGGGATCAAATGAAAACCAAGATTATAATTGAAAACCATGAAAACTAATATCCACCAATCATAATTTTTCTAATTTATTTTTAAATATTTAATGTAGAAGGGTGATTTAGTAATTTTAACATGTTATTATTTTTAATTTCTATATATGTTAAACTAAATCCCTGATTATGCTCCATCATCAGTTTCTATTTGCGATGTTGATTTCCAGATCTTCATCAATTCAAACAGGAATCGCAATATGTTTTCGAATTATCAGAATTAATCTCCAAATCATAGCATATTTGAAGGTTTATTCATTGTATCATCTTTTAATGCGATGGAAGGGATGAATTCAGGAGTCCAGACATCATCGGCTGACATATATCGTGCAAAAAATGCTTGTGTTAATTCGAATGAATGTGCGGTTATTGAAGATGGTGTATTTACAATCCAAAATTCGACATATGATGATATGATAGTTTCTTTCGATCGATCTCTGGATAGTACACATGATGATGTTGAAGTTGCAGATATAAGTATATGTATCCTGTTGTTTTTACACTTCGTACATATATGTACCAATGATTCGCAGATTAAGTTGCAGACGATTTTTTTTGTAGATTATTATTTTGATCTAGTACATTTTAAATTAAAAAATTGTTTGATTTATGTGTTATACTTGATACTTGATATGTATATATAATTTTATATAAATTTTACTTAGTAAGGTACATATATGTATCAATGACGTGTGTTTTGACAATAATGTGTTGTATGATTAAGCAGATAACACCATTGATATTGATCGCAACCAAAACCATCTACTTGAAAATCAAAATGGTGCATTATTTCTGACTGGTGTTGAAAATGAAGGTAAATAATAAAAATATTTTTAATATATTTATTTTTACCCTTTGTACATATATGTACCATTACTTAGTAGATGAAGTTTAAGACGGTTTTTGTTGTATATTATTGTTTTGAACAAGTACAATTTAAATTAAACAATTTGTTTAATTTATTTTGTTATACTCGATACTTGATATGTATATATATATTTTATATAAATTTACGTTAGTAAGGTACATATATGTATCAATTAAGTGTGTTTTAACAATAATATGTTGTATGATGAGGCAGATAACGCCATTGATGTTTATTGCAACCAAAACCATCCACTTGAAAATCGAAATGATGCATTATATGTACCACTTGTAGTCTTGCACAAATGATGGTGTGGAGTTACTACAAACATTGGTGCATGTATGCTAAAACCATAATCAAAACATAGGCACCATCAGGATGTCATCACTGTTCATTATATGTATGTTATAAGTTTCATTATATGTATGTTCGTTGCTTTTGATTAATTATTCATCATTTATATTTTTTTACACGTGCAGGTTATCCTTCATTCGTTGGACCATTCAGTCTCATATTCTTGCATGCCATTCACATGTGTTGGATATCAAAGTTACATATATGTACAATGTTTTAATACATATATGTACCAGTTGACTGTGCAAAGATTGTGCATATATGTAACACATTTGTATAATCACATTAGTACGATGATGGTTTGTATTTTTTTCATATAAATCAGGAACCTTCATGTGTGTCCTTGTCAATACTAATATAATATAATAACCAGACTGTTAGTTTAATGGTATTGCTTACAAATTATGTATACTTGTCCGTATATAGATAAATGGTACCAACAATTGTATGAGCATATATGTAACAATTGTCTTTACAATTCATACCAAAAACAGTATTCATATCTTAAATTTCATAAGTAAAGCTATGAATTTAAACATTAAGAGAAATTGTTATGAATATGGTACATATATGTACAACTGTTTGTAGAAACTACATAACATCATAATGAGGATCCAATGATAATGAAAGTATATTCAACTTTAATATGTTTGTTGACCCAATAAAAAATATAAAAGCCATCAAAATACTTCAAAATTTGAACGCCATGTTTTTATATCTACGCTCTTGATTCTTGATCCAATGCTTCAGCTTCCTGCATCACCTTAGCCTTGTAGATATTAACGTCGGAAGTTAGAATTTTGAACGCGTATTTCTTCCTCAAATTTCTGATTTTTGGCTTCATTTTGTTTTCGTCTGAAGGAAAACCACAATCCCAATTTTTTACGTGACTTCCCATGAATGTCTCCATGTGTCGCATTACAAATATTCCACAATCCACCGCGTTCTTTGTCGTACTCCAGCTGATTTTTAACTTGACAGGAATTGCTGCTTCAATTTCTTTCCATTTTGGATGATCCAACGATCTCAAATACGCCACAAGAATATGTTTCTGCCATTTATAATTTAAACAACACGTCACAATTACATTTATGGACAGTTTCAAATTTAATTGATAAAATATAATATATGATAATAAAAAACAACATACCGCTTTAAAGGGTGTTCTTTTTTTGCCAAACTCAGAATCATCCTCAAACGTAATATGCAATTGATACGTATATGTACCAGTTTCTATTGTTCATATATGCAATTGATACATATATGTACCAGTTTCTATACATATATGTACTTGTTTTATTAAAACAATATATACATAACATAACAAAATCCTGTTGTGTTCTGTATATGTTGTTTTAATAAAACAAGTACATATATGTATTAGGGTGCATATGTTGAATCCTTATATATATGAACAAGCAACCAAAAACATATGCAACCTAATACATATATGTACATGTTTTATTAAAACAACATATACAGAACATAACTCACTATCGTCTACCTTAATCGGATCATATAAATCAAGAACCTTCATGTATGTCCCTGTCAATACTAATATAATATAATAACTGGGGGTTCCAATCCTGTTAATTTGTATGCTTACTAATTTAATTTATTTCAAAAATATAACAGGAATGTTTATACTACAAGTCGTACATATATGTACCACTGTTTT
Source organism: Flaveria linearis (assembly GCA_024085815.1). Classification (NCBI taxonomy): domain Eukaryota; kingdom Viridiplantae; phylum Streptophyta; class Magnoliopsida; order Asterales; family Asteraceae; genus Flaveria; species Flaveria linearis. The sequence goes on along the minus strand of CM044015.1, from coordinate 59,196,105 downwards.
ACAATATGTGAAAGAATACAAATGGTACATATATAGACACTTTTTTATGAAGTCAAAAACCTCCTTTTGTATTACCTTTTTATACAAGTAAAAATGGTTTAATACATATATGTATAATGGTTTAATACATATATGTACCAGTTGACTGCGTAACGATTGTGCCTAATAACAGATAATTAGTTTGTAATAATGCGCTTACTCATTCCACTTTTTTTGAGTAAATCATCACCTCTGTCCCGACTTGAATATCCCTTTCTGTTTTTTGTATACCTGCAGATTTTCATATTGATCAACTCTTTTTTAAAACATGTAAAAACAAACTCACAAGTAAATCATGTACCCTCGTTCAATTGATCAACTTCTCTAACCATTTTTTTGTCTCCTTCTTCATTTTGGGTTCCACCTTCCATGTCAGTGATCATATGTTCTTCGTTGTCTGCTTTTTATATAGGGGAAAGATATTAACAATTACAAGTCATATTAAGGTAACTGATCATAATTAGTATAAGAAAATAATCAAAATATATAAAACACAGATCATAATTAGTATAAGGATAAAGAAAAAACCTTGATTCCTTGTGCGCCTTTCGTTTATTTCTCTAAAACTTTCCTTCACTTCATTTATTATTTTCAACTTCTCAATTAATCTCTTCTTGCGTTTAGACACTGAAAAAATACAATTAAATGCTAAAATATATATATATGTTCATTACATTTATTATACCGGTAACAATTCTATACATATATTTACTTGTTTTATTAAAACAATATATACATAACATAACAGGATTCACTATTGTTCATATATGCAATTGATACATATATGTACCAGTTTCTATACATATATGTACTTGTTTTATTAAAACAATATATACATAACATAACAGAATCCTGTTATGTTCTGTATATATTGTTTTGATTAAACAAGTACATATATGTATTAGGGTGCATATGTTGAAGCCTTATATATATTAACAAGCAACCAAAAACATATGCAACCTAATACATATATGTACCTGTTTTATTAAAACAACATATACAGAACATAACTCACTATAATTTACTACATGTAACTCATGTCTAGAAAATACAAAAATACAAATGTTTTACCTTCGATTTTAGGCGATGTGTCTTCAATATCGTCTACTTCAATTGGATCATCGGAAGTGTTTGTGAACTTACTAAAACTTGTCCGTTTTGCGATCCTTTCACTTTTTATTTTCACTGCATACCAAATTATAGTCTTTAAAAGTTTTCTAAATACAACATATATAACAGATTTCACTGCACACATTTACACAAAAAAAGTTGTAGTCCTTCATTGACATATATTAACCGTTTGGAAGGAAAAGTACTAATCTTTTCTACACAAAACAACTATTGTTGGTTTTTTGCAAACATTAAAACAACTACTTAGGTATGTCTTTAAGGTTCATATATGTACCAAAAAAAAAAGCTTCCATATATTCAGAGTCATCTTTAAAAATTTTAAATTTCCTAGTATTTTCTTCAAGTAAAATAAGTCTTTAAACTCCTAATATTCTTCTTTGAAATGTTAAAAATGTTCATTCAACACCACTGAATTCGTTTTAAATTTTTTGGTACACATATGTACCACTGAATTCGGCTTATGCAGTTGTTTGATATAATGATAACACATAAATGTGCATATATGTACCATTTGTGTTGGAGTAGTTATCTTTGAGAACTTTTCTTTTCATGTAGTGGTGTGTGTGTGAAGACAACACTTGTGGATATATGTGAATACATGTAAAGACAACACTTGCATAAGAGTAGTTGATTTTACCAGTTCATATGTGTACCAATTCTGTCAAAAAACATATAATGTAAAAGTTTTGTTATTCCTAATCATTAAACCTTTTAAATACTCCGATACACATATGAACTACTAATCTAAATCACGAAGATAGTACATTAAGGCTCACTGTTCATTAAAGTGAATCAATTACTTTTTATTCTGTCACAGATACATATATGTATCACAAACCCTAACTTATTGGGTTACAAAAAACTATGAATTAATTATTTTTATCACAAATCTCTAAGTTCTGATCAATGTATACTCCCTAATTACATGTTTAGATTACCAACAACTTTGAAATTCTGCAAAAGGTTTGTTATTCATAAACTTTCAACCTCTCAGATACATCGGTACACATATGAACAATACACATAAAATTACTTCAATATGTACCGATTTCAACAAATCACTCTCATTACAAAGAAAATACATCAAAATCAACAATATTCACAAATGTATATCGTTTTCGGCATTTATAGGAACCAATTTCGGAAAAAATTATAACTTTTGCACAATTACGAACCTTGAATGTACTTTGTTCGTGCGACTGATCTTGGTCTTCAATCTTCTTCTTCAACAATGTGATGAATTCTCAGTGTCGAATCATTGTATATCACTAAAAGATTGCTGTATATTTGATTTGATTCGGTTATTTTGGGGGATTCGATTGCACTGAGAATAAGAGAGTTTTTTTAGGAATGAAATGAGGATCGGTTACTAGAAATTGTGTACCCAAAATACCCTTCTTAATATTAAATATATTTTTTTACTTATTCACTTAACAAAAATAAACATGTTAATTAATGACCATTGATCTAAATGATCAATGGTTATTAATTGGTTTTCATAGTTTTCATCCTAAAAGTGGTTTCTATTAGATCCTCCCCCTATATATATATATATATATATATATATATATATATATATATATATATATATATATATATATATATATATATATATACTATATTTAATGAAGTTTACCATTTATATTTGTTTATGTCATTTTTTAACCAACTTTTTTTGGCTCCGCCGAATAGAAGTTATGGATCCATCACTAGTTACAATGTGTTTTATTTCCACCCATGTTTCTACATGAATTCTATCTAAGGTAACGTAACAAGAAGACAAACAATAGTGTATATACAAAATGGGATTAATTGTTAACAGAGTATATTAACTTAACATAAAGTGAATTTTGGATTTTTCTAACTAATTAAATATTTGAAGCTTTTTTAATGCAAATCACTGTTAATATCTTTAATTTTATTTATAGTCAACCGCACAAAACATGTCAGATTTTATACAAATTAATGTTGGTTGTAACACCAACTTATACGTTAAAAGTGGAGTTTTAAAATGGCTAATGCACTAAAAGAAAATGTTTAAATTTCACTACATACCATAATATTCATATCATGTTTGATACGTGTTTGCAACATGACCTTTTATTATACTATAAACGACCTTTTGTGGAATGGGAAATTTACTTGATCTTCATATGATAAGTTGATAACTAAATAAATGTTACATTATGCAATATGAATATAATGAGTTGTAATGCGATATGAATATAATGAGTTGTAATGTGAATGTAACAAAAACATACGTTGCTAAAGTTTATACATTTACAACATTGTTATCACGTGTGTTTTAACCATAGACTATCTCAATTGATGATTCATCTTACTGGTCCTCACAAAATAAAATGTTCTCCTATAATTCACAAAGTATAAATTCAATGAATAGATTTCTTTCGACAATTATATATAGCTCACAAAGAGTTAGCATAAATTATAAATTGAAATTCTAATGTTAATATAGTTATTATTTGTATATAGAAATGCATTAGAGGTTTAGAAATATTATAGATTAGTGTTGGCCTGATAAGATTCCCAAGTGTAGAAAAAGCAATTAAAAAATCCAGATCTTCAATAAACACCACACGACACCACCATTTATCCTCCAATAGCCTCGTTTTTTGTATGTAAAGTAATGTAAAAGACACCTCATAAAAATTGGCATATTTTGGAGAATACTTCCAACTTTTATCATTCCTACTTTTGAATTCTTTATGTACTTTATTCCTCTTTTGGCTGTGTTAAATTGCCATTAATTTTATATTTTTTTATCATTTTAATTATATCCAAGAATCATAGAGTTATATTGTGCACACACATATGACATGTATGATATTCAAATCAAAACTTATCACTTGATAAATTTGTCATTGATAGATTTATTTTTATTTCAAGATGATACAAGTATTTTTACAATATCAGTATGAAACATTCCTTTTCTTTTTCTTGTCATACATACTCACCATCAAATCGTAGTTAAAATGATATTCATAGTTCTCGCATTTACTAAAATTCAAATTTGTACTATCACAATAACCACTGCGTAACGTCCAAATCAGACCGATAGACAATTTAAGAGATGTAAAATCAAGGTTGAAATCACACCCAATATTAAAAGCGGTCAAAGTAGCCCATTATGATGGGTCGGAATATCAAGCCCGAATCCGAACCATATTCTTATTTGTGTCAAAAAAATGCAACCGAACTTAAAGCTGACCCGTTTAACTCATATTTTCAAAAAAGACCAAAATAATCCACGGTAATTTAAATATCGAAGTTCTACTTTCAGATTGATATACTACGAGACGTTAGATGTTATGGTTGTCAAGTTTAAGATATGTATTTGTTAATAATCATTTTTAATAAAAAAATCTTTAAAGTAAAGTTCGAACGTTAAGCTGTAAATTAAATTTCTAAATTCTAAAAAGACCTAAAATTAATTTATTAATGTAAAAACTAAAAGACCTATAGTTATTTTTTACAGGAGTTAAATGTCATTTTCTTCTATGAGATTTTGTCTGTTTTCAAGGGGTCAATCCTATTTTCAAGCTGGTCAACTTGTATTCAAGATCTATAGTTATTATCAATGTTGTAAAAGTCAATAGGCGCTACCAGATCGGTCGACTGAGGAGTTACGAGTACTCGTTCTAGGCGGGGAGTACTCGGATATAACAATTTATAAACAATTTAATTTTTAGAAGATTCTACATATATCAAATATCATAAGTTCACTAATATCTATAACAATATATGTAAATATTAATATAAATTAGAAAGATAGATTATCAAATACTAATTTTTTCAAAAATTGATATTTGTTTTATAATATTACAAACATTGTAATCATTTAATAGCTTCTTGCAATGTATTAACATACAAAAGAACAAAAAACCAACAAAAAAGATGAAAAATAGTGAATATTGACGAAAATAGCAAAAATCCGAGTTTTTCGGGTCTGGTCGCCTAGCTCCGAGTAGGTTCGAGTTGGACCAATTTTGACCGAGGTTGACCGATTCCGAGTTATGAAACCGAGTTGAAGAAAGTTGCTTCGGTACATGTCCGAGTTCCGAGTACACCCCGAGTACTCGGCCGAGTTGGCCGAGTTTTACAACACTGGCTATTATAATATGGGTTAATGGGTCAACCCGTCTTCAAGCGGGTCAACCCGCACCAAACATGTTACATAAACGAGGTGTATTGCCCAACCCAAAACCTGTTTTTTTTTTGTCGGCTTCGAGTTCGTGTCAGGAATTATCACCTTAAGGGAGAAGGATACTGTTGCGAAAGGTGAGAGCGTTCTTAAGTTTGCTTCACTTTCTTCCTTTTTTATAACATACGATTTTCCATCTTGAACCCTCATCCTATTAGCTATTACTCATTTAATAAAATCGGTAGGGTTCCACTGATCTTGTCATATGGCAGAACCTGATGGGTTATAACTTTTTGTGTGTTTCTTTTTTATTTTTCTAAAGTCAGCTAACAACAAATAATTATTTTATAAGATAAAACTCAATTCGTAGCCTAGTATAGTGCTTCAAATCCATCTCTTTAAGGTGTGGGTTCAAACTCTGCGCTATGTTGTTTTGTCTTCTTTGGCTTTTTATAATTTCCTTACATTATTTTTATTCAAATTATCTTTTATTGTTTACTTTCTAATATTTATTTCATTTAAGCTACTTTTTTAAATATTAGGCCACACGAGGGAAACATAGATCAATACACGTCACAACATGTCATTAAATCCTACTACTCCGTCGTAACATACGGTTCTTACATTTAAATTACTTTTTTAAAATCGGACTTTTTATTTACGGTTCGATTTGGCCTACGTTTAAATATAAATTTTGTTCGGAAATGAGTCGGGTCAAATAAAATAAATATAATTGACGTAACAGTTTGAAAATAAGTTTTATCGATTTCAATACATACTTTATCACATCTCATACTGTGTCACCCCAACACATCGGTTAAACAAACTAGTCACTAAATAAATTAAATCATATGAAAAATAATAATCGGCATGAAATGTATTGGTTAGACATCATGTCCAGTTGTCAAGCCTCTTTCAACTTTTTTTTAATTATAAACAGAGACAAAACGTCACAATGTGGATCTTATGAACTTTAGTAAATTATCCCGAAGTAAAATATATACACTACAAAATTAAAAAATCAATTTATTAATATATTAGCCCAATATTGCCAAAACGGTATAAATAAAATATTAAGTTCCAAACTTAAGGTCACATGTGAAACAAAAATAGACAGCATCTTTATACACATGACATCAAATAATAGATGTTGAACGCTATAAAACAAGCAGGAAGAATTGGAAGATTTTGTGAATTTAATAAATAGAAATAGAATAACTTATCCTTCTATTCCTGAATTTTATTTAACTGCTAATTAAGTACTAATCTTAAATTAACGGTATGTTTAATCGATAGCAAGAGGTGGGTGAGAATAAAAAACGTAATAACCGTATCAAAACTTGCCAAACCGAGCTAACATATATATATATATATATATATATATATATATGTGTGTGTGTGTGCGTATGTAGGATCAGGATCATTATAGAACCATTTTTTATTTTCAGAACCAAAAGAACCATTGATTTACATAAATGTAAATTATAAACCATTGATTTATATATATGTAAGTTAAACCTGGTGATATTTAGTTGTTTTATATAGTTTATTGTTTATGTCTGATATACACATATATAAAACAACTCAACTATTACCAATCTTAATATACATTTATGTAAATCAATGATTCTGTAGTTCTGAAAATAAAAAGTGGTTCTATAATGATCCTAACCCTATATATATATATGTATAAATAAACATATTAGCTTTTGTTAATTTGTCATCAACAGGTGAAAACTTTGGTAATGTTTTATTTAACTAAAAAGGTAATTTTAAATTACTTAATTGCTTTCAGCTCAATTCTTTAAGTCTAAAGTCGGCGGTGAACAAACAAATGCCACCGAAATAATTATTTCCAATAAAAAAAGTTTAAACTATAGCGATTGATTATGAAAATATCAAAAAAGGGTTAAAGTTTCGGTTTTAGCCTATATCCGAATCCAACCATGTCCACTCCTGGCTAGTAGTGTAATAATGTTGAGTCGATTTGCAACGTACCTAGAGGTCATTTTGAAAACTTATTCGACACCATAAATGATCTACCTGTAATAGATCTTAATCTAAAGCTACATAAGTATATATTAAATGCGAGCTTGAGGAACATACCCATCCTTTTGAGTCGAGTTAGAATACTCAATTCATAAAACCAACATCAAGCTCGTATCATTTTACTAATTCATCGTAATTCAATATATAAACCCACTTACCTGTCATACTATCTAGTTAAATTGATATGACGAGGTGATATCTTTATATTTTTAAATTATATTTAATAAATTGCAATATATCCTTGGTCTTACGATAACCGCTTGAATAAAGAAAATCAATTTGAGGTGATGTCATCGTATACTAAATATTAAAATTAGGAAATCAAACATTTTGACTTATCGATTTATATAATTGTTCACAGTATTAATGGAAGTATCCCCTCCAAAATAGTATATATCAAATGCCAAGTACACTTGTCACATGATCATGTAAAGTAATACATAAGGTATAGAGACATCATAAACTATGTTATAAAAATTATGGTGTTAAATCTAGGGTCGGGGTTAGGGTTGGGCAGAGGATTGAACAAGAAGGTGATGAACAAGAACGAGGCCGAAGCTATGAAGCCAATGGTGGCAAATGTGAGCTATGAATACATTTTATCGATCGTATAAGGCAAATTCAGTGATCTGAAACCACTGACTAATATAACAGAAACCAAAAAGAAAATGAATTAAAAACCATGAAGTTATTCATCGTTAAAGGTGGGTGAAGGATCAAAGGAGTGCAGGGGAATTAGGGGAGAAAGAGTATGAATGGATGAAATATAGGAGAAGGTTGATGTTATTGTCGGGGTTATTATGACTGATTTTATCATCTGGGGTTTAGACATCTAATTTATTAATAAACTTGAAAACCAATCTCCACATAACTTTTCAAATAAATTACTTCTAATTTAATTCAAATACCAAATTTATTCACAAGAACTAGTTCTATTTTATTCAAATAAACGTCCCTTTAGGTCTACACAACCGCCAATTCATCCTTTTACGGTAAACCACTTTCGGTGTCTCAAGTTTGGACCCTTACACTCTTACAATCCAAACAACCATTATCATAGACTACTCGAGACCAAATAAATCAAAATCCTAATGCTTTTAAATATTCTCAAGGAGCGACACGGTGCTGACGGGTAGCGGTGGCACGCATCGAACAAGATGAACGTGATGCTCATAAATTCTTATTTTCTTTAGATTCGCTTATATTTTCAGGAATTCAAACTCTCATTACGATTTAAGCATCACCATTTTGGTAAGTGTTACAATTTGGATCATAGAATCCTTCATCAGCTACGATTTTGAAGTGCATCAAATACTTCCATTTTAAAACTTACACAAATATAACCGTTGGGTATTTGTCTTGAAAAACTTGTTCAATAATAATAACCCGATATTATTCCAACACTTATTATTATTATAAGTTTAAGAAAGAGTGTAACCTTTGATGTATTATATACACACATCACCCCCTGACCCATTCATTTCACCGTGGACCTCTGATTCCTACATAGAAAATCATCACTCTCTCTCATCTCCCTCTGCATTTCTTGCTCAAAAACAGCACCCTTTTAACACCACAATCCGTCATCATCAAGCAACAATCACACCATCTGGCTACAACCATGGCTGTTTTAGCACTTTCCATGGTGATTCTCTTAGCCATGGTCAGCTATTCATGTAAGATCTTGTTTTCTTCTTCAACTTTCTTGATGGTTCTCAAATGGGTGTCTCTTAGATTTGCTTTTGAACCCTTAAATCTCACTCTTTTCCATGTGGGATTTCAGCTGCTGCATCATATTGTATATGCAACTCTGGGTTGAGTGACTCTGTTCTTCAAAAGAACATAGATTATGCCTGTGGAAATGGTGCTGATTGTGCTCAAATCCTTCAAAATGGGGCTTGTTTTAACCCTAATACTGTTAAAGATCATTGTAATTATGCTGTTAACAGCTATTATCAAAGGAAGGGTCAAGTTTCTGGGAGCTGTGATTTTGCAGGCACTGCTACTCCCAGCACAACAGCCCCACCTGGTAACTGTTTCTTCATCTCAAATACATCTGAAATCACATCAAGATTCATTGAAAACTATGCTGTAAGAAGCAGTACCTTGTGCAGTGAAAGTTGTAAAGCACCCACTTGATCCACTTTTAGAGAAGTGTTATAAAAAACCTGGAAACTCGTGAAATGAGTTGTACTTTATGCAGTAGAGGTTGTACATTGCAACACTCAATTTCTTCTTTGTTTATGTTTTACAGGTGCAACTTCTGCTTGTTATGCTGGGAACCCAAGGTGTGCTTTCTAACTACCCTCAATCTACTAATACTTTCTATTTTTAGCATCCTTATGATCAGATCTTGTTCTTATTTCAATTTTTGATATAAAATTGTATGTTTTTAGATCATGATTGGAGTTAGAGTTTGTGTGGGTGTGTTTCTTGATGCAAAAAGATCTCATTTTTTTTCTTCTTATTTTTCATATTAAATTGTTTGATTTCTGATTATGATTGGATTAAAGTTATGTGGGTATGTTTCTTGATGCAAAAAGTTCTCATTTTTTTCAACTTTGGTTGGTTTGAACTTTGAACTTGTTTTTCTCAACTTAAAAAGTTGAAAATCTAAAGAAAGTTTACTTTTTGATTGATCTGAGAATTCTAAAAGGATGTGATCACAAATTCCCAGAAGCTCATCTTTCTTGGTGATGCATTTTCTTGATGGCTCTGGAAAAGTCCATCTCCTCAGAGCAAAATTATAAAAACCCAGATCAATCCAAAGCCTCTTGGTTCTTTCTATGCATAATGTACAAGTAACTTGCTCTGTGTTTAGAACTTTCAGCTCTGGAAAAACTTTGCTTTTTAGGTTAGTTTAGTGCTTGTGGTTGAAAAGGGCCTTTCACCATCTCAATGTCTCACTTCACTTGAAAGGTTCACAAATATAAAGTTCTTACTCTTTATCACTATTTTAACCGGACTCGAACCACTAGCTTTACCGGTTCACAGGTCTCGTCAGCCGGACCGGATTTAAAAACCAGATGAGATAAGATTATAATATGTAAATTTACTTAAATATAAAAAAATATTAGCACAATATAAGTTCATGTAAAACCTGATGGCTCAACCGGCAACCGCCTTGGCTCGCCGGATAATCACAGCGGCTAGAAAGTATATGACCGGACCCCTGGCCCCTGCGCCGCCCTAAAATATTGATTTTTATATTCTTTAGAGAGAATTCATTTTACAAAAACTATTAGGCAATGATATCTTGTACGTCATGCATCAATGATTGTATTGTGCCTCGAGAGCTGCTTTCAAGAATCATTTGGTAAGATCTAGCATGTAAGATTAGGTACCAATTATTCAGCACACATGTGACTTGTCAAAATATTGATATCTCATATGTTTGTTTGTTCCTATTTTTTTGATAATATATCAAGCAAAGGTCATGTTAGGTCACTTTGTGCTTTCAGTTGATATGTTTGGGTGTTTTTTAGAGCTAAATCAAATATTATGAATGTGAATATAATCGTCAATGGGTCGAAAATGAAACCCATCTTTGACTAATTGGTCAAATGGGTCCCACAAGAATGATTAAAGTTTTCTCACAACCCATGCTACAACTAACATGAGACCATGATAAACATGATAAAATAAAAATAGTAATAGAATAATAGCATATAGTACCTAACATGGCATTATAGAACAGAAAATTCTCTGCCTTCCGAAAAAAAGGGTACAGATAATTCAACTTTGACTTCTGCGGTCAAAGGTACTTTTGTACAAATCCAAAATGATCACCACTCTAGAGAAACTGACCAAAAGGATCGCTATTTTATCCCGACGCGCGTTACAAGTAAGATGATCACCAAATAATGCGTGTTGGGATAAAGTTAGATCCTTTCGGTCGGGACTTTGGTTTGATGTATCATATATGTGTTAACTCATAAATGTTGATAATTATGTCTCCATTTAACTATTTTCACTAACACTATCAACTATTGGAACTACTTTATATGTCACAAATTATGTATTCAGTTTCGTTTATACCAAATCTGGTAAAAAAAACAGACAGGATGACGAATATCATGTCATCCTGTAAGGTAAAATATTATCGAGTGGTCAAAAGTTGATAAATTTTGACATCCAACATGTTTTTTTTTGTCAGGTCTGGTATAAACGAAACTAGATAAATACTTTATTCGCTTTTAACACATTAACTTTCTACTTTTAGAAACCTTCTTTCCTAAACCTCTTTCTTGTGGTTCTTGTTTGTTGCAGCTCTGGAACACCTACCACCCCATCACCTCCTGGTACCGGTACCGGGACCGGCACGGGAACCGGCACCGGCACTGGAACGGGAACAGGGACCGGAACCGGTGCTGGGACCGGAACAGGTACAAGCACTGGCACGGGAACGGGAACGGGTACGGGCACAGGCACAGGGATGACCCCATCATTAGGACTCGGTCCTTCAGGAACCGCGATCGACAACAGTGCAGCCGAGTCTTCCTGCGCGCTCACCTTGCTAACTCTTTTGGCGCCGGGGTTGATCCTATGGTTGAGGTTTTGATCTAACAACAGTTTGTTTTAATGGTTGTGATGTATCCACAAATCCCAGATGTAATCTAAGAGGTGGCTGGACTGTAGTAAGGAATCCATTGTCAGTTGTATTCCATTATATTTTTTCTTTTGTAATCTACTTTTTGTATGTGGGGAATTTATGCCTTTTGAAATGAGTCTGTCATCTGTGAATGAGTGTTTGTGGGGGCACTAAACTTTTCTTGATTCCTTTTAGACTTTGGTGCATGCTGGCAGCTGGTACAAATAATAATGCAAAAGGTACAACTTCGTCTACGACTGGTGATCTTGGTTTTAGAAAGCGTGTTTGAGGCGTGAGGTTATCTGAAAACGCCTCAGGACATTGAAGTGGTGTTTTATGTACTTGTGGAAGGTTTACTTGATAGAAACTTAGAAAGACTAATATGTAAAAGAGATGATAGTGGTATGACTTTTGGTAGTACACAAAACAACACGTCACGTACGCGAAGCTTATGCCTCGGCTTTCAGAACTTAAATGTCTTGAAGCGTCTCACGTGTTATGAAACTAAGGTCATGACATCATGGACATCTTAGTGTTGAAACATAATCTTGGTGCTTTATTTATAGAATGTTGTAATGTTATTCTTGTAAAAGGTTCGACAAGGGACCTGATTTTACAGCCAAGAGAAATCATGCTGATAACTATTAAAACCGACTTGTAAAAATCCCTTCTTCGTGCTTGGGAGGTGGTGGAAGAGTGTAATGAATCTCGCGTGATGCAAAGTCTGTGATCAGGTTAGCTACAACATCGGGCTTTTCAACATGTGGAATGTGACCACAGTTTGGTATTTGGCGAATGATGGCACTCGGGAGCTCACAATGTAATTGCTGACATAAGACCCAAGGTTATGTTAGACAGGTAATTTACAGTATTTACTTAAATGGATATTTGATATGATGATAAAGAGGGTTTAAATACTAACCACTGCAAGCTTGCTGTCAACTATACGATCATTTTCTCCGTATATTATAAGCGTTCTCTTCGGAACCTGATTATGACAACCACAAGAACCGCATAAGCATTTGTAAGTTCCATAGCTCACAGATAGTGGGAGATCATTAAGAGGTGGTTATGCAGTTATCGGATCCTGTGTGCACTTAGACCGCATAGCAAGATTGCAACCACACAAAGGCTAATCTTTATATTCTCTAGTTTCTTACCAGCCAAGAACAGAAAATAAATCAGGGGACCTGACCAGTTTATATTATATAGTTTCTGCTTACGGGTCTACTTTTGACTTTTAAGAGTCAAATGGATTAGCTTTTCAACTTGGAAATATATAAGAAAAAAAAGTTCTATGGAAAGGAAATGATTATTGCATTAGGATAGAGAAATATTAAGATCCAAAATTTGTTTAAGCTAAGAAATTGAACACAATAAAGTCATTTAGATTCAAAAACTTCTTGGTTTGACTTTAAAAATCAAACTGGTAAGATGAACCACAGTCACAGGCTGCAATTTCTGTGGGTCGTAACCTGATGATTTTGAATGCACGTTCAAAGGCGCGATTCAAAATTTCATGATCAAATATCAGCGAATTCATTTTTGTCAAACAACATCTTGAAATGCGTAAAAGCATAGAAGAATTTATAAATTTGTTCATGAAAAAAACCTTTTCAATCTGGGAAGAAACATTGTATCCCCCACTGCTCATGAAATCAACTGTTGCTTCTTCCCACCATGGTAACATACAATGTAATCGCGCAATCTATGACAATAACAAATAAGTATCAACACTTTAGTTTCATATGAAATCAAGATGCATTTCATCCTGAAAGTAGTCAAACAAATGGAAAAATGAAAATTGGAACTTACCTTGGTCCATTCCAAGCATGTTGCGAATGGCAAATTAGTAAATCCCAGATTAGTAGCATAAAAGCGCAACGGTAGGAATTTTAACAATGAAACCTGTCGAAAATGAACATTGATTTGTAAAAAAATTATCCAGGCACTCAAGTAAAAGGACTCCTAGGTGCATTTTGACTTTTGGGTCAAACTTACTAATTACAAGCCTAAAACTGATACAAGCTTACTCATCACTAAGACTAGCTATATATGTAGCATTTGTGATGATGTTTGATGCAACCATCAAGATTTTCTAATTAATTTTAGCAAGAATGTATATCAGCTTGGCATCGAAGATCAATTCATTTGACCATGAAAGTCAAAGTGAGCTTTGACCCTTAGCACAACCGAGTCTTTTGAAACGATGATGTGGGCGGGTCAAACCCACCCATTTTGACCCGTTAGCCATTCCAACTCAATTTTTTCCATATCTAATCAGATTGCTACACTCAGAAACCAAACTAACCAAAATACGCGCTTTGCCTAAAACCTTTTTTTTAACAATAGAATGAGTACAATATAGTCACGGGTGCATAGTACTCACTGCAGCAAAGGCTACACTTCTCGGTAACTTAGAGAGATTTCCCGTGCCTTTTGCATACACACTTGCATTAATCAAGATCAACTTATTAACCTGTAAGAACAACAATAAATTGAACAAAACCGCGTATCAGAATCTCAATAAGTTTTGACTTTTGAGAGTCAAACTAGTTACTTTGTAGCTCTAGCCTTATGAGAAATGTCATGATAATGTTAAATTTGTCACACACTTACAGCTTCAGGATGGTTGATAGTAAAGTCAACTGCAGCTGCAGCTCCAAGACTTGGGCCAACTAACAACATAGGTTTTTTAATGTAGGACTTCCAGAACTGATCATTAACAGAAAATTAAACTAAGCTTAAAAAAAGATGATGAACAATTAATACATGTGAAAATGAACAAGAAAATCAAGTGTACCTGGTAGAGGTGATCGCGCTTGGACTCAACATTACAAAGTGGAAGTGTTTCTGATAAAGGCAAATGACACAATAAGAAAAATGAAAAAGAACATGAAACACAAGTTTAGTTAGTTTCTAATTAGAGGTCGTAAAATAGTGGGAGGGTATCGGGTCAAAACAGGTTCTGGATGATACATATCAAGTTTTAGTCCGGGTCAAAACGAGCTGCCTGTTGACCTAAACTGATTTTTAGGCCATTTTTAATGATTTTGTAATTATGAATACTAAAACATATTACCTCAATACTAAAGACGAATAACCAAGTAACAAGGTTCTATGCAGTTAATAATAGACCTTGAGTGACTTCAACCTATTCGACCCACTTTCGAAAATCCTCTTTTTTTTCCTATTGAAAAAGTATGAAAAACGAAAGGTGTGAAGTTTTTTATCATCCTGGCATCGAGCTATTTTTCCGCAGGACCTCCCCTATAGTATCGTTACCGCAGTAGAGTTTAACCACCAAGTTCGGGATGGAGGTGACCCGTTTACCTTTTAGCTAACATTTTTAAATGAGAAAAATGATAGAAATAGCAACATACTTTATACTTTTTTCCCCTTATAGCAAACAACACTTTTTTTCCCTTTTAGCAAACAACTTTAAATTGTACAAAAGGTAGAAACTAAATTATACTTAATTATTTATTAGCGACTGTAGCAAAGATTTATCATATCAAGTTCTTATTGATCTTTAAAATATTGTTAATGTGCCATCTTATTTGTCATTTTAGTGTATATATGTGTCTAGCTTCAACTACTTTCACCTAAGCTATTTACAGGTAAAGTCAGTTATAATGAGGTCAGTTGCTTTAATCATTAACATATTGTAAGTTGGTTTCTATTTTGCATCTAATTTAAAATTGATTGCTAAAATCCAGAAAACCTAAAAAGTTTGCTCCTATTTCATGCATATTCTATTTTTTGAATTGACCCGTTAAAGATACACCACAACCCAAAGCGCCATTCATAAGTAAACGGGTACAAACTGTCACATCTAGCTATAATAATATAAAGTTTGGAAAATAATAAAAAGGCAACCTAAGTTTGAGAAGCCCCATCCTAGAATATCAATTGCCCAAGTCTCAAAACCAGCTTGCTCTAGCAACGGGAGTGTGTATCGCCATTCTAAACACGAACTGAAGAATAAGATGTAATCAAATGTGTAAACAGAACAAGAAAGTTAACCGTTTACGCAACAAAACTAACAGAAATAACAAAACTTTCTACGTGGTCATGTTCAAAGAGAATTGTAACATTCCCATTTTTGGCTATCTTTCAAGCTAAAATAACTTGTATGTCCTTCATCCTTAGTATGATTTTGTCAATGCTATTGACTGCCCAAAAAAGTTACGTTTTTGTCGGCGTTTCAGGGTATTTTAGACATTTAACAAGCTCGTTAAACACCTCTTAATCCTAATGATATGGGGCTCAACATACTGCTACAATGTGGATCAAAATAACCAGCAACATACCTGTCAAACCCATGAAGCAGAACCAGTGGATTGCCTGCGTCGTGTACGGTTGGTTTCACGCAACTAGTCATTATGCGGTTCTTTGAGATGCTAAGCTGCGAAGATGTTGAGAAAAACATAAAATGTTTCGTAGTCTTTTTATAAAATCAATGATAAATCATATAAAACTTACGAGTTACGAATCATCTTATCTTCATAAGATGAGCATCATGTTTAGATGTATGTTTTGAAATTGATTATTGTCACATGAATTCTCCAAACCAAACAACTCATTTGCTTCTCTGTTCTTTAAGTTTTATTGTTTTTGACACTACATAATAAAGCAAATATGATCAAGGTTTTACCCAAAGACTCAGAAACTATGATATTCACATCCAAACACCCCCAAAAAGCTTAATAAGCACTTCCATAATAGCATAATGGGCCAAATAAACGTGCGGGTTCCTAGTGTTTCAACGATTAACCGAAGGTATGTGCGAAAATTGTTTGCGCTTCTTAGTATTTCCTACTCGAGAGTTAATAACGTTTTCATAACCGGACTAGTTATTGAAATAAGGGGGCTGTTTGATTTGCTTCTGACCCGGTCAAAATGTCTGACCCACTGACCTGGTCAGATATTTTAGTCGGTCAGCGTGTTTGATTCTCACTCTTTCGCGTCTGATCCGGTCCAACACCTCCGGCACATGCATATTTTTCCCCTTACCCGTCAGTTTTAAAACAACCCCTTACCCGGTCACCACCTTCTGACCGAGTAAGGGATTTCAAACAGCCTCAAACTCCTTTATTGGACTCAGGGGCGGACTTGGTGTGAGGGGGTGGGGACTGGGGATCACCCACATCCCATGAATTTTTTTCCTACTGCTATATGTACGAACAAATCTCGACTGACCCCATGAAATTTTGACTCTGACCCTCATAAAATATTGAATCGACCCCAAGAATCGTTGACACTAACTCTAAGAAATTTTGATACAGACCCAATAACTTTAGACCGACGTCTATAAAATAATTAACGTATATAAAAAAGTTGGTTTGGATGATAAGTCCATTAAAAAACTCTTTTGGATCATTTAAGTCTAAATTAAACAATTAACTATTAAGTCTATAATTTATCAAACCCATTTAACAAAACCCAATTTACCAATTGATAATTTATATAAAATTTTATAAGGATGTAGAGAAGTCGAACTGAGCTTGTTTAGGCTTGTTTGACTCATTTTTCCTTAAAAGAACCAAGCTTGTGCTCGAGCATCTGCTCGGGTAGAACTTTAATCTTAAGGTTTGAGTTTGACTAATATAGAACTTTAATTCTAAGACTCGAGCTTTTTTGGTTCGGATTTTTTTCAAGTTTGAGCTCAGCTTAGACTCTATTCTTTATTGGTTTCTATTCATATAAAAAAAGTTATAATAACAATTATTTATATAAATATATTTTTAATAGATTAAATAAAATTTATATATAAAAAAAGCTTGTTTAGGTAATCAAGCGGACTTGATACGTGAAGCTTCTGCTCGAGCTCGTTTATTAAATGAGCCCTAATATGAGCTAAGATTGTTTACGATCAGCTCGATCTGAGCTATTTGCGAGCTGAATCTGAGTGGTTCACAAGTTGGCTTGACTCTCTTAAACCCTAGTGCTAATTGTTAATGTTTGAAAATCGAAACATGTTGGCAAATCAATTTTCAAACTATTTGTTTTTATTTGATTTTTATCTTCTTTATTGAGTAGTCTGATCCGACCTGAATCCTACCAAAAATATTTATTTTGTCATAGACAACTAACTCCTAAAAGTTTACGACCCCCAGGAAAAAAAAATTGTAGATCTACCACTGTTATTAGTCCATCATCGTCCCAGTTTAAGACACGGGACAACATCATAAATATTTAAAAATTTTAAAAATAACTAATTTAAAGGAAAATATGTTGAAAAAATATATTGTCTTAATAAACAAGATATGAAATCTGAAACAGTAATGAGTTTTTGTGAAAGAAAACAATTTTAATTAACTTTTTTTAAAATGTCTAATATATGTCTGGTTTGCCAGTTCAACTGTCTAACCCATAACCAGTTCACTGGATTTCCTGGTTAGACCGGCCGACATGATCTGGTTTTAAAAATAGTAAGAATAAGATGAGCTTATGATAGAACAAAACCAACAAACATGTTCATAAATGAAATGAAAATATGGTTGTTTCTAGGATGCCACTAGACGCTCCATGACATAAACTATGAACAAGAGTTAAACCCTCTATATTATTGTACTTTAACCACCAATCCACCACCCCAAAACCACCAAACTTAAGGTGCTTATGATTAAATCATTGTACTTTAAACACCAAAAACCACCGAACATAAGGTGGTTATGATTAAATTACCCATGGGATTCAAATCTTTGACATTTTTCTTACAAAGTTAACCACTTTTTTGTCAATTTGACATTAAATAGTTCCATTTATAAGCAATATTATTGTATAAAAAACAACATAATAGATAGATGAGATGTACGAGATATGGTTATGGTTACGGTTATTGTATAAGAAGCAAGAATCAATGTTTCTCACCTCTACCGCCATCATTTCAATCCTCGAAACCAATTTTCGAGCAAACGGGTCTTCAATCTTCTCCATTTCTTTGAGTAGAAATGACGGGAAAACGTCCGGTGATGCCCCGATAAACCTCGAGGTTTTTCGGTTTGACAACGGCCATATCCGCGTTGACGGGATGGCGGCGGTGATGGTGGTGATCTTCAACATGATATTGTGTTCGTCGGTAGCCTGCAGAGTACACTAGCCGAAGGAGAAGAAGATTTAAATGTGATGTGTGGACATTGTGATACGATAGTGTTCTTTGGTCAAAGGTGGTCGACATAAATGTAACATATGTACTTCTTGTTTGTTATTAGGTAAATATAAAATCAGTTAATTATATATATCATGATCATTCATATTTATAATGTTTTTTTTTTCTTTTTTTTTTCTTGTCTATGAGATATGATCGTGAATAGATTACATTATGATTATGATAGATGTACAACCAGTGAAAACATTGGTAACTCAAGCCAAAACAATTAAAGCCATAGCTTAAGACCTTCAATTTATCTACGGTCTAAATTTTTTCAAAAATAATTTATATAGGTGGATATAAAAAACGTTCTCTCTATCGAATATTTTAGCTTATTGTTGTCGATACATAGCCTACGTAAAGGAAGAGGTTTTATATTATGAATTTTAGAGAGTGCATCTGACTTTTTGTTTCGTTTAGGAACCTGAAACATATTTATAAGTTTTGAGACGTCCCTCAATAAAAAGGCTATTTGATCTAAGATTTTTACTAGATTGAGAGAGATCATAGAATTACCACTATAACACTCTTAGAAGGGATTTATGATCGATGATGTTAAACACGTGCTAACAAAAATGATTGAAACATGTAATCGAGTTTAATCAATAAACTATTCGGATAATATTATATTTCTTAAATTATTTGACACTTTTGCTATAAGAGTAACATTCAACTTCAATATAATATCAACTTAAAAGAACCGAGAGAATCACAACAAATTTGGTAGTTGTTACTAGTACTTGAAGTGATCAAGTGATGTATGCAATATAACTCTCGTGAAAGTGATGCTTTATTCAATACGAAAACAGCCTTTAAATAGGCAAACCCTTACATGAAATGAACCCTAACTGACTCCAATAAATCAGCATGAAATCTAAACAAACAAATGCGAATTATACTATGAATCATACGACTGACTAACATGACCGTTATTCAATACTCCACGTGCACATGACTTATTCCATGATCACATGCAACTTTCACGTGCACATGCAGCTGCATGCATCAATATCCTCCCCTAAACTAAGCATGCAAAGCTTAGTTTACTTCATGCACTCCCATCATTGCCCGAAACTTCTTGTAATCTTCAGCCTTCATAGGTTTAGTCATAACATCTGCAATCTGCTCCTTAGTTCTGCAATACTCCAACTTAATTACTTCTTCAGCCACTAACTCCCTTATGTAGTGAATACGCACATCTATATGTTTGGTCCTCCTATGCATAACAGGATTCTCAGACAATTTAATGGTAGATGTGTTATCACACAATATTGTAACAGCTCCATCTTGCTTTTCTCCTAATTCTTCAAGTAATCCAATTAGCCACTTGCAATGACATGCACAATTAGTAATCGCCACATATTCAGCTTCTGTGGTCGAGAGAGTTGCAATCTCTTGTTTCCTTGAGCTCCAGCAAATTGCAGCTTCCCCAGACATAAACACATATCCAGATGTACTACGTCGATCTCCAACATCTCTTGCATAATCACTATCAGTGAATACTTTAAGTTTTTCACTTGCACTGCTTGTATACACCAGCCCATACGATAATGTACCTTGCAAGTATTTCAACACCCTCTTAGCCGCCTCCCAGTGAATCTTCTTTGGCTGAGACATAAATCTGGATAACAAGCATACCACATAAGATAAATCAGGCCTGGTTACTGTGATGTACATGAGACTACTAATCAACTTCTTATAACTTGTAGGATCATAATCCTCCCCTACATCCAGCCCAGTTAGTTCAGTTCCTTGAACTATAGGATTGTCCACTGGTTGGCAACCTTCCATCTTGAATCTTTCAATCAACTCTTTGGCATACTTTCTCTGTGTCACTAAAACTCCTGCTTCTGATTGTTTCACTTCAATGCCCAAGAAATACCTCATCATCCCTAGATCAGTCATCTTAAATTCCTTCTTCATTGACTCCTTGAATTGATCACATATGATGACACTTGATCCAGTGTAGATCAAGTCATCAACATACAAGCTCACCACCAAGACATTTCCCCACACCCTTTTGATGAATAGTGTCTGGTCATACTTACTTTGCTTGAACCCTTCTCTCTTAAAATACCTTTCAATTCTATTAAACCATGCTCTTGGAGCTTGCTTTAATCCATATAGGGCCCTCTTTAGTTTATATACTTTATCTTCATGTTCTGGCTTAGTGAATCCAAGTGGTTGCTCAATATACACTGTCTCCTTTAACTCGCCATTCAAGAATGCACTCTTGACGTCTAACTGGAACACCTTCCACTTCCTTTGAGCTGAGATAGCCAACACTGTTCTTATGGTGTCCCACCTAGCAACCGGTGCAAACACCTCTTCATAATCAACCCCTTTTTGTTGAGCATAATCTTTAACCACTAGTCTTGCTTTGTATTTGTCTACTTTTCCCTCTTCATTCAACTTAGTCTTATACAACCATTTACCCCGATTGGTGTTACATCCTTTGGAGCAGCAACTAACTCCCATGTATTGTTTCTTTCAATTGCAGCTATCTCATTCTTCATTGCCTCTACCCACTTATCCTCCTTACTTGCTTCATTATAAGTGGTGGGATCACCTGATTCAGTGTACATGGCATACCCTTCATCTAAATCTTCCCCTGACATGTCTCCACCTAGCCTGTAATCTTTCATCCAAACCGGTCTCCTTCGGTTCCTTAACAGGTTGATCACTTGCTTCCACATCTTCTTCAAGATTATTCTGAGGTGGGTTGTCATTTGAATGGCCTGGTTGCTGTTGTATGGGAGTCTCATCTTCTTGCTGAATAGGTGTAGATGTGTTTTGGGTAAGTGTAACTCCTTCTTCTTGTTCCATAACCTCAGTTGTGGTTACACCTTGCTCTCCATCTATAAGCAGTGGTTCTTTGGTCACTAACTCTTCCCAGTTCTAGTGTTTATCTTCTTCGAATATAACATCTCTGCTAATGATGATTTTCTTGGTTATGGGATCAAACAACCTGTAAGCTTTTGAGCCTGGACTTATTCCAAACATCACACACTTCTGACTACGAGCATCCAACTTGGTTCTTACCTGAGCTGGTACATGAACATGTGCTATACACCCAAATACTCTTATATACTCAACACTGGGTTTATTTCCGGACCACAATTCTTCAGGAACTCTTTTGTCTAGAGTTCTTGATACACATCTATTCATAATGTGATAAGCCCACACTGTTGCCTCAGACCAGTTTCAGTTTGGAACCTTTATCTCAACTAAAAGGCATCTAACCATGTTCATCAAGGTTCTATTTCCTCTCTCTTCCACCCCATTTTGTTGTGGGGTATAGGCAGTGGTTAATTGCCTTTTTATCCCATTTTGTTCACAGTATTCATTGAATTACTATGAAGTAAACTCCCCACCTCTATCACTTCTAAGTGTTTTAATTTTGCTATCTATCTCATTCTCAGTCATGGCCTTAAATTTCTTAAAGCATTCAAAACTTTCCCTTTTACTTCCCAACAAATAAACCCATGTTTTTCTAGTATAATCATCAGTGAAAACAAGCACATACCTTTTACCACTGGGTGATGCAGGACTGATTGGGCCGTACAAGTCAGTGTGCACCAGCTCCAGCCTGTGAGTGGCCCTCCAGAGTGCTTTCTTTGGTATAGCTATTCTACTTTGCTTCCCAACATTACATGTTTCACACACCTGGGTTCTTCCACACACCTTGGGCATCCCTTTTACCATGTTTTGGTACTGCATCATTCGCAAAGCCTTGTGATGAACATGCCCTAGTCGTCTATGCCAAGTGTTGGTATTAGTGTCTTCCACAACTTGCATGCATGTGGCTGGGTTTTTGGCATGATGTCCATGCACAATGAACATCCTGTTCTTTGTCATCGTGGACTTCATGATCAAGCCTTTGTTAGGGTGATAAAGTGTGCAAATGCCACGGTCTATAATCACCTTCACTTCTGTTTCTTGCAGCTGCCCAAGACTTATCAGATTGGATGTCAAGCTAGGTATGTAATATACATCAGTGAGAGTGTGTGTGATTCCATCAATCACAAAACTAACATTGCCAATACCACACACATCCAGGCGTAAACTATTTCCTAGTTTGACATTATGTCTAAACTTGTCATCAAGTTTGGAAAACCAACCTTTCATTCCTGTCATGTGGTTTGAGCATGCAGAGTCCAAAAACCAATATCCCTTGCTGAAGTTGTCAACATCTGCCTTGACCATCAAGAGTAATTCTTCATTCTCATCAAATTCGGTAAAGTTGGCAACTTTCTCTTCTTGTGGGCATTCGAATTGGAAATGCCCCATCTGATGACATTTGTAGCATTCAATCTGGGACTTATCTACATTGCTCCATCCTCTTCCTCTTCCTCTGAATCTTCCTTGGACTGGTCCACCTCGTCCCCTACTATAGCCTCTGCCGTAGCCAGCTTCATCTACCTTTAAGGCATGCTCATCTTTGTCTGCGTCCTTTGGAATTAGTTTCTGTTCATGTACCATCAGAGAGCTTTGCAACTCATCTATGGTAAGTGCATCGAGGTCTTTAGATTCTTCTATAGAACACACCACATAATTGAAATTATGTGTGAGTGTCTGTAGGATCTTCTCCACCACTTTGACATCTGTCATATCTTCACCATAATTTCGCATCTCATTTGAAATGGTCATGACCTTTCCAAAGTACTCTTCAACAGCTTCGCCTGTCTTCATTTCAAGTGTCTCAAACTGTCTCCTCAACCGTTGCAGTTGGGCTTTCTTCACTCGATCATTCCCTTTGTACTTTGTCTTCATGGCATCCCATAATTCCTTTGCTGTCTTCTTTTGTTTGATCGTACACAGGATGCTCTTGTCAATTGAATAGAAGAAGTAGTTCATGGCTTTGAGATCCAGGAGCTTCATCTCCGCGATCTCCTTCTTTCTTGCATCTGATGCTTGATCCTCGACGGTAGGCTCAACGTAGCCCACTTCAACTGCTGGCCAATACTCCTTGGATCGCAAGAGGTTCTCCATGACCATGCTCCAGTGGTCATAATCCCCATCAAACTTGGGTATAACGAACCCTTGCGACGAACCTCCTTCGGCAGCCATCTCAATCACTCACTCACTCCCTTATCGCTCTGATACCACCTGAAGTGATCAAGTGATATATGCAATATAACTCTCGTGAAAGTGATGCTTTATTCAATACGAAAACAGCCTTTAAATAGGCAAACCCTTACATGAAATGAACCCTAACTGACTCCAATAAATCAGCATGAAACAAACAAATGCGAATTATACTATGAATCATACGACTGACTAACATGACCGTTATTCAATACTCCACGTGCACATGACTTATTCCATGATCACATGCAGCTTTCACGTGCACATGCAGCTGCATGCATCAATAGTACTTTAAATAGAATATAATAAATAAGATGATTATATAATGATATTATAATAATATTTTTTCATGCTCACACTACATCTGATTATCATAAGACTGTCATGTAATAATTTTAGACAATTAGATCACAAGAAAATATATATGTATGTCTCTCTTGAAATTATACTAGATAAATTATAATCTTATGTGATATATTTCTTTAGTTTCTTTACTAAAATAATAGGTAAAATACGTTTTACAGAGAAAAATAATCTACAATATTCATAGCCTATTATTACATTTATGTCTTATATTTGTGTAACATAAGTTAAAGATCTGTATTTTGTCCTATATTTTGTATTACGTGTTACACAATTTAAGTTTAAATTGCATATAAAATAGAAATGAGTTATAAATGTTCAACATGATTGATCGTATAATTATGTTATAATAAATATTTATTTAGGTGAAGAAAACATTTCAAAACATCTTCTTATGCCCTTACACCCATTTTAGAATTGAGCTGAGTGATTTCTTTTTATCTTTTAACATTTTCATTTTTTTCGCACATATGAAGAAGCACACATATAGCAGCTATAATATAAAGATAAAATAACAAAGGTTTTGTTAAATTATGGTTAAAAACAAATTCTCACAGTCATCCTTAAGTGGTTGGTAACGAAACATAGGGCTATAAAATAATTATTATTATTATTATAATTTGCATCTTAAATAGTGTATTTCTCTCAAACATTTTAAGATTAACAAATGCCTAATGCGTTTTTGGTTAATGGATTTTTTACTCTTTTATTGTAACGTTAATGCTTACATGCAATGCTTTGCATTAAAAAGTTTACGAAAATGGATAATATTTTAAAAAACTGAGATGGTTTATTAAACCAGTTTTTTTTTATTTATTAAATTTTTGACTACCACACGATATACACTTCTCTTAACAACATCAATATACACACTACAAAATTCAATTCAAGGAGAATTGTATATTTCTACAAGACTCAATTTAAGGAGAATTATATATTTCTTCTTTTAAACTTGTGAAATTATATCTATCGCTAAAAACTACTTAAAAAACATTATATTTTATGTATTAAAACTCGCGTTTTATAGATATATGTAATTTTTTTAGCGCGGAGAGGGTATGTATAATTCTCTCTTCAATTTTTTTATTATCAATTGTTAAGAAGAATACAGTCATGCACTATTACAAATTGAATAGGATGAATGAAAGATCAAATTGAACATAAAACTAGTGTTTATTTTCTGACGCGCGTTGCGCGTCTTTAAAGCAAGGCCCAGACCCATTATCAAGTTCACCAACTAATAATTATATTTCAAAACAAAATAACTCTCAGAGATGGCAACCTGAGTAGGCTTTGAAACAGGTCATTCTTAGTATGGATTGAAACGGTTCAGGTCAGGCCAAGTTAGACCCATACTTATTTTGTCTATTTTTAGTTCTACTTCTATAAACTATTAGTGTGTTAATAAAATTACATAAAACATTATTACTTAGATAATCAAAATCAACAGATAACATTTAGGAGGCTGTATACAACTATACATTACAAAATAAGTTTTGAGCGACTTTCAATCCATTTGACTCAAGTCTCGTTTAGTTGTTTTTTCGTTTAAAGATAAAAAGGTAACCCAAATGGACCCAACAATTGAACAACCATCAAAAGAAAGCTTGTACCTTTTCAATGTGTCATCCATCCGAATGATCTTTGATGAACTTGGTTCAGCAGAAGAATCAACATGGTGTGCATCAGTTTGAGATGGATCATACACAAATGAGAGCAGTAATGGATTAGCTGCTGCATTAGCAGAAGATATTACTGATCTTAATTCCTTTTGAAGAGATTTTGACTGTTCTTGCAGTTTCTTCCTTAAAAGTGACATTATAGAGAAAGATTCATCATCATGAAGCTTCCTCCTGCAAAGACCTTAATATTTTTAGTCAAAGAATTCAAAATTAAACAAATGATTCATATAATCAACCCCCGAGTTCTTTTCCAAAATACTGTCTTAAGAATGTGCAGTAGTCCAAAACCAAACCGGAACCGAAATCTGAGAATATTAAACCGAGAACCAGACTGTTTAGCAGTATAGATTTTGTCAAAAACTAAACCATACTTAAACTTTATGCCAGTGATTCAAGCCTAATTTTCTTTCTTGATTAACGTTATTTCATTAAAAGAATAATAAAAGAGAACAAAATCCCAGTTCGGGGTCATGGTTTCTACCCGAGTTATGCACTCTGATTTACTGTTACTTACTAATGCAAACACTCCCTAAACCTACTCGGCTACTCTTAAATCTACACCAATGTCCATCATGACTGGAACTCTCGACCAAATACCAAACAATACAAAATCAAACACAAATGTCTTGTATTTTATAGACCTCATCTTCTTCGGCCTTGCTTACAATTATACCATACCTAATGTACAAAGAAACAGTGTCAATTCGGATGAATTCTTGATTGCCTTTCACCTGCAATGTTTACACACTAAAAAGAAACCTCAAGTCTAAGCGTTAAAAGTCGCTTAATGTGCTTTTGATGCATACATAATAGTATAAAAATTGTAATTTGGCTCATCAATACATTTAGATGGTTAGCTTATAGTAGTGTTTCTATAACTGCAACTAATGCGTTAACTATTCAATATTTTAATAGAAAAGTATTTGTCAAGTCAACACAACCCAAACCGCTGAAAATTTGACCCGGCGGAGTTAAGATACACGCAAAATCAATCCATTTATAATAAATGGGTCGAAATGGTCATGTGAAGAAAATAAAGCAGTATCGTTGTTGACCTTCAGATCGAAAACACCACCTTTGAAACCAACATTCAATGGGGCGTTGGTCCAATAAAGAAGCACGAAACAACTCCTACCAAAAGACACTTTAATATGTAGTTTTAACAACACATATCATCCTTCAAAATATAGCCAGAATCAACTTCTTAATATATTACTTTATTGAAGACTTTATTGAGTTCAAATTAACAGGTGGCATCTCAAAGGCAATATTGTGAGAAGATATTAACACATAACGCGAATCAAGAGAAAAAGAGAAGTAAAACGTACAATACTTGGACAAAACTGAAAAAGCCTATGGCAAGATATATGCTTAAGGAAACATAGTCAATACTTGCATTTTGAAGGTGATTATGTGAAAAGAATAATCAGATCAAGATAACCAGCTGAAGTGTATGCATATAAAGTTGTAATAATTAGATAATCATATGTTTGAGTGTTTGGCAATGTCTGATTGTTTAAGAAGTTAACGAATGAAAGGACTGTAAAGCATATTTAAATGTAAAAGGCAGAGACATCTGTGAAAGAAGGGGTAAATAGACAAGATGATCAGTTTCTTTATTAGCTAGTATGAAACTGGTCATCCAGAACAAATATATTTACCCTAAGTAATAAGATAACAGAAGTAAATCTCTTTATCTAACACCAAATACTGATATTGCGATAATTAGATAATCAAATCACGAAATGCAAATCCAAAACCACCCTAAATGAGCCAAAATTACTCGGTTTATTCAATCTTCAGCTGTTTATTTTTAGAGCAACTAACTCACAACACTCTGCGAACATACTCCTAAATCTACACCAATATTCACTATAAGAATAGAACACTCAACTACTTGGGGAGAAAGTGAGAAACATCTTTACTACACACCATAATATAGCTAGGCTACAAGCCCTTTGATCAATCTTCAATTATCTAACAGTGAAGCTACTTTATTAACATAACAAACTATCCTCAAAGTTCAGTATCATATCCCTCAAGAATACATCAAACAACATTTTAAAAATCATAGCAACATAATGTTGGAGAAACAATGTTGTAGGGCATAAGATTGACAAAAGTAATAGTACAAATAGGTAATGCAACTTGAAAACTTCCCAAATATAGAAATATTATAGTTCTTGATTAAGTGATTCTTGATAACCAACTTTGTCAATGCTTATTTGCATACTTTAAGCCACCGAAACCGATTCAAACAAAATCAACAAACAAATATTTTCAAATTCTATAATAGCATTCACTTGTAGATTGTAACACACGTTTTTCATCCAAGAAGTGGTTCTAGAATCGATATAAAAGTCAAAACTACTTCTACACCAATCAATTTGACCTTTAATCAACCTCAAAAGCCAAAACATCAAAGGGGATTTCTTACAAATGACAAATAAGCCCCAAAATCCCAATTCATCATATTCCCTAATAACCATGCATGTTGAAAACTCAAAATCAAAGTCAAAAACAATCTTTAAGAGGTCGAAATCAAACCTTCTGATGATCTTTTGAAATCCTATAGCCATTAAAGTACATCTGAGCAACCAACACCTGCATAGTCAAATCCCCTGCTTTCGCCTCTTTGAGCGTATCTTGAAACCACCTCTTCAAGCAATCAGACACCACATCCGACAGCGGCACACGATGGCTCTCTTTCTTACCACTACCACCGCCGCCGCTGTTATTGCTATTTTCCATCTTCTTTACCAACTTAAGCCCTCAAGATCAACAGATTCTTCAAGATTCCATGTGGGTTCTTGAAAATACAATAGATTTCTCAAGATTTGATGAGGGTTGGCCGGCGGGGAAGGGTGGGGGCGGGCGGCGGATCTGGCGGTCGGAGTGAGGGCGGATCTGGGCAGAGATCGGCGGACGGAGGAGCGGAGGAGGGTGGCAAGAAGCCGCCGGGGAGAAAATGGATGAAGGCATGAAGTTGCAGAGGGATGAGGTGGGAGACGATGGTGGGTGTTATGGGTTGGATTGGATTTGAAGGAGAAAATGGATGAATAGTACTATTCATCGATAAATAGTACTATTCATCAGACTTGCTAAATTCATATTAGGTAATTAAGTTACTGTGGTCCGGTCAATGTTAACGGTCTATGTTAGTGACCCTAGCCCCTATGCACCGACTCACAACAGTCATGAACCACATGGACCACTTGCTGGGAATATGGCCCCTCACCCTTTAGCCAAAAATTATGTTATATTTAAGTTCATTATTTAATAACATAAAATGCAATTTAAAACTTTAGGTTTTACACTACTACAGAAAAAGGTATTTGCTACGGTCAAATCCGTAACAGATCCATAGCAAAACGAGTGTTTGCTATGAATTTGCTACGGATTTGGTTTGTAGATGATACTTTCGTCGCTAATTTGTCTTGCTACGGATTTTTGCTACGAACCAATATTTGCAACGGGTTTAGCTATAAAAATTGGCGTCGCTAATTTAGCTACGTATTTGGCTACGAATATTTACTATGGAGTTTGCTACGGAGTTTTGTTTGATTTTAGCTATGGAAAAGTTTGCTGTGGTTTTGCTATGGATTTTAGCCATGGTTTTGCTATGGATGATTTATCTAGGATTTTGCTACAAATATTTGCTATGAAATTTAGCTATAGATTTAATATATTTTGGCTATGGAATTGGCTACGAATTTTGCTATGAGTTTTATTATACTTTTGCTATCAATCTTGCTATAGGTTTGTAATTGTTTGCTATGGATTTTATAAAAATATTGCTACGGATTTAGCTACGAATAATTTTTCGAAAGATTTTTTTTATATAATGTTATTGAACTTTTTCCTGTCAATGATATATACCACAACTTTTATAATATATACAAGTGTAATTAAAGGCTAACAAAAACCAAAAAGCATAAAACATCCAATTGCAATACATTAAAGATCCAAAAACATCATAGTTAATCCAAACCAAATAGTATAAAATATCCAAATCATCCAAAAGCATTAATGTAGAAATCATAGTGGTTACTAGCATAAACTCCTTTCTTAACTTGATGGAATATTTTGCGGTAGGTTTTGTGATAGCAATCGAAGTTTCTCACTCATTTCAGCATATAATATAACATCTTGTATTTTACGTTAATTAAAAATTTAAAGGCGTTTAATATTACGAGGACCATTGTGGTCATTTATGAAACTCACGGGTAATTTGCGTGATTAATGTTTTTTTAATGTTAAATAAATAATAATAATAGTAATAATAATAATAATAATAATAATGATAATAATAATAATAATAATAATGATAATAATAATAATAATAATAATATAATAATTAATATTAATAATAATAATAATAATAACAATAATAATAATAATAATAATAATAATAATAATAATAATAATAATAATAATAATAATAAAATCCAGGGGGTGTTTTTGTCATTTTTGAAACTTTAAAAGAAACTTTTATACATAAAATAATAACAAATGAAACCGCATGGACCATTTGTGTAATTTTTAAATTTTCAAAATCAACCCCCGCCCACCCTCGTTTTTCCGGCCAGAATTCCGGCCACCGCCGGCCGAGCTCCGGCGAGCTCCAAAAACACAAAATTATTTGAATTTGAAACACAAAACCGGTTCAAATCAATTCGTGGACCCAATTCGAACTGGAAAGCACATTTAAAGTGCGTTTAATCATCCAATATACAGCTCACAACTCCACTTAATTTTCGAATGCGATCACAGCTCAAAAACCCGCTCAAATGTTAATAATAATCAAATTAAATCTACCTAAACAATCCTATATATATTCCCAATCGAACTCAGTTTCCAATTGCACCTAAAACAAACACAAACACCTCGTTTGATTTCTCCCTAAGCTGCGATCTGTTCTTCATCTGTTCTTGTCAAATTGGGTCTCCAATCAGGTAATTAAAAGCATCAATATGCTCGATTTTAGATGGGGATCAAAAGCCCCATGATTATTTGCATTAACATCATCGATTTGATCTTCAATATGGATCAAATCGAATTAGGGTTCTATTGATTTTAGGGAGTTTCTGAAATTGTGTTTAAAAGATTTAGAAACCATTCACTACCGTGGCCGTATGCCTGGTTCACCGGTTCTGTGCTTGCATTCAACCCTTGAGGTCCCGGGTTCGACCCCGAGCACCCTCAACCTATTTTTTAAGCTTTTTCAGCTTTTAAAAAAATTATTAAAAAATTTTAAAAATTATAAAAATCAATTTATAAACTTTGTTTATTTTGAAAGTTATCCAATGATTTTCTGTAAAATTATTTCTTTGAAACACTTTAATTTTTATATAAATATCAATTAACAAATATTATAATTAGTTTATTTTTATAAAAATAAACTTTAAATAGTTGAAATCACTAAATTATTATTAGTCATTACGTTATCTTTAATTATAGATTAATTATGTCAATTATGAAATTTTATTTACATTTTATAAATTTAATCATTTTATAAGAATTTAATTTCTTATAAATTATTATAAAATGGATTACTTAAGCTTTCTTTTATTGTATAAAAATATATATGATCTTGATAACTAATCTTATTTATAAAAAAACCCAAATTCCATCTAAAACCCTAGTTTCCCGTTAAAACGTTAAGCTTAATATAAACAAACTTAAATCTCGTCAATATATATATATATATTCTTAGGTATCTTGTGAAGGACTACGCCGAAACGACGCTTAAGATTATTTCTTATTAATCATCCAATATATACTTGTTTGATCAAGTGAGTATTTCTATACCCCTATTTCTTATTTTCACACTTTGGGGTGAAACATGTTAACTTATATAATTGCACTTATAAACTTATTCGAGACTTGTAAACTTATGGCAATTTACTTGTGAGTTGTGATTAGTTGAACTTTTGTGGTTACCATGTTATGGCGTTATATGTACAATCATTAACTATTGCTAGCCCAGCGAAGTCATAGATCTATGGGACAGACAACCTATTTGGTGGCCCTAGTGTCGTATTCTTAAGCACTATGGGGATCAAATACACTTAGCTGATCATATATACTTTTAACGTTAATAAAATATTAACGTCGTTTGATACTTGTAAAACTTTGTCGAGGTTTGATTGTTGCATTGTTCATAACATCCCTAATCACTTTATTCACTAATTTACAACTTGAATTGCCATCTTTTATATACTTATGTATTGAAAACTGTGGAATGCTCACCAACATTTTTATGTTGACCTTTTATTTTTAACATGTTTCAGAAAATACTCAAGTTTGAATTTCTACGCTTTGAAGCTTACACATCTAGGAATGGACCTAGATAAATAAATAAAATAAAATGACTTGTTTTGGCTTATTTTAAATTCTTTGAGACTTATGATTATAATGATACAATTGGAACTTATGATTAATATATTTGGATTTAATAAATAGCGTTATGTGGCTATTTACGATATTAACTCTCACACCTCGACGATTCCGCCGTCAAGGTTGGGGTGTGACAGATTGGTATCCGAGCCCATAACTATAGGGATATAGGTTATTAGAAATGGTGACCTAGACTATAGCTTATGCATGAACCTTATAGGGTAATACTTATATTCTTGTAGATACATATAGGGTTTGCATGCTAGATAATGCTATGTCTTCTTATATGCAACTTGATGCCTTAGCATAGGATTGCCTTATGTATGCTTAAACTTTATTACTTGACTCCCTAAACTTATCTTTGACTCTTTGACTCTCCCTGACAAATAATGACTAATCTATGAAAATCTCATCAAGATTTTGATTCTATGAACCAAAGAAATTTGTGTGACACATAGACACCTGTATTCTGATTTCCTGACAAAAGGCCTTTGGGCTAAGGCAAGCATATCGTATAAATCTCAGTGTGAGACCTGTTATGCTTACCTGGGATTTCTAGGATGAGTGATAAACTATGGTCAATACACAAGTCTCTAAGGCAAATGGGTCAATTTACCTTGACGTGTCAACGATTCCAAATGGTAATGCGTTACCAAATGGAACCATCCTCTTACATCTTGAAAATTCTTGAATCCTTGAACTGGTTTATCACCAAAGTTTAAATACCTTCTCATTCTTAACCTAAATAATATTCCTGTTAATATTGAACCCATCCTACATTTCAACTCTTATGTTTAAACGCTCAACGTGTAACGTGTGACGGTATTAAACTCAGCGTTTCATGTAACTATTTCTATACCTCGACCAACGTGAACATGGATTTTAATATACCCAAAGATATTGTGAATCTAAACCGTATGGTCTTTAAAACTTTAAACCGTTACCTATGGTTCTCAAATCTTCTTAAGGATGTGTCCCATAACTAAGAACATGCAATGCTGTAGGAAGAATTCCTACATCTCGGGATACTTTGCTAATTGAATGTTACCTTTGTTAATTTAAAGTGGTTACTCACCTCAATGATCGAATAAACTAATCATAACTTTGTTACTATTTATAAGTACGCGTGTCTTCAATAAGGTTATGGCTGACCTCATGTCTTGAGAAGTCCATGTATTCCCTTCGATTGTGAATCGAATGTTTACATCTCATTGTAATGCCGAATCATTTTTGTCCTTGATTTCGTCTTCTCGATTTAAGCCATCCAAGATTTGAACATCATAACAAATCCTGTTACCTCGAACTTTGACCTTAAATTTTGTAAGCATGATTTTTCTTTTGGTTACATTGATGTAACTTGAAATTTTCTGAATTCCTAAGTGATATTCTTTTCCTTTCGTTGTTAAGTCGAACCTTGAACCGTCTGCACCGTGGCAGATGCAAGAGTTGGTAAGTCAATCTATGACTAAGAACACTCGTATCTCCTAAACAATTCTAACTCATCAAAACATGGGTGATTCCCTTACTTTGATGGTTCTCCATACG
Source organism: Flaveria linearis (assembly GCA_024085815.1). Classification (NCBI taxonomy): domain Eukaryota; kingdom Viridiplantae; phylum Streptophyta; class Magnoliopsida; order Asterales; family Asteraceae; genus Flaveria; species Flaveria linearis. The sequence continues at coordinate 59,161,900 of CM044015.1, read as the reverse complement.
TTTTGATAAATGGTTTCCAATTATGTGTTTATGAAATTTCATCCTCTGGATTAGGGCAAATCCCTCATCCTGAGGATTGACTTCAATTATTCTTATTGGAACTTGCACTTCACAAATGACATGATCTCACCAAAATAGGATTGAAACCCGTACTTTGGTGACAAATGTTAATCTTTGACTGTTTTCTTGTTATTATGAAGCTCAATCATCAAGATAGACGTAAATTTCATACCTTGATGATAATTTCATTATTATGGATTGTATTTTCTCCAATGAAACAACCTCGTCAAAGTAGGAGTGAATTCTGGATTTTGATGAAGAAGTTCATCCTTTTATATTTTGTTTTTGTTCACTTCATCGTTAAGAAAGGAGTGATTTCCCTTACCTTAATGGTGAGTTACCTCGTCTTATTTCTACGGATCCTTAACAATGAGTTGGGATCGAACTTTTTGATTGGTAAGTTAGTGGTCATACTTTGAGAGCACACCATCAAGTTAGGGGTGAAAACCATACCTTAATGACTATTCTCATTTCTTGATCTTCAACTTACCATGGTTGTAATCAAGCGACGAGAAGCATGTAGTAACTTGAAGGGTGAATCAATGTTGTTGATTCGACCTATCAAGCCAAAGCATGATCTCTAAACTTGAAAGAAGACCTGATCGCTTTAAGTTGATTTTGATTCCAAGCTTGGAGCACTTAAATTCTTAAATCGATTTCTTTCCCTTTATATTCATGTTTTGACACGATCTAGCGACATCGAACCATTTATTCCTTACTTATCAACTTTCATTTTGAGATATCATCAAACCCATAAGTATAGTCATCCTAAACAATCTTTTGTCAAATAAAGATATTATCCAATACCTATCTTATTGTTTGATGAATTACGTATGCAAATCTACATTTGGAAATTTGTTACCTTGCAAAACATGGTCCAAGTGTCCAAGTGTCATGGGTTTGGCATAAAAGAAAAGACATAACTTGGCATGTGTCCAAGTGTCTTACCTTTCCATATGATAAAACCTAACCTCCGTGTTCTCGCGAATCTCCTGTTTAACTTTTCATTCACTAAATGCTTCTTATCTTAAATGGCATGATGACCAATTGGCTAAAAAAAATTCAACTTGATTTATGAGGAATGACGGGTCGAGAAATTGACTTGTATCTGTTTCAAATATTCGTATACCGTGGTGTGGCGTTAAAACATCAATCGTTACTTTGAACGATTGATTCATTTTCTGTTTTAATAATATTCTTAACCATCGTTGCGAACTTATTCCAAGATCCTCGCATAGCGTACTATTCTTAGACCAATGATTGGTCAAAGGAGAAATACATATTCACAAGATATGTATTAAGCTTGTGTTATTATATGTAGTGACATTTGAGATTCTTAAATTTCATCAAACTCTCATACAATTACGGGACATTTCATTGGCTTCAAGACGTCACCTTATTACATAACCTCATTCTAGATGTTGAGAGTAGTGTGACCTACAATATAATACCCATAATAATAATAATAATAACAACAATAATAATAATAAAAGTAATAATAATAATAATAGTTCAGGGGGCATTGTGCCATTTTGGAAACTTAAGTTATTAAGTTTGCGCATAAAACGACAAAAGACTATTTTACAGGGACCGGATGTGTAATTTTGTTTTTTTTACCCAAACCGCCTCCCCTTTTTCCCCGTTTTCCGATCACCTTCGCCGGCCACACACCGGCGGCCTCCGGCGACCCCCCAAAACGCATTTTAAACTCAAAATTCGAACCCCACAAGGCACCAAAACGATTGTGGCAAAGGTTCCATCCATAATGCGCGACATAATTGAGATAAAGCAGTCTGGATTACAGCTCACACCAAACCCACGATCTTCGGTCCTTTTTCCAGCCACAAATCGCACTAAACAACAATAATAATTAAATTAACTCGAATTAATCAATCATATATCCATTACTAATCTGTCTATACTCTCAAACCGACTTGCAATCCACACAAAATCCAATTCGATTATCTCTCTGTCGCGGACCTGCAACTATATCAAAACCCCTTTCCAAACGATTTAAACCAAAATTACCTTAGGGCTTTGCATCCAGAACACCAGTTGAAGTTCCACACGAAATTAATTGGATTATAGTCATCGTTTGGGTACCTAACCGGTGCTACGATTAGTCGCGACTGTTCATCCTCTGTTCTATCATTTCTTACATCAATTCAGGTAATTAAACCCTCTTACACACTCGGTTTCATTCAAGGATCAAAAGCCCTATGCTTAATATAGTTAACATAATCGAATTCGTGGTCAATTTGATTCGAATCGAAAACTAGGGTTCTTGGATTTGAGGGAAATGGGTTAAGAAAGGTTAAAACTAAATGGAACCAAGTGATACCGCGGCTGAGGCCTTTGGTTCACTGGTTCCACACACGTTTGCAATTCAGAAGGTCCCGGGTTCGAACCCGGGCACCCTCACCTATTTTTTAAGGCTTTTTCAGCCTAAAAAATTATGTAAAATTTCTAAAAATTTAGGAATCATTTTTATAAATCTAGTTTATTTTACAAGTTATCTGATTATTTTCTATAAATTTATTTGTTTAAAAACCTTAACAATTTTTATAAATAATGTTAACAAACACCGTATTTTACAGCCAACTTATAGAGACCATAACGTTTTTATACCAGATTCAAATCAGTTAAACCTTATGTCCATGACAAAGTTCGTCGAAAGACGAATCCGTTGATATATAAAACATCGAAAAACTCATTCGTTTAGACCTCTAAACAGTCGTTTTCGTAACAGCTAGCAGTTCTGCGTAGCTGTAAAGATCCACGTTTTTCTCATATTTCGGTAATCAAATCAGAAACTTTTCTAAACGAAAGTTGTTTAGAAATCACTAATCTAGTAAACTGGAGATTTTAAGTATTTTTAAATGTTGTTTAGTATTTTTAACGAGTGCGAACAGACAGGGGCAGAACTGGAACTTTTCCAATCTGAAATAAGAAAATCCAGACTATAATTTGAATTACAATATCGTAGGTTCTTGCGGCGTTAACCGAGCCTAGACCTTGTTTCTGATTATTGTCGTTCGTGTATAAGGTACGGATTCTGTTTCTTTGTTATCATAAGTATTTACTTTTGTTTCTGTTACTTTGTAGTACGGATTCCTGATTCCCGTCTCGTATTTGATTTCCGTTCATCTCTAGTTTTGATTCCTTTCATACATAGATAATTTTCTTTTGCTTCTGTTATAAGTAGCTTGACTACTATATATTTCTGAATTTGTTACCCGAGCTCTCCCTATCTTGGGGGTGACCAAGACGCGTTATTGCGGCATCGATAACGTGGCACCAACCGTGGCGGTGAGCTGAGATCACGGCGTCTCTAAAGAGGACTCTGAAATTATGTCTTGTTATATTATTATTTCCTCAGAGGCGTATGGATCGATCCTAGGTTAGTCCTGTTATTTCCTGATGGATGGTTACACACCATTCCATTCAGGACTCTGGTGAATGGTTTGTATGTCTGCCCATACTCCATTTCACATTGGTTCACGGGCTCGCTACCTGTGTTCCCTCTGTTTAGTTATTACATGATATGATTATTATCTCGGGGTATGTTCTATCTGATATATGTCTTATGCCGCTATGTTCTATTTGATATATATATCTTACGATCTTTGATTCTCCGTTATCACCATGTCTGTTTATTTTTGATATCTGCCAATTCTTTGATTATCATCATGTCTGTTATTTTTGATATCTGCCAATTCTTTGATTATCATCATGTCTGTTTATTTTTGTTATCCGCTATTCCGTTCACTGAGCGTTATGCTCAGGCGTGCTTTTGTTTTCATGCACGTCAGGTCAGCAGGGTAATCCGGGAAACCAGTGAAGAGTGAACTGAAGACCAAGATTATCTGTTACTTTAATTGATGTATTGAACATCTTAATTAGGTTCTTTCGGATTATTTAGTGTGTTTGAAGTTATTTCGTCTGACCGTTTCTGTAATATCATGGATTTGGTTTTTGATTTGATATCCGTATTAGTGACACGTCAGCCTTGTCGGGTTGGGGTGCTACAGTTGTGGTATCAGAGCCAAGGCTCTTTCCTGTAGAAAACTTAAACATTAATAATAAACTTGTGAGGTAATGGGTAGACGTTGGGTTAGGATCTAATTTGTTTTCCAATCTGAATTCCAGTGTTCACACGTATATCTTCATTTCAGATGGCTCCTAAAAGACGTGTGAACAACCGCAATAACTCGAATGGCCCCTCATCTGATACTCCTCTTGAAACCCTCGTTGCTAATGCCGTAAACGCTATTATTTCTGGAATACTCCCTAATCTGATGACTCAGACTGCTCAAACAGTCATCCAGCAGATACAACAGGCGAATTTGGGTGGAAATAACATGGGATCAGCATCGGAGGGAAATAACAATGGACCACCACCTGGTGGAAACAACACAGGACCTCTACCCGATGGAAATAACTCAGAGCCACCTTCTAGCGGGAACAACACGGGACCACCTTCCGGTGGAAATGCAACACCACCTGTGGCTGAGATTCATGTTTGGCTTGAGCACTTTATGAAGCAAAGACCAAGATCTTTTAGTGATGCTGCTACACCGATGGATGCTCGGAACTGGATAGCCCATGTGGAAAAGATATTCGAAGTGCTAGGAGTCGGTGATGTATTCAAAACTAGGTTGGCTTCTTACGAACTGGAGGATGACGCTCTAGTTTGGTGGGAAGGGGTCAAACTTGCACATGGTGGAGAGAGTTATGCTGCTAACCTTCCTTGGGCCGACTTCCGCACTATATTCTTCCGAAAGTATTTCTCTGAAGTGGAACGAAGTGAGTATGCACAGGAATATGCATCTATTGAGCAACGAGATGATGAACCTTGGCAAGAATTCATGGCAAGATTCTGTTGGCTGGCTAGTTTTCTTGGGGAAGCTGCAGGTAGCCCAGAGGTCCAAGCAGAAAAGTTGAAATGGGCTGTTCATGAAAGAACTCGAAGATGGATAGTGACCTAGAAGTTTAAAAATATCAATGAAGTAGCTGATGCTATGAAAACACTTGACATGGAAAACAAGAAGAGGTTAGCTAAAGCTGAGGAGAGTCGAAAGAGAAATCGTGAAGGAAACCATACCGCACTTTCTGGGCAATCTTCAAGCGAGAAACACAATACAGGTGATCGAAAAGCCCAATTCAATAGAAATAATAACCGCCAAGGTAATCAATGGAAACAAAAATAGCAGAATCCTAAACCTGCCGAAAACCAAGGTCAAGAGCAAGCCCCGGTATGCACTACATGTGGAAAACATCATTTTGGTGTTTGTCGTCGAACTTCAGGAGCCTGTTTTAGATGTGGAAAGACCGACCATTTACTGAAAGACTGTCCATATCCTGATAATAAAGGAAAGGCTAGAAATGGTGCCAAACAACCTAATAATGGAGGACAAGTGTTTGCTTTGAACGCAAAGGATGCAGCAAACACACCAGGTATGACTCTTGATATTCCTCACATATGTGAACCTGTCATATTTGAATAATCTAGTAGTCTTACCATGCAAATTATGCTTGTTAGCTATTTACTAAGTGTGTCATGGTATCATAAATCGTTTAGGTACTGTTTCTGGTACTCTCGTGTTAGGAACTCGTGAAGTTCAAGTCTTATTTGATACTGGAGCAACACACTCCATAGTTTCTCAATCTTTTCTTAAACATCTAACGATGAGCCCAACATTATTAGAAAATACTTTGAATATTATGACTCCTATGAGAAACTTTGTTACAATCTCTCATGTGTATGAGGATTGTCCGATCCGAGTTGAATCGCTCATTCTTACAGCGGATCTGTTGCCCATGCAAATGGAAGATTTTGATATCATCTTGGGAATGGACTGGTTAACTCGGCATCATGTTACAATTGAGTGTCAGACTCGTCGCATTCTATTTGGAGATCCCCATCATCCTGAACTCATTTATCAGGGGACTAAACCTCGAAAAACTCTTCAAATTCAGCACTTAAGGCTCGCAAATCCCTACTGCACGGCTGTGCAGGATTCCTTGCTTCAGTTAAAACTTTATCTTCTGAGGAGCCTAGTATTTCTAATTATCCGGTTGTTTGTGATTTTCCCGATGTGTTACCTAAGGAGTTACCTGGACTTCCACCAGACCGCGAGGTGGAATTCACTATTGATCTTATTCCTGGTGCTGAGCCAATTTCCAAGGCACCTTACCGTATGACACCACTTGAACTCAAGGAACTGAAGGAGCAATTACAGGAGTTATTAGATCTTGGATTTATTAGACCAAGTGTCTCGCCTGGGGTGCACCGGTTTTATTTGTAAAGAAGAAAGATGGAACTATGAGGCTTTGTATTGACTATCGAGAATTAAATAAGATCACTATTCAAAATCGTTACCCTCTACCTCATATCGATGACTTATTTGACCAGCTTCAGGGCGCGAGGTGCTCTCAAAAATTGATTTGAGGTCTGGGTATCATCAGTTGAAGATTAAAGATTCTGACATCCCGAAATTAGCTTTTCGTACGCGATATGGTCACTATGAATTCTTAGTTATGCCGTTCGGGTTAACGAATGCCCCGGCTGTTTTCATGGACCTAATGAACCGAGTGTTCCATGACTATTTGGATAAGTTTGTCATTGTTTTATCGATGACATTCTGATATATTCTAAGAGTAAGGAAGAACATGAAGACCATCTTCGTATCGTGCTTGAAACTTTGCATAAAAAGAAGCTTTATGCTAAGTTTCAAAGTGTGAATTCTGGTTGAGTCAAGTAGCCTTTCTCGATCATATGGTCTCTGCAGATGGTATTATGGTGGACCCAGCGAAGATAGAGGCAATCACTAAATGGCCAAGACCTACTTCAGCCACAGAAGTCCGGAGTTTTCTTGGTCTTGCTGGTTACTATCGCAGATTTGTCGAAGGGTTCTCTGTTATTGGTTTACCCTTTACGCAACTTCTGAGGAAAGGGGTTAAGTACTCTTGGAATGATGAGCGGGAGAAAAGCTTCGAAGAGCTTAAGAAGAGATTGGTGTCTGCCCCGATTCTTACACTTCCATCGGGTACGGGTGGATACCAGATTTACAGTGATGCATCAAAGAAAGGGCTTGGATGTGTGTTGATGTAACACGGGAAGGTCATTGCTTACGCTTCATGACAGTTGAAACCTTATGAGGTTAATTATCCTACGCATGACCTTGAGCTTGCTGCTGTCATTTTCGCGTTAAAGATCTGGCGTCACTATCTGTATGGAGAGACTTGTGACATCTTTACCGATCATAAGAGTTTGAAGTATATCTTTACTCAAAAGGAGTTAAACATGAGACAAAGGAGATGGTTAGAGCTGTTGAAAGATTATGACGCTAACATTCAGTATCATCCAGGAAAGGCTAATGTGGTAGCTGATGCTCTTAGCCGTAAGAGTTCGGGAATGGTAGCCTCACTCCAGTTACAGCCTCAGATTATTACTGATCTTGATAAACTTGGTATTTGTCTACAGATTGGTAAGAATGATGGATACCTCGCTAGAATTCAGATTGAGCCAGACCTAGTATCTCGAATTAAGGATGCCCAGAAAGACGATGGTGAACTTTGGGCAATTGTACAGAATTTGGATGATGGCAAACAGTCAGAGTTTAGAGTAGATGAACATGGAGTAATCTGGTGTGGTAAACGTTTATGTGTGCCTAATGATTCTTCTCTTCGAGAATCGTTATTAGCTGAGGCACATAGCTCTCCATTCTCAATTCATCCTGGATCTACTAAGATGTATCGTGATCTTCATCAGAATTTCTGGTGGAATGGTATGAAAGAAGACGTGGCTAGATTTGTAGTAGATGTCTTACTTGTCAACAAGTTAAGATTGAGCATCAAAGAGCTAGCGGACTGCTTCAGCCACTACCTATTCCAGTATAGAAATGGATGATATTTCCATGGATTTCGTAACCGAGTTACCAAAAACATTCAAGAAGAATGATGCGATATGGGTTGTGGTAGACAGATTGTCAAAGTCCGCTCATTTTCTACCTATTCAGCAGGGATTCTCAGTTAGCAAACTATCTGAAGTGTTTACGCGAGAGATTATCAGACTTCATGGCACTCCAGTCTCTATTGTTTCTGATCGAGACTCGAGATTCACGTCCCGTTTTTGGAAGGGCTTACAAGCCTCAGGGGGTACTAAGTTGAGGTTTAGCACGGCATTTCATCCTCAAACTGACGGTCAGTCAGAGCGTACTATTCAGACACTCGAGGACATGCTTCGAGCATGTGCCCTAGAGTGGACTGGGATTGGGATGAATATTTATGTTTGATCGAGTTTGCCTACAATAATAGTTGGCAAGCTAGCATTGATATGGCACCCTTTGAGTTGTTATACGGTCGTAAATGTAGAGTGCCTATATGCTGGGAAGAGGTCGGTGAAAATATTATTGAAGGACCTGAGTTAGTACAAATTACCAATGAGAAAGTTGTCATTGCTAGAGAAAAGTTAAAAGAGGCCCAAAGTAGACAGAAAAGTTATACAGATCGACACTGTAACGCCCAGAAATTTCGATTTGAAGTGTCATGCGACTGGAGCGTCCAATCGCATGGAAGACATGCGATTGAAGCTCAAACGCACGACTGGAACTCAATCGTGCGACTGGAGTGTTCAATCGCATGGAGCCGGGACGACTGGAGGTCCAGTCGCATGGAGACCTCGGGCGACTGGACAGTAGTATTTAAGGAAGAGGGCAGCCCACACTCCTTCCCCATAGTCGCGAAACCAGAGAGAAAGAAGGAGACAGTTCGGTCCAGGCGGGTTCGTGAGCCAAGATCACCGTATAACAGGTCAAATTGAAGCTCTAACCGAAGAGGCTACTAAGGTGAGTTCTAAGACCCCTCTTTTACACGATTTTGAATGATTTTGGGGCTGGAACACATCTGAAACCCTATTTTTCGAGTTTTGGGTGTTTAACCCGTGTATGTAGGTATGTGTATGTGTATGGTACGTTTAGGGCTTGATTCTGGACTAGGATAGGCTGAGGTCGAGGTATGTTTCCCTATGGATTAGAGGGACTAATTTGAGCTCAAACAAGGTCTGGAAGAGTTTGGAAGCCGAATGTCGCGGCTGCTGTTCGTGATGAACTCCAGTCGCTGCCCAGTTAGGGCTATGCGACTGAAGGGCCAGTCGCACGACTGAGGGAAAACTGATGTTAAATTGTACGATTGAGGCTCAGTCGTACGAATGGGGCTCAATCGCCCGACAGGCCATGCGATTGAGGGATTCAGTCGCATAGGCCCATTCGCATAGTAGTTCAATCGCACGGTTGAGAGTTCAGTCGCATAGAAGCCCATACGTATAGTGTTCAGTCGCACGATAGGGAGTCCATTCGTATGGTTGGATGTTCATCCGCATGGATACTCATCCGCATTGGTCCAATCGCACAGTGTTCAGTCGCATGGAGGTTATGCGACTGAAGGGTGCCCAATCGCCCAAGTAGGGCTGTTGTGTACGAGGAGGGACATAGTGTAATTACTGGCCTTCGAGAAGAGAGCTAGTGTAGGTAATGATGTGATAGCTCCCATAGGTATACGTGTGATAACTATCGAGGCTTAGAAGTTACGTGGGACACGATGATGATAGTAATTGCATGTACATGTATGATGTATGTATTTTAAGTATGATGTAGCCTTATATGATGGTAATGACTGATGACTTGTAAGTGTCGATGTTCCTTGATTCGATGTATGTTTATCTTTCCGTATCTTTACGTGAATTGTTTATGAACGAATGAAAAGTATTAATAACGTAAAGTGAAAGATAATGAAAGAGGAATGTAACGAATGAGTGCATGCATTAATGAACGAACGAACGAACGTAAAGCTAATGAGCGTACGTATGAGATGAGCGACTCTGTGTTGCAGCAAACTTAGTGGTTACCCACTTCGGTGGGGGTGTTGTTACCCACTTCGGTGGGGGTGATGTTACCCGAGTTATGTTTAATTTCGGGGTGTGGCCTAAAGCTAAGCATAGTTATAAGGTGAGCGACTTTGTGTCGCAACAGACTCGGATAGAGTTCAATCTTTGTGATTGACTCGTATGGGATCTTTGTCGCGTATCCCGGTGCTGTGTCAGTCTACGGACATGAGTCGGGGGTTTGTGAGCAGGCCCCGGCACAGCATCAGCTTTCGAGCATGAGTCGGGGATATTGCATGAGACAGGATCTAGTTGGATGAGTAGAGGATCGCATGCTCGGTACTGTGTCAGTCTTCGGACATGAGTCGGGGTTTGTGAGCAGGCCCCGGCACAGTATCGGTCTTCAGACATGAGTCGGGAGTAGTGCGTGAGAGTGAGATAAGACGAATGAGGAATGTATCGCGTGCTCCGGTACTGTGTCAGTCTTCGGACATGAGTCGGGGGTTTGTGAGCAGGCCCCGGCACAGTATCAGTCTTCGGACATGAGTCGGGAGTAGTGAGTGAGAGTGAGATAAGACGAATGAGGAATGTATCGCGTGCTCCAGTACTGTGTCAGTCTTCGGACATGAGTCGGGGGTTTGTGAGCGGGCCCCGGCACAGTATCAGTCTTCGGACATGAGTCGAGAGTATCGCGTGAATTGATGAATGAGAGAGATGATTGTGAAAGAAAGAAGTAATGAACGTACGAATGAATGAAATGAACGTAAGAATGAACATAATGTACGTACGGATGAATGTAACGAATGTATGAATGAAAGTAAGAAACGTATGAACGAAAGAAAGAGTTAAGAAAGAACGTGAACGTAAACGATGAACGGTACACGAACTAAAGCTAGAGAATGAATGATGAAGATAATAATAATATTATCTACGTGTACATATGTTGTATGATCGTATGTATGTAAGAACGGTTTTGATGGAAAGTAAAGTATGTTTTTAATATAAACTAGAACTCACTCAGCAACGCTGACTTTGATGTGTTTCCAGTTGACAGGTAGTGTTGCTGAGGATGGCACGAGACGACTACTCAGTTGATGAGGCTGGCATCCATATTTTGACATGTCATTGTATTTAGAGATGAAAACGAATATTGTAATGTTATGAAATGACATGTTTTTGTTATAAATGAAAGTTTTAAATTCCGTTGCGAAATAGATGAACGATTTAAAATATTTATGTGCGATGAATGACCAACTATGAGGTGCCCGGGAACGGGGCCTTACAGACACCGTTGACCTTTGGAGTTTAAGATCGGTGACAAAGTATTCCTGAAGGTTCTCCTTGCAAAGGCGTACGACGTTTTGGTCTTAAAGGGAAACTTAGTCCACGGTTTATCGGACCATTTGAAATACTAGAAAGAGTTGGTGAGGTCTCGTATCGTTTGGCTTTACCGCCTCAACTGTCACATGTGCATAATGTCTTTCATGTATCTCCTTTAAGGGGAAACAATTATCACCCTATTCACGTGGTTAACTATCCGCTTTATCTAATTCGTGAAGACTTATCGTTCGAAGAGGAACCCGAGGCCATACTTGACCGACAAGAACGCATTATGCGTAAGAAAACTATACCTTTTGTTAAGGTATTATAAAAAAACCATTCTGAACGCGAAGCTACATGGGAGATGGAAGATACAATCCGTTCCCAATATCCGAATCTTTTTACAGCTTAGTACTTGGTTTTTATTAATATATTTCTTGATATATTTGGCTTTACGCTATAAAGATATCAGTTATTATGTTCTGACATCAGACTATCTGTTACATGTTTCTATTTTTCTGATTAGCTCCGTCTCTGCATCTAAATGATTATGAGTTACCTCATTCACTCGTTGATTCTTTATCATTCCGTGTACGTTATGTCATATCTTGGTTCGGTCTGCGTATAGCAATTCGTGGACGAAATTGTTTTAAGGGGGGTAGAATTATAATACCCATAATAATAATAATAATAACAATAATAATAATAAAAGTAATAATAATAATAATAGTTCAGGGGGCATTGTGCCATTTTGGAAACTTAAGTTATTAAGTTTGCGCATAAAACGACAAAAGACTATTCTACAGGGACAGGATGTGTAATTTTGTTTTTTTTAACCCAAACCGCCTCCCCTTTTTCCCCGTTTTTCCGATCACCTTCGCCGGCCACACACCGGCGGCCTCCGGCGACCCCCCAAAACGCATTTTAACTCAAAATTCGAACCCCACAAGGCACCAAAATGATTGTGGCAAAGGTTCCATCCATAATGCGCGACATAATTGAGATAAAGCAGTCTGGATTACAGCTCACACCAACCCACGATCTTCGGTCCTTTTTCCAGCCACAAATCGCACTAAACAACAATAATAATTAAATTAACTCGAATTAATCAATCATATATCCATTACTAATCTGTCTATACTCTCAAACCGACTTGCAATCCACACAAAATCCCAATTCGATTATCTTTCTGTCGCGGACCTGCAACTATATCAAAACCCCTTTTCCGAACGATTTAAACCAAAATTACCTTAGGGCTTTGCATCAAGAACACCAGTTGAAGTTCCACACGAAATTAATTGGATTATAGTCATCGTTTGGGCACCTAACGGTGCCACGATTAGTCGCGACTTCATCCTCTGTTCTATCATCTTACATCAATTCAGGTAATTAAACTCTTACACACTCGGTTTCATTCAAGGATCAAAAGCCCTATGCTTAATATAGTTAACATAATCGATTCGTGGTCAATTGATTCGAATCGAAAACTAGGGTTCTTGGATTTGGGGGAAATGGGTTAAGAAAGTTTAAAACTAAATGGAACCAAGTGATACCGCGGCTGAGGCCTTTGGTTCACTGGTTCCACACACGTTTGCAATTCAGAAGGTCCCGGGTTCGAACCCGGGCACCCTCACCTATTTTTTAAGGCTTTTTCAGCCTAAAAAAATTATGTAAAATTTCTAAAATTTTAGGATTCATTTTTATAAATCTCGTTTATTTTACAAGTTATCTGATTATTTTCTATAAATTTATTTATTTAAAACCTTAACAATTTTTATAAATAATGTTAACAAACGCCGTATTTTACAGCCAACTTACAGAGGCCATAATGTTTTCATAACAGATTCAAATCAATTAAACCTTATGTCCATGACAAAGTTCGTCGAAAGAGGAATCCGTTGATATATAAACATCGAAAAACTCATTCGTTTAGACCTCTAAACAGTCGTTTTTGTAACAGCTAGTAGTTCTGCGCAGCTGTAAAGATCCACGTTTTTCTCATATTTCAGTAATCCAAATCAGAAAATTTTCTAAACGAAAGTTGTTTAGAAATCACTAATCTAGTAAACTGGAGATATTCAGTATTTTTAAACGTCGTTTAGTATTTTAACGAGTGCGAACAGACAGGGGCAGAACTGGAACTTTTCCAATCTGAAATAAGAAAATCCAGACTATAATTTGAATTACAATATCGTAGGTTCTCGCGGCGTTAACCGAGCCTAGACCTTGTTTCTGATTATTGTCGTTCGTTTGTAAGGTACGGATTCTGTTTCTTTGTTATCATAAGTATTTACTTTTGTTTCCGTTACTTTGTAGTACGGATTCCTGATTCCCGTCTCGTATTTGATTTCCGTTCATCTCTAGTTTTGATTCCTGTCATACATAGATAATTTGCTTTTGCTTCTGTTATAAGTAGCTTGACTACTATATATTTCTGAATTTGTTACCCGAGCTCTCCTGATCTTGGGGGTGACCAAGACGCGTTATTGCGGCATCGATAACGTGGCACCAACCGTGGCGGTGAGCTGAGATCACGGCGTCTCTAAAGAGGACTCTGAAATTATGTCTTGTTATATTATATTCCTCAGAGGTGTATGGATCAATCCTAGGTTAGTCCTGTTATTTCCTGATGGATGGTTACACACCATTCCATTCAGGACTCTGGTGAATGGTTTGTATGTCTGCCCATACTCCATTTCACATTGGTTCATGGGCTCGCTACCTGTGTTCCCTCTGTTCAGTTATTACATGATATGATTATTAGCTCGGGGTATGTTCTATCTGATATATGTCTTATGCCGTTATGTTCTATTTGATATATATATCTTACGATCTTTGATTCTCCGTTATCACCATGTCTGTTTATTTTTTATATCTGCCAATTCTTTGATTATCATCATGTCAGTTATTTTTGATATCTGCCAATTCTTTGACTATCATCATGTCTGTTTATTTTTGTTATCCGCTATTCCGTTCACTGAGCGTTATGCTCAGGCGTGCTTTTGTTTTCATGCACGTCAGGTCAGCAGGGTAATCCGGGAAACCAGTGAAGAGTGAATTGAAGACCAAGATTATCTGTTACTTTAATTGATGTATTGAACATCTTAATTAGGTTCTTCGGATTATTTAGTGTGTTTGAAGTTATTTCGTCTGACCGTTTCTGTAATATCATGGATTTGGTTTTTGATTTGATATCCGTATTAGTGACACGTCAGCCTTGTCGGGTTGGCGTGTTACAGCCTAAAACACCCCAAAAACTCATCATCGTTTCCCAACGTTTCATGTGTCAAACCCTAAAGATTTAGTTTGCCGATAACTTTCGTATTTCACCGGTAAACAAACGTCAATCACAGTAGTATACTCATCTTTCATCATAAGTTTCCTTTGAAATTAAATTTCGGGACGAAATTTCCGAAAGTAGGAGAGACTGTAACATCTCGTATTTTACGTTAATTAAAAATTTAAAGGCGTTTAATATTACGAGGACCATTGTGGTCATTTATGAAACTCACGGGTAATTTGCGTGATTAACGTTTTTTTAATGTTAAATAAATAATAATAATAATAGTAATAATAATAATAATAATAATGATAATAATAATAATAATAATAATAATAATAATAATAATAATAATAATAATAATAATAATAATAATAATAATAATAATAATAAAATCCAGGGGGGTTTTTGTCATTTCTGAAACTTTAAAAGAAACTTTTATACATAAAATAATAACAAATGAAACCGCAGGGACCATTTGTGTAATTTTTAAATTTTCAAAATCAACCCCGCCCACCCTCGTATTTCCGGCCAGAATTCCGGCCACCGCCGGCCGAGCTCCGACGAGCTCCAAAAAACACAAAATTATTTGAATTTGAAACACAAAACCGGTTCAAATCAATTCGTGGACCCAATTCGAACTGTAAAGCACATTTAAAGTGCGTTTAATCATCCAATATACAGCTCACAACACCACTTAATTTTCGAATGCGATCACAGCTCAAAAACCCGCTCAAATGTTAATAAGAATCAATTAAATCTACTAAACAATCCTATATATATTCCCAATCGAACTCAATTTCCAATTGCACATAAAACAAACAAAAACACCTCGTTTGATTTCTCTCTACGCCGCGACCTGTTCTTCATCTGTTCTTGTCAAATTGGGTCTCCAATCAGGTAATTAAAAGCATCAATATGCTCGATTTTAGATGGGGATCAAAAGCCCCATGATTATTTGCATTAACATCATCGATTTGATCTTCAATTTGGATCAAATCGAATTAGGGTTCTATCGATTTTGGGGAGTTTCTGAAATTGTGTTTAAAAGATTTAAAAACCATTCACTACCGCGGTTGTATGCCTGGTTCATCGGTTCTGTGCTTGCATTCAACCCTTGAGGTCCTGGGTTCGACCCCGAGCACCCTCAACCTATTTTTTTAAGCTTTTTCAGCTTTTAAAAAAATTATAATAAAATTCTAAAAATTATAAAAATCAATTTATAAACTTTGTTTATTTTGAAGTTATCCAATTATTTTCTGTAAAATTATTTCTTTGAAACACTTTAATTTTTATATAAAATATCAATTAACAAATATTATAATTAGTTTATTTTTATAAAAATAAACTTTAAATAGTTGAAATCACTAAATTATTATTAGTCATTACGTTATCTTTAATTATAGATTAATTATGTCAATTATGAAATTTTATTTACATTTTATAAATTTAATCATTTATAAGAATTTAATTTCTTATAAATTATTATAAAATGGATTAATTAAGCTTTCTTTTATTGTATAAAATATATATGATCTTGATAACTAATCTTATTTATAAAAAACCCCAAATTTCATCTAAAACCCTAGTTTCCCGTTAAAACGTTAAGCTTAATATAAACATACTTAAATCTCGTCAATATATATATATATATATATTCTTAGGTATCTCATGAAGGACTATGCCGAAACGACGCTTAAGATTATTTCTTATTAATCATCCAATATATACTTATTTGATCAAGTGAGTATTTCTATACCCCTATTTCTTATTTTCACACTTTGGGGTGAAACATGTTAACTTATATCATTGCACTTATAAACTTATTCGAGACTTGTAAACTTATGGCAATTTACTTGTGAGTTGTGGTTAGTTGAACTTTTGTGGTTACCATGTTATGGCGTTATATGTACAATCATTAACTATGCTAGCCCAGCGAAGTCATAGATCTATGGGACAGACAACCTATTTGGTGGCCCTAGTGTCGTATTCTTGAGCACTATGGGATCAAATACACTTAGCTGATCGTATTACTTTAACATTAATAAATATTAACATTGTTTGATACTTGTAAAACTTTGTCGACGTTTGATTGTTGCATTGTTCATAACATCCCTAATCACTTTATTCACTAATTTACAACTTGAATTGTCATCTTTTATATACTTATGTATTGAAAACTGTGGAATGCTCACCAACATTTTTATGTTGACCTTTTATTTTAACATGTTTCAGGAAATACTTAAGTTTGAATTTCTACGCTTTAAAGCTTACACATCTAGGAATGGACCTAGATAAATAAATGAAATAAAATGACATGTTATGCTTATTTTAAATTCTTTGAGACTTATGATTGTAATGATACAATTGGAACTTATGACTAATATATTTGGATTTAATAAATAGCGTTATGTGGCTATGAACGATCTTAACTCTCATACCTCGACGATTCCGTCGTCAAGGTTGGGGTGTGACTATAACCTTGCATTTTCTTCAATTTTCTTCATCATATCATTCTTCTCTGCTTTATCACGTTCTAACTCCGCTACTTTTTCTTTCAACTTTTGCACCTATAATAAATAAATTAGCACGTCACACTCATAACACATTAGTACCAAATACATTAACTCTTATTTTATACAAACAAATAAAGCTTAATATAAAATACTTCATTCAAGTAAATTGTGTGTTTGTGCCAAATGATTCATCTTGACTCATTTTTATATTTTCTATTACTCAGCTTGACCAATTAACACAAATTAAAAAAGTACTTTGCCCAAACTAACCTAAGTTATTAGAATTAGTCCCATAATGACTCATAATATAATGAGTGGCTTTGTTTTGCCAAGTCTACCCATATCCATGTAAATAATTTCCAGATCAACCCAAGTAAAAACAAATAGGTTAGGATTGTCACCTCTAGTTGTTACTAATTCATGCAAACACTCATTTTTCCATACAACAATTTAATATGTGTAAATACTACTTGCTACTACGATGAATTATTGATATCACAATAAATATACTTTTTCGTTATTAAAATACATCGAATTTCTATCACTAAAAGAGAATACAAACCTCATCACTTCTCCCAGGTGGATCACTGCTAGGCATGGATGGTGTACCATTTAGCACCACATACGGGTCACAAGTGTTGCCAGTCCCGTACAATCTACCCTTTTTATTTCCCCCACTAGTTTGTGACCACAATTCCACATCAAGTTCAGGGTGTAAGGTATCATCCTCTCCATACCTCTCAACAACACACTCCTTATATTTATTCTAAAATAAGAAAAAATTAGTGCGTAAATATTTTATAGTTTGCATATATAAATAAGTACAAGTGTTTAAAGTTTACATGTTAGGAAATAATACAAAATACACACTGAACAAAACAATTAAAGACAGTGCATTGGCTTCAAAAGATCCACTAAGTTTTGTATGCAATAGTACATGCGGGTTAATATAATACGGTTAAATAAGCAATATAACCTAAAGTTTTAACCATATTATATTAAAAGCTTTAGTAAAAAAATATAACTACAAAGTAAAGAAGACTTACTATAGTTTCACCCGCCCTCGAGTCAACCCAATTCATGTTATGCTCATGAATGTTCTCTTCCACATCACCGGCTTCTCCCAAATAATCTCCTATAGACCCACTACCTGTCAATCTGTCTAGGGGTCTTGACCCTTTCTTTGCATGGGTTTGCATCCAGAATTCATCAAGCGTAGCACGTCGCTTCAATGTCTTATCCTAAATAATTCATATTCAAATTAGAAGAAAAATATTATTATTAAAGAAACATATATAGAACATTAATCATATTAAGAAAAATGATTGAACAATATATAATATATTAATTTATCAAGATGAACGGAAAAGTAATAACATATATAACACCATGATGGGGTAAGCCTATAACGAGGATTAATGGGTCATATGTACCCATGCGTGACTGTCGATCACTATGTTGACTAAGATTTTACCACCACTGGTGATTATATACCTTAACCATGTTTTATCATGTATCATTATGACTAACCAAGTTTGGACTATATCACCTATGTTTGACCTAATACATCATATTATGTTATAAGTGTCATTATAAGTCATAATGGTTTATACTAAATCATAATATACCATATGCACCTACTTATTGAGTATTTGAAATTGGATTTTTCGAATAAATTTAAAAAAAAATTATTTGATTAATTATTTCCTTTTCCAAACATGAATTGAGTAATCGAAATTTCATTCGAATACGAATTTTGTTTGAAATTTCATATTAGATTCGATTTGAATTCGACTTATCTTTTTCGAATTCAAATTGAATTCGAATGTTGTTTGGAAAATTAAAAGTTCAACTTAATCGATTCGATTAACTTGAATTTGGTTCGATTCGATGAACACCCTTACAACTAATTTTTCATTAGTTAATCATGATTAACCGAAATCAAAGCTAAATTACTGTATTATACCATCATTGTCCATTATTGACGAATATTGACCCTAATTGATCATCACTAACTATTATTTACCCTAACTGATTATCATTAACCATTATTGACCTCCGTTGACTATATAATATTTGCACTATCTAACCCTAATTCATCACAATTGATCCTAAATGATTTATTATTAATTCTTCATAAGTACATTCACATTTAGTTAACTCGATGGAACGTCGAAGCTAGCCAGCTTTGAAGTAACAGGAATTAGGTAAGAAGCAAGGACCGATTGGACAGTTATACATGACTAACTACGAGTGTAAGTTTTTTAATAACTTATAGCGAGTCTTGCAACTTAATGAGTCGTATTAGTTCTTGAGGGGTATAATAGTTTTTAATAGGTGACGATGAGTCTCGCTTAATCATATTTAGTATTAATTATTACGTTTGATGAATTATGTCAATAGGTAATCAAAACTCACTTTCTTATATATTTACTATAATTTTTATTAACTATTGTGTTTATTTATTTAGAGATGTTATATATCTCTTGATTTCATGAGAAATTTTACAAAGGTGTGACTTATTTAGTTTTTAAAAACTTATTTCTTGATTCTAATATGGCTTTCTCTATAAATTTTAACTAATTTATGTTCAACTATCCTAAATATCTATTTTCTTAATTTGCTAAGAATTTTGCTACGGATCTTGCTACGGGTATTAATATTTATCATGTATCATTTTCCTAGATTTAAGTTTTGCTACGGATTTTACTATGGATTATTTTTATGATATTTTTATCATTATAGAAAATCATATATTTCACTTTTCCTACGAAATTTACTACGGATTTTATTAAATTATTTTTTTTAATGTTTATTCTTTAGTCTTGCTATGGATTTTGCTACGGGTGTTGCTAAACTATTTTTAGTTATTCTTTTTCAACATTTATCTATTGAATTTGCTACGAATTTGCTATGAATTTAACTAAATCATTTTTAATAAATTTATTTTAAAACTTTTGCTATGAATTTTCTTACAGATTTGCTATGAACACATTTTGCTATAGTTTATCTGAAGGCAAACCGTAGCAACATGTATTCGTAGCAAACCCGTAGCTAATCTGTATCAAATTTGCTACAGAATTTTTCCATAGTAAAAATCCGTAGGAGATGCTTGTTTGTGTAGTAGTACTAATTTTGTTTCTTATAAAAGAAATTGAGACTTGAGAGGACCAAATTATTATATCTAGAAGAACATTAGTTGTAAAGATAATTAACTATTAGACTTAAGTTGTTGAAGTGACTGTCTTCATATGCATCAAGATTCATATTATTATGTAGTGTTTTAGTAACATTGAGAGCTTTTTATAGGGAAACTCGCGAGAACCGATAAGTACATGTAAAATGTAATTTGTTTTAATGTTTAAGATGCTAAAGATATAAAACTAATGAAAGTTAGATCAAGCGTCATCGAATTTATTTATGTGATGTCCATAGAAAAAAGTATACATCACTCAGGCCATCTTTAGTGGTAGTGAGACAACACACACTAACGATGCTAAGGTACGTTGAAGGGTGTGACGAAGACAAAAAGAAAACCAGAAGGGATGCGGCGTTGGCTTCTGATGTGGTGTGTGCAAAGTGGTGCGGTAATACACTGCCTAAGCGTGACATGGTGTGACGTGTCACACCCCGACCGACGACGGAATCATCGAAGCGGACGAGGGGATGATTGATTGTTCATAACACATGGTCGTCTAATAGTGGAGATAATATTAAAATCAGATTACAAGATAGCATGAGTTTAACATATGCAAATACAACAGTTGAAGTCACAAAAGATATTTATTTTTTTAACTAAGTCCAAAAGTCCTAATTGTAAGCTTGCAGATAATCCAACTATGCAGCATGTCCTGAAATCATGTGAGAAAATAAAGTCAGCTAACGACTTAGCTGATGAGTAATCACAGTTTGATATACATAAAGATTGATTGTTTGATTGAGAAATAATCCAATTCTCAAGGTAATGTTAAGACTTATAATGCAATAGCGGAGCATATAGATAAACCGACACAATATAAACCCCTTGACTTGACATTTTGCATTTAACAGACTTGCACATATACACCATAGATTGACTATCTGCCTCCGGCACAATCACCACTCGACTATTCATGTGGGGTGGGTTATCCAAACCAGTAGATCTACCATTGATACCAAAATTGATTGATTGATTGTATTAGGGTTCCTACTGCCGTTCAGTTTATCGTAGTATGTTCCACATAGTTGCAAGTAATAACATAACCTGTCTTGAATTGAATTTAGAATGAAATAACAATAGAATATCATGATTGAATATTGTATCACATGACTTCCCCCAAATAAGAAATAATAAAAAGGGGCTATGAATACTCACCTGGATTGATGAATCGAGGTTGATTTAAGCGGTTTAGACACCTAGGAAACCCTCAAGGTAAACCTAAGGAAATGGTGCTTCGAGAGTTAAAATCATAATGAATTTGTAAATCAGAATAAGGTTTAGAGGTTCAAGTCGGATTTGGGTTTTGTTTAACAGTTTGAAAAAGATGTTTGCTAAATTTGAATAACTTTGTTTATAAAGATTAGGTTTAACAAGTAATTCATATTTTCAGAAATTAATAGTATTAAAACTATTAAATAGAACACTTGTTTTATTTGTTTGATTATTAATGTAAAAATAAATATTTAGATTATTAATTAAGTAATAGTTATTTTAAAATAATAAATAATTAATAGTGCATCAAGTATATGGAATAATAAGAGAACGAGAAAAGATACCACCAAAAAAAACTTCAGACGATCCTCAACATCTTGCGTCTTGAATAAAACGGCAAGGCAATTGATTGAATGAAACAATATTTGTATCTCACAACTCTTTAATCTCTATTTGTTTTGAGATATGATGTTTTTATGATGGGATGATCATCATCAACCAAAGACACACATATTTATAGTTCTTCATATCAAATGTGCATCACACAAATGTGATGATTAACCTACTCCACTCAATTATCATGTCCACCAACTATGATAATGATTAACTTACTCCACTCAATGAAATAATGAGAAACCATTATGGAGGAGACTTTATTTGGTGGATTCAATTGTGGTGAGTTCCCACAATATATATATATATTTACTACATTTAATTAAGTTTGTGAAACTTATTAAATAATTTGAGGAATTTGATAAACGTCATAAGGGTTTCATACAATTCATTAAACCAACAATAAAAGCAAAAACGGGATTGTTTCATTGATAATCGCCCAAACAGGTTCGGTTTCACAATTCAAAACGGGTCAAATGTCACAGTCTCCCCTGCTTTAGGAAATTTCATCCCGAAATTTAATCACGAGGAGGCTGATGTGAAAAGTTGAGGGTACTTCGATTTCATTTGGTCTTCACGTTCCCAGGTGAATTCTGGGCCCTGTTTAGATTCCCAGTGGACTTTGACAATGGGTATCCGGCTATGCTTGAGTGTTTTGACTTCTCGATCTATAATTTACACAGGATTCTCGATAAAGTGCATGGATTCATCTATGCGAACTTCATCGAGTGGAATGTGGAGCTTTTCATCGGCAAGACATTTCTTAAGGTTGGACACGTGAAAAGTAGGATGAACATGGGTGAGTTCTTGAGGTAGTTCAAGCTTGTAAGCAACCTGCCTAATGCGCTCGACAATTTGAAAGGACCCACATAACGAGGCGCTAGTTTCCCTTTCTTTCCAAAACCGATCACTCCCTTCCAGGGTGACACCTTAAGGAGTACGAGTTCACCAACTTTGTATTCCATGGGCTTATGTCTTTTATTAGCATAATGCTTTTGACGATTTCTAGCAGCGACCAAGTTATCACAGATCTTATGAATTTTGTCGGTTGTTTCTTGTATCAATTCCGGACCAGTAATCTATGATTCACCAACTTCAGACCGACAGATGGGAGATCGACACTTTCGGCCATACAAGGCCTCAAATGGTGTCATCTGGATGCTGGTATGGTAACTGTTATTGTAAGAGAATTCGATCAACGGAAGATGAGAATCCCACGATCCACTGAAATCAATAACACAAGCCCGGAGCATATCCTCGAGGGTTTGTATTATTCTTTCAGTCTGACCGTCGGTTTGTGGGTGATAAGCTGTGCTAAGGTTCAGTTGAGTTCCGAGAGCTGATTGGAGACTTTTCCAGAAACGAGAGATGAAGCGACCATCGCGATCAGAGATAATATCTAAAGGTACACCATGCCGACTGACTATTTCATTAATGTAAATACGAGCCAATTTCTCGACTTGGTACTCCTCACGAATTGGTATGAAATGAGCCGACTTAGTCAATCGATCAACGATAATGTAACATCCGGTTTCTAAATCCGGACTTGTAAATTATATTATAGTTATAATTAATTAAATTAAGTTGAGTTGTTTGAGTGTTTAAGTGTTCAGTCGTATAAGTCATATGCGAATGAACTTCAGTCGCACCCCTTATGTGCGATTGAGGCTCAGTCGTACGAATAGTAGGAGCATGAGCTTCAGTCGCACGATTCAGTCATGCGAATGGTTCAGTCGTACGATTGGAAGTAAGGCGGTTAAGTTGTAAGTATGGATAAGTAAGGTGGTGTAGAAGGTTAAAAACAGACTTCTGTCTGTATTACCTTCAATCTCTTATTCGCTTTACACCTAAACACCCCTGTTCTTGCCAATTGACTAGGCGAAACTCCGTTTTGGTAAGTTTTGAACATCACGGATCAATCCGGGGATGTTATAAGCTGTGGGTATGATTGAATTTGATCCAATAACCTGTTTAAAACAGTAAATTGGTCTGGTTTCTTTCTGAATTTAAAATCCAGGAATTCGGATCCAAGTTTTTGTGAAGTTTTGATGAAATAATGATCCGAAACCATTATAAACGATGTGTATAAGATCTGTTTTGAATATGGTATGATTTGTATGGCTAAAACTCAAATTTGAGTGAGTTTGGATCAAAAAAACGTCAAGAACACAGCTGTTGATTCGTTTCAGGCGAATGGGCTCAATCGCATGACTCAATCGCACGAATGAGAGTCTAGTCGTATGACTGAGTGCGAATGGAGGTTCAGTCATGCGATTGGAACCCAGTCGCCTGGTTGGAAGTCCGAATGAAGACGAGCGAATACTAGATACGAATGAGAACTCAATCGTGCGAATGAATCGCTAGTCGTACGACTGAAGGTTCAGTCGCACGGTTCATTCGCATAGGTCCAGTCGCATGATTGCTCATTCGCATAAGTGTTCAATCGCATGAGGGCCCTGTTTGAGAATAAGTTTACCGAATCAGGGTTTATTGCTTTTGATATACCTTGATTAGAGGAAGGACTAGTTACCTTGTGTACGTGGATTGTGTAGACTGTGGTGAGGAAATTGATAAGGTGAGTTCTAAGCCCTTTTCAAATGTTTGGTTTTAACATTCGAGCTAGCACACATACAATGATGAATAAATTGAATGTTTTAGTACCAGAATTGTGATAGTGATGTTGATATATATTTCTAACAGTCTGCAAAGCTGTTAGGGGGAAAGTGGGGATAATAAATGATTACCTGAATATTGTTAATCATTACGTGATGGTAATGATTGCAGTAGGTTAGGTAGAATGTAAAAGATAGTCATCTGAACATCGTTAATCATTATGTGATGGTAATGATTCCAATGGGTCAGATGGGGTGTGATGATTAATGAAAATATGTTAAAACTGGTGCTAAAAGAAAGAATGTGTGGGTGTAAATGAATGTGATAATATTGGCAATAACTAAGAGAAATGTTTTTGAAATGGTAATGTGATGTAAATCTCAACAGGCCAGTTAGGGTAAGATGCCTGGGTGTGAAACTGTACAGTTTGATAGGAGTGATGACTATCACTCAGCTTTGTGAATATCTTGTGGTGACGACCCTAGATGATTATTTGGCATCCTACTGGATGAGAGATAGAAACTGGTAGTTGCTAGATGTGGGCAACCGACGTTTCTGGGTGTAGTAACTGGTAGTTGCTGGATGTGGGCAACCGATGTTACTGAGTATGAGAAACTGGTAGTTGCTAGATGTGGGCAACCGACGTTTCTGGGTGTAGTAACTGGTAGTTGCTGGATGTGGGCAACCGACGTTACTGGGTATGGGGAACTGGTAGTTGCTAGATGTGGGCAACCGACGTTCGATGGGATAGGTCCAGTGGGACAAAGTAATGATAAAAGTTGAATTTATAATATTGCTAATATAAATATAGCTTTTGTGTGTGTAAAGATATTGTCATTGTTTTAATGAAAATTTGAACTCACCAGTTTATCTGATGTTTTGAGTATGTTGTGTGCTAGGTAAGGAGGGATCCTCTGATAATAGAGGAAAGCAAGTATGAGCCGATGAGGATGCTATCCCGGAGCAACTGCTGGCATAGGATTTAGGGCTTGTTAATAATGTAAATAGGGCGATGTATAATTAAATACAATCATGTGTAAAATATTTTAAAAAGTTGGGTAAATATATATAGTGTTTAAAGTCTTCCGCTGTAAATAGAAAGCTCTGATTTGTGTTTAAAAATATTAATCCAACTGCGTGACGTGCCTCCGGTGCCCTGCCGGGTTTAGGGCGTCACAGGTTGGTATCAGAGCAGTAGTTAAAGGGATCTAGTGTCATAATAACTAGACTTTAACTAGAAAATAGATATGCCAGTAGGGATAGCTAGATAGAATAGTTTATTAAAACAAGAAAAGGTGATGAGACTATCATGAGAAGGAATAACGAGAATAGTACAAGTAAAGTAAACAATTAATAGTACTTGGCCAACATTATTAATAATTACTTTACTTATAGTATTCTGGTTATATACTTACATGTGGGTACCAAATAATCCCGATCTCGTTTTAATAGGTTATGGCTGATAGGGGGAGTGAAAGAATGCAAGGTGGAACCTCGGAAAGAAATGTTGATGAGAGCACCGAGGTGCTTAGTATGATGAGGCAGCAATTCCGTGATGCAATTGCTGAGTAGGTTCGTAAAGCCTTGAATGTAGCTAGACCTGATGGAAGTAGGAATGTTGATAAAGCTGAAGGGTCTAGCGAGAAAAAGGGAGTTACGTATAGTCAGTTTAAAGAATGTAATCCTCCACGATTTTCTGGGGCTATGGATGTGGTAGCCACTTATAAATGGTTTCGTGAAATGGAAGCTATGATCAAGTTGAGTAAGTGTAGGGAGGATCAGAAGGTAAAGTTTGCAGCCCACTCGTTTGTAGGTGAGGCTCTGTATTGGTGGGATACGATTATCCAGATGTTAGGCGATGAGACCACTGACAAAATGTTATGGCCTGAATTTAGAAAGTTAGTATCGGATAAGTTTTGTCCGAAAGGCGAGATGGATCGAATATAAATGAGTTTCCTGCAGTTTCAGGCGGGTAATATGTCTCATAGGGAATACACGTCTAAGTTTGAGGAGATGGCGCGGTTGGTGCCTCATTTGGTAGTTCCTGAAGAAAAGAAGATTTTGAGGTATACACAGGGGTTGCCTCAAGAAGTCAGAAAGTTGGTTAGATCATCTGCTCCGAGTAGTTACCAGTTGACGGTAAACTTAGCTGCAGATATGTATCAAGAAGTTTATGGTAGTAATGTTGCTCCTGATGGAAGTAAAAGGAGGCGTGAAGAACCTGCAGTACAAAGAAGATTTGAGAATCCAAGTTTTCAGAAGAAGGGTAAGTTTGGAAGGGGTCAATTCCAAAAGAATGTCGGAAATGAGCTGTCACGTTGCCGGAAATGTGGCAGGCTACATAAGGGTGAATGCATGATTGGTAATAGAACTTGTTTTAAATGTGGAAGGTTAGGACATTATGCTAATGAATGTAATGAAAGCCCTCGTAGATGTTATGAGTGTGGAGAAACGGGGCATATTCGTAGTGAATGTCCAAGATTAACCGTTAGAAAGCCTGAGCCGGTTAGATCGATGAAAGGGTCAGGAGAAGGGTCGAGTGTGGCTAAGGGGCGAGCATATTCTATGTCAGCTAGTGAGGCTAAAGCGTTGCCAGATGTAGTTTCAGGTATGTTTCTAGTGAATGGAATTCCAGCTAATGTGTTATTTGATTCTGGTGCAAGTGGAAGTTTTGTATCTATTGATTTTTGCCCTATGCTTGCATGTGAAGTTCGACCATTAGAGATAGCTTTTGTAGTTGAAACTGCTAATGATAGATCTGTGATGATTAGTAGTATGATTGATGGTTGTTATATTGAATTAGACGGATATAGATTACCTGTTAAACTATATCCTATGGTGTTAGGAGGATTTGATGCAGTTTTGGGTATGGATTGGTTGGCAAACCATGAAGCCCATATTGTATGTAATAAGAAGTTAATTCAATTAAGAGCACCAGATGGGAAAACGATTAATGTATATGGTGATAAAGAGGAGTCAACTGTGAAAATAATATCTATGATGAAAGCTGATAAGTTAATGAGTCGCGGGTGTGTATCTTATTTGATATATGTAATTGATTCCCAAAAGCCTGTAAGAAAGATAGAAGACATTCTTGTGGTTAGAGATTTTGTAGATGTGTTTCCAGAGGAATTACCGGGTATTCCTCCAGATCGTGAAGTTAAGTTTAGAATTGATTTGGTTCCGGGTGCTAAGCCAGTTGCTAAGCCACCTTATAGATTAGCTCCATCAGAATTGAAAGTTAATGAAACAGACTGAAGACTTGCTAGAAAGAGGTTTCATTAGACCCAGTTCTTCCCCGTGGGGTGCTCCAGTATTGTTTGTAAAGAAGAAAAATGGGAGTATGCGTATGTATATTGATTACAGAGAATTAAACAAGTTGACAATAAAGAATAAGTATCCACTCCCACGAATAGATGATTTGTTTGATCAGCTACAGGGAGCCAGTTGGTTTTCTAAGATAGACCTTCGTTCGGGATATCATCAGTTGAAAGTCAAGGAAGAAGATATACCTAAGACAGCGTTGCGCACACGTTATGGTCATTATGAATTTCTGGTTATTTCTTTTGGGTTGACGAATGCCCCTGCTGCTTTTATAGATTTGATGAATAGGGTGTGCAAGCCAATGTTAGATCGATTAGTAATTGTGTTTATTGATGATATACTGATCTATTCGAAGAATGAGGGAGATCATGCTTGCCATCTTCGTGAAGTATTGGAAAGATTGAGAAAAGAAAGGCTTTATACAAAATTTTCTAAGTGTGAGTTTTGGTTGCGGGAGGTACAGTTTTTAGGGCATGTGATTAATGCAGAAGGTATTTTAGTAGATCCTGCTAAGATTGAAACAGTAGTGAGGTGGAGTCCTCCAAAGACGCCATCTGAGGTCCGCAGTTTCTTGGGTCTGGCTGGTTACTATAGAAGGTTTATTCAGGATTTTGCTAAAATCGCATCCCCGTTAACGAAACTGACGAGGAAGAGTGAAGAATATGTTTGGGGACCAGAACAAGAAAATGCATTTCAAGAACAGAAGCAGAAATTAACCCAGTCACCAGTATTGTCGTTGCCAGATGGAAATGAAGATTTGGTGATTTATTCAGATGCTTCGTATCAAGGTTTAGGCTGTGTATTGATGCAGAGGGGACGAGTGATAGCTTATGCTTCCAGACAATTGAAAGAACATGAAAAGAATTATCCGACGCATGATCTAGAATTGGCAGCACTAGTATTTGCCTTGAAGATATGGAGGCATTATTTATATGGGGCGAAATGTACGATTTACACAGATCATAAGAGTTTGAAGTATTTCTTTGATCAGAAGGAATTGAACATGCGCCAGCGGAGATGGTTAGAGTTGGTGAAAGATTATGATTGTGAAATACTTTACCATCCTGGTAAAGCAAATGTGGTTGCTGACGCATTAAGTAGAAAGAATGAACACCCTCCAATTAGAGTTAAGTCATACAAGTTAGTGATAACCCCAGATTTTATGCATCAGTTACGAGAAACTCAATTAGAAGCATTAAAGGAAGAGAACGTAAAGCAGGAACGAATGAAGGGTCAAACAAAGGATCTAGAAGAAAATAGTTTTGGGGTCAAGATAAAATGTGGTCGTATGTGGGTTCCGATTAAGATGAGGGATTTGGTGTTAGATGAAGCTCATAAGTCCAGATATTCTATACATCCTGGTGCTACTAAGATGTATAAGGATTTGAAACAAGAATATGGTGGCCCGGTATGAAGTTTAATGTGATGCAATATGTGAATAGGTGTTTGACATGTCTTCAGGTTAAAGCTGAGCATCAAATACCATATGGTAAACTTCAACCTTTAGAGATCCCAAAATGGAAGTGGGAAGAGTTGACAATGGATTTCATAACCAAGCTTCCGCGTACAGCTAAAGGTTATGATACCATTTGGGTCATAGTAGATAGATTGACACGTAGCGGACATTTCTTACCAATCAAGGAGACGTATACCTCTGAGAAGTTAGCAGAACTGTTTATTCGAGAGATTATTGCTCGACACGGGGTACCATTGTCTATTGTGTCAGATAGAGATACACGTTTTACTTCGAGGTTTTGGAGAAAGTTTCATGAAGATATGGGTACTCGTCTGTTACACAGCACATCTTTTCACCCAGAAACTGATGGGTTGACTGAAAGGACTATCCAAACAGTTGAAGACATGTTACGAGCTTGTGTTATCGATTTCGGTGGTAGCTGGGATAGTCATCTGCCATTAGTTGAATTCTCCTACAATAACAGTTATCATTCTACGATTGGGAGAGCCCCTTCTGAGATGTTATATGGCAGGAAGTGTAGGAGTCCCATATGTTGGGGAGAAGTTGGGCAAAAAGAGTTGGGCAGTTTGGAAATTGTACAGGCTACGATTGAGAAACTGGATCAGATCAAAGCTCGGTTTAAAGCGGCTCAGGATCGACAGAAGTCTTATGAAGATAAAAGGCGAAGGCATATAGAGTTTGAAGTAGGAGATAGAGTTATGTTGAAGGTATCTCCTTGGAAGGGAATTATCAGATTCAGAAAGAGGGGAAAGTTAAGTCCTCGTTTTATAGGACCGTTTAGCATTATAGAACGGATTGGGGAAGTGGCCTATAAACAAGAATTACCCGATCAGTTGCAAGGAATTCACCCAACCTTTCATGTATCACAGTTGCGCAAGTGTTTGACTAATGAGAATGCTTATGTACCGTTAGATGATATAGAGGTGGATGATAAGTTGAACTATGTTGAGAAACCTACTGCTATAGTAGACAGAAAGGTGAAAAGGCTAAGGAATAAAACTATTGAATTAGTTAAAGTGCAGTGGTCGAATAGAAAGGGATCTGATTTCACTTGGGAATCAGAAGATGAGATGAAGAGAGATTATCCCCAGTTGTTTGAATAGTTGGTTTCGAGGACGAAACCTATTTAAGGGGGGGAGAGTTGTAACATCCGGTTTCTAAATCCGGACTTGTAAATTATATTATAGTTATAATTAATTAAATTAAGTTGAGTTGTTTGAGTGTTTAAGTGTTCAGTCGCATAAGTCATGTGCGAATGAACTTCAATCGCACCCCTTATGTGCGATTGAGGCTCAGTCGTACGAATAGTAGGAGCATGAGCTTCAGTCGCACGATTAAGTCGTGCGAATGGTTCAGTCGTACGATTGGAAGTAAGGCGGTTAAGTTGTAAGTATGGATAAGTAAGGCGGTGTAGAAGGTTAAAAACAGACTTCTGTCTGTATTACCTTCAATCTATTATTCGCTTTACACCTAAACACCCCTGTTCTTGCCAATTGACTAGGCGAAACTCCGTTTTGGTAAGTTTTGAACATCACGGGTCAATCCGGGGATGTTATAAGCTGTGGGTAAGATTGAATTTGATCTAATAACCTGTTTAAAACAGTAAATTGGTCTGGTTTCTTTCTGAATTTAAAATCCAAGAATTCGGATCCAAGTTTTTGTGAAGTTTTGATGAAATAATGATCCGAAACCATTATAAACGATGTGTATAAGATCTGTTTTGAATATGGTATGATTTGGATGGCTAAAACTCAAATTTTGAGTGAGTTTAGATCAAAAAAAACATCAAGAACACAGCTGCTGATTCGTTTCAGGCGAATGGGCTCAATCACATGACTCAATCGCACGAAAGAGAGTCTAGTCGTATGACTGAGTGCGAATGGAGGTTCAGTCGTGCGATTGGAACCCAGTCGCCTGGTTGGAAGTCCGAATGAAGACGAGCGAACACTGGATACGAATGAGAACTCAATCGTGCGAATGAATCGCTAGTCATACGACTGAAGGTTCAGTCTTATGGTTCATTCGCATAGGTCCAGTCGCATGATTGCTCATTCGCATAAGTGTTCAATCGCATGAGGGCCCTGTTTGAGAATAAGTTTACTGAATCAGGGTTTATTGCTTTTGATATATCTTGATTAGAGGAAGGACTAGTTACCTTGTGTACGTGGATTGTGTAGACTGTGGTGAGGAAATTGATAAGGTGAGTTCTAAGCCCTTTTCAAATGTTTGGCTTTAACATTCGGGCTAGCACACATACAATGATGAATAAATTGAATGTTTTAGTACCAGAATTATGATAGTGATGTTGATATATATTTCTAACAGTCTGCAAAGCTGTTAGGGGGAAAGTGGGGATAATAAATGATTATCTGAATATTGTTAATCATTACGTGATGGTAATGATTGCAGTGGGTCAGGTAGAGTGTAAAAGATAGTCATCTGAACATCGTTAATCATTACGTGATGGTAATGATGCCAACGGGTCAGATGGGGTGTGATGATTAATGAAAATATGTTAAAACTGGTGCTAAAAGAAAGAATGTGTGGGTGTAAATGAATGTGATAATATTGGCAATAAGTAAGAGAAATGTTTTTGAAATGGTAATGTGATGTAAATCTCAACAGGCCAGTTAGGGTAAGATGCCTGGGTGTGAAACTGTACAGTTTGATAGGAGTGATGACGATCACTCAGCTTTGTGAACATCTTGTGGTGACGACCCTAGATGATTATTTGGCATCCTACTGGATAAGAGATAGAAACTGGTAGTTGCTAGATGTGGGCAACCGACGTTTCTGGGTGTAGTAACTAGTAGTTGCTGGATGTGGGCAACCGATGTTACTGAGTATGAGAAACTGGTAGTTGCTAGATGTGGGCAACCGACGTTTCTGGGTGTAGTAACTGGTAGTTGCTGGATGTGGGCAACCGACGTTACTGGGTATGGGGAACTGGTAGTTGCTAGATGTGGGTAACCGACGTTCGATGGGATATGTCCAGTGGGACAAAGTAATGATAAAAGTTGAATTTATAATATTGCCAATATAAATATAGCTTTTGTGTGTGTAAAGATATTGTCATTGTTTTAATGAAAATTTGAACTCACCAGTTTATCTGATATTTTGAGTATGTTGTGTGCTAGGTAAGGAGGGATCCTCTGATAATAGAGGAAAGCAAGTATAAGCCGATGAGGACGCTATCCCGGAGCAACTGCTGGCATAGGATTTAGGGCTTGTTAATAATGTAAATAGGGCGATGTATAATTAAATACAATCATATGTAAAATATTTTAAAAAGTTGGGTTAATATATATTAGTGTTTAAAGTCTTCCGCTGTAAATAGAAAGCTCTGATTTGTGTTTAAAAATATTAATCCAACTGCGTGACGTGCCTCCGATGCCCTGCCGGGTTTAGGGCGTCACAGATAACCCAGATACTATCGTGACCACTAGCGGTACGAGGCAGCTTGGTGATGAAATCCATGGATATGCTCTCCCATTTCCATAATGGAACCTCGGGTTATACGAGTAATCCAGAGGGACGTTGATGCTCGGTTTTGACTTTGGAACATGTGAGGCATTTAGATACATACAAGGCTATATCCTTCTTCATGCCGGGCCACCAATATTGGTTGTGAAGATTCATGAACATCTTATCTGCTTCCGGGTGAATAGAATAACGAGCCTTATAAGCCTCATCCATGATGGTTGCTCGAAGATTATCGTGATTCGGAATCCAAAGTCGATCTAGAAAATACAGTAGTCCGTCCGACTTGGTTTCCAATTGGAGTTCAGCACCGCATGACATTTCCTCATACATGTTGCCCTCGGTGACTGATTCGTGTTGAGCTTCGAGTATACGGGTCAGGAGGTCGGTTTGAATGGTAACGCTTTGAAGCATAACCTGGCCCTTACAACTTAATGCATCAGCTACGACATTAGCTTTACCGGGGTGGTAACGAATCTCACAGTCATAGTCGTTGAGTAGTTCGACCCAATGTTGTTGTCTCATGTTAAGCTCCTTCTGGTTGAAGATGTACTGGAGACTCTTATGATCGGTGAATACAACACATTTAGTGCCATAGAGATAGTATCTCCAGATTTTGAGTGCGAATACAACAGCACCCAATTCAAGATCGTGCGTCGTATAATTTTTCTCATGAATCTTCAATTGTCTTGAGGCATAAGCTATAACTTTGCCTCGCTGCATGAGAACGCAACCTAGACCTTGTCTTGAAGCGTCACAGTAGACAACAAAGTCGTCGTTTCCATCAGGAAGTGTTAGAATCGGTGCCTCACACAACCTTTGCTTGAGGGTTTGAAATGCTTTTTCTTGATCAGGCCCCTAAGAAAAAGGCTTATCCTTGTGGGTCAAAGCAGTGAGTGGCACAGTAATCTTCGAGAAGTTAGGAATAAAACATAAGGAATATCCAGCTAGACCAAGGAATGAACGAATCTCTGTAGGAGTTTTAGGTTCTCCCTATTTCTTTACTACCTCGATCTTCACGGGATCAACGTGAATCCCCTTGCTGTTTACTATGTGACCAAGAAATTGAACCTCATTAAGCCAGAATTCACACTTTGAGAATTTGGCGTAGAGTTTCTCTTTCCTCAGAAGTTCGAGTATTAGACGAAGGTGGTTCTCGTGAACGGATTTGGATTTGGAGTATATCAAGATGTCGTCAATGAATACGATCACGAATTTGTCTAGGTATGGCCGGCACACGCGATTCATTAAATCCATGAATACTGCTGGTGCGTTGGTTAACCCGAAAGGCATAACTGTAAACTCGTTGACCATATCTCGTACGAAAAGCGGTTTTTGGAATGTCATCATCGTGCACACGGAATTGGTGATAACCAAAACGAAGATCGATCTTTGAGAAGTACAAGGCTCCCTGAAGTTGATCAAATAGATTGTCGATTTTGGGTAATGGGTAACGGTTCTTGATTGTGAGTTTATTGAGTTCCCGATAGTCGATACACATGCGAAAAGAACCATCCTTTTTCTTCACGAATAAGACTGGAGCTCCCCATGGTGATGAGCTCGGGCGAATGAATCCTTTGTCTGACAGTTCTTGCAATTGGCTAGCAAGTTCTTGCATTTCTGATGGTGAAGTCGATAATGAGATTTTGCCACGGGAGTTACGCCAGGCACAAGGTCGATCCGGAATTCAACTTGACGAACAGGAGGAAGACCGGTTAAGTCTTCGGGAAAGACTTCAGGAAATTCCCGAATGATTGGAATATCTGCAATTCCTTTTGATTTTACGTCCGTCTTCACAATGTGTGCTAGGAATGCCATATAGTGTTTACAGAGGTATTTCTGAGCTTTCGTGCATGACATGAGTCTAAGCCCTTTGGAAGGCTTCTCCCCGAAGATTTGTAGTATGCTTCCGGTCGGAAGAGGAATACGAATGGTCTTTTCGTAACAAACCACTTCGGCATGATTCTTTGATAACCAGTCCATGCCTACTATGACATCGAAGCTACCCAGTTGCATGGGTATAAGATTGATAGGGAAATCATGCTCGCTTAGATTCAAGGTACAGTCGGGAATAACAGAATTAATTGTAATGGGTGTTCCGTCAGCTATCTCTACCGTAAAGGGGTTGTCTAGCTTGGTTCGGGCACTAGCAAGTAAGGGCTCAAAGTCTAAGGATACAAAGCTTTTATCGGCACCGGTGTCAAAAAGAATCGAAGCGTATTGATTATTAATTTGGAACATACCGTTCACGACGTTGTTTCTAACTTGGGCTTGTTGGGCATTGATGTTGAATGCTCCACCTTGAGCTGTAGGGACGGCCTTCAGGAGCTTCGGACATTGGTTGCGGAAGTGGTTGGGATCCCCGCAATGGTAGCAAGCTCTTGCTTGTGTGATTGTCGGGGTATGCTGAACAGTCGGTGTGGTAACTGGAACCCTTGTAGTATTCTTGCACAGATTGAATGTGTGACCAAAACGACCACAGTTTGTGCATTGACGACACTGGACGTTAGTGGGATGGTGATACTTGCAGTTGTTACACTGCGGAAAGGGTTCAGCGTATGGCTTTTTCATCAGCGATTGGTTGTTTATTGCTGGTTGACGAGTTGGAGGGACTTGATTAATTGGCACAGCGGGGGTAATTATAGCAAAGTTTTGAGATTTAGCCTTCCTCTTCTTGTTCTTGGAAGGCTCGGGTTGGTCGGTTTTGACGGTTTCGTTAGGAAGTTTATCGGTATTCTTCTTCGACCCTTTCCTGGTTAAAGAACCAGCTTTCACATGATTATCGGTTAACTGTGCAGCCAGCCTAATAGTATCTTCTAGTGTCGAAGGATTCCTTCCTAACACCATATCCTGAATCTGCATGGGTAGTCCACTAATGTATTTCTCGATGGCTCGGGAGGTAGGGGTAGCAAGGTGCGGTACCAGAAGGCTCAGTTCGTGAAATCGGTTAGTGTATGCTAGGTTCTCGCCACTGTCTTGGGTTAACTCCCAGAATTCAGCTTTCAGTTTCCGAACTTCATTTCTTGGGTAGAACTCTTTAATCATGAGCTCCTTAACTTCAGCCCATGTTAATGCTAGAGCAGTTTCGGGGCCACGAGTTCTTTTCTCTTCGTTCCACCAAGTAAGTGCGCGTTTCTGGAGAACACTTGTGCCATACCGGACTTTGAGATTTTCAGGGCATTCGCTGTTTAGGAAAGTGTTCTCGATGCTTTCGAACCACTGTAGTAATCCTGTAGCTTCTTCGGTTCCATTAAATTTAGAGGGGTTGCAAGAGTTGAAGTCTTTGTAGGTGCATGTTCGAGGAGGTTCGGGGACGACGATGCTTGGAGTGGAAGTGGTGGCTTGATTTAAGTGCGCCATAAGAGTGGGAACGATTGTAGCAACTTCTGGTGCCACCATAGAGGCAATCTTGCGATTGGGGTTCCTTGGTCTTGATCGTAATGAACGAGAAGACATTCTGAAAGTTTATTATGAGATTTGGTGAGAATTGGGTTACATGCATCGTGAAAGCAGCGTTTAGAAAATCGAATAATAACAATGAGATGTTCCGAGTGTAGACGTTCGGTCTGCAAACCGAAACGTATACGTTGACTGATCAAAGTGTTATGTCCAAGACAACCTTATTGAAGACATGCGTACCTATAAGCAGATACTCATCCCGAGGGTTCCCAGGTAAGGTAGACAGATCCATCAGTTGATTTGGATTTATACGAATACCTTGCCTAGACAGAACACCCCGAGATACGGGTATCCAACTCTTCCAGCATTACATGAATCCGGTTATGGGACATTGAGTTTGACGGGATTTGAAAACCATCAATAACAATCGAGTTTTGGAGTTTGAAATCACTTGAATTAGGCACACAACGCCTTAGGCTTGACTTACGGTTTGTATGTATATCAGTCTGGATTAAGGGTCAATTACATACATAAGGCACAATTATTACCTAACAATCCTAAGCAATTAGCACATACTATCATCAAGAGGTAAGACACATAATTTCATATCTAAACATGTAAGATTACATGAGAGGACTCATGCGTGAGGTGCTTAGTTATAGTCTAGGTCATTCCATTTCTAATAACCTAATTCCCTATAACCATGGCTCTGATACCAATCTGTCACACCCCGACCGACGGTGGAATCATCGGAGCGGACGAAGGGATGATTAATTGTTCATAACACATGGTCGTCTAATAGTGGAGATAATATTAAAATCATATTACAAGATAGCATGAGTTTAACATATGCAAATACAACAGTTGAAGTCACAAAAGATATTCATTTTTTAACTAAGTCCAAAAGTCCTAATTGTAAGCTTGCAGATAATCAACTATGCAGCATGTCCTGAAATCATGTGAGAAAATAAAGTCAGCTAACGAGTTAGCTGGTGAGTAATCACAGTTTGATATACATAAAGATTGATTGGTTGATTGAGAAATAATCCAATTCTCAAGGTAATATTAAGACTTATAATGCAATAGCGGAGCATATAGATAAACCGACACAATATAAACCCCTTGACTTGACATTTTGCATTTAATAGACTTGTACATATACACCATAGATTGACTATCTGCCTCCGGCACAATCACCACTCGACTATTCATATGGGGTGGGTTATCCAAACCAGTAGATCTACCATTGATACCAAAATTGATTGATTGATTGTATTAGGGTTCCTACTGCCGTTCAGTTTATCATAGTATGTTCCACATAGTTGCAAGTAATAACATAACCTGTCTTGAATTGAATTTAGAATGAAATAACAATAGAATATCATGATTGAATATTGTATCACATGATTTCCCCCAAATAAGAAATAATAAAAAAGGGGCTATGAATACTCACCTGAATTGATGAATCGAGGTTGATTTAAACGGTTTAGACACCTAAGAAACCCTCAAGGTAAACCTAAGGAAATGGTGCTTCGAGAGTTAAAATCATAATGAATTTGTAAATCAGAATTAGGTTTAGAGGTTCGAGTCGGATTTGGGTTTTGTTTAACAGTTTAAAGAAGATGTTTGCTAAATTTGAATAACTTTATTTATAAAGATTAGGTTTAACAAGTAATTCATATTTTCAGAAATTAATAGTATTAAAACTATTAAATAGAACACTTGTTTTATTTGTTTGATTATTAATGTAAAAATAAACATTTAGATTATTAATTAAGTAATAGTTATTTTAAAATAATAAATAATTAATAGTGTATCAAGTATATGGAATAATAAGAGAACGAGAAAATATACCACCAAAAAAAACTTCAGATGATCCTCAACATCTTGCGTCTTGAATAAAACGGCAAGGCAATTGATTGAATGAAACAATCTTTGTATCTCACAACTCTCTAATCTCTATTTGTTTTGAGATATGATGTTTTTGTGATGGGATGATCATCATCAACCAAAGACACACATATTTATAGTTCTTCATATCAAATGTGCACCACACAAATGTGATGATTAACCTACTCCACTCAATTATCATGTCCACCAACTATGATAATGATTAACCTACTCCACTCAATGAAATAATGAGAAACCATTATGGAGGAGACTTTATTTGGTGGATTCAATTGTGGTGAGTTCCCACACACACACACACACACACACACACACACATATATATATATATATATATATATATATATATATATATATATATATATATATATATATATATATATATATATATATATATATATATATATATATATATGATCAGGATCATTACAGAACCATTTTTTATTTTCAGAACTAAAAGAACCATTGATTTACATAAATGTAAATTATAAACCATTGATTTACATAGATGTAAGTTAAACCTGGTGATATTTAGTTGTTTTTTATAGTTTATTGTTCATGTCAGATATACACATATGTAAAATAGGTCAAATATTACCAGACTTAATATACATTTATGTAAATCAATGGTTCTGTAGTTCTGAAAATAAAAAGTGGTTCCGTAATGATCCTAACCCTATATATATATATATATATATATATATATATATATATATATATATATATATATATATATATTTATATATTTACTACATTTAATTAAGTTTGTGAAACTTATTAAATAATTTGAGGAATTTGATAAACGTCATAAGGGTTTCATACAATTCATTAAACCAACAATAAAAGCGAAAACGAGATTGTTTCATTGATAATCGCCCAAACGGGTTCGGTTTCACAATTCAAAACGGGTCAAATGTCACATGACGGGTGCGGCTAGACCATATTTTAAAATATTTAAATATTTCGTTCATTTTATGAGCTCGTACTCTTATTTGTGATGGACTAAATATGGACGGACATTGGCATGTTGATTTTTATCTATTAGGTGTTTAGTTGAAAACATCAAGCAACTTAAATCCTTTAAATTACTCTTAAAAATAGTTCTAACATTCATTTTCCATCCATGTTTTTTGTTTCATTTCTCTAATTATTTCATGAACAAATAAATGATGATGGTAAAACACACTCGTGTTTATTTTCACATGTTAATATTAGGAGTGTAAACAAGTCAAATAAAGTTCAAGCCTAAGTCGCTTTGAGCTTATATCCAAAGCTTGAGTTGAAAAAGAGAGGATTTTCAAGCTCAAGATCAACTCGAGCTCATTATTTATAAATTATTTAGTTATGTATAGATTACTTAGCTATTTTATTAATAGGCATGTTTAATTATTTTAATATATATTTTAATCTATAGTCTATACTATCTAATAAAACAAAGTTTTCTTTGTCACTTGTCATTCTCTTATCCCATTTTTTTATACTTGTCATTCTTCAAGACATCCACATATTAATTTCCCTCCAAAAGGGTATTATAATAATTTAAATACTTATACAAATTTCTCTCTCTTATTAAAAATGAATGTTATTAAATGCTATATTTCTCTCTATTGTCTAAATTTTTTTAAAAAGATTTTATTATGGAAATTAGAAATCAAATCTTTTAATTAAAATCAAAATAATAAAAAAACTAAAATTTTGTATAATATGAAGTTTCTAAAACATTAAACATTTTTAAATAAAATATTTTAAATCGTTTTGTTTTTAAAAAGCATTATAAACTGGTGAAATTATTTAAAAACTTATTAAACAACCAGAATCATTAAAATCAAGCGCTTTTAAAAAACACTATTTTTATACAAAAATATTTATAAAAAATTTTAAAACGAATGTTTAAAAGTAAAGCTATTTAGATAAGAGAGTTAAAAATAGTATAATTATTTTATCTCTTGAACTATTACCTATAAATAACTGTAGTTATATTTTATACTAAAATATTATACTGCAACTCTTCGAGTTTATTACTAACTATAATACGTTTAATTGATGGTTTTTAGCCTGTCCATCTATCTATAAAAAAACTAAAATAAGCGTGAAACAATTGTAAGACTTATTATACTTACTTTCTTATTTCTCTATATTGTTAATAATAATATTGAATACTAATAATATTACTCGAATTATATTCAAATAAAAAATATACAATTTAATAGATTAAAAACCTATTTTTTATTTAAAACACACTTTTTAAAAACAAAAATTTATAAAATACAGAATACGATGAACTTTTTTATCATTTTTCTTAAAACAAAATATTTAGAAATCATAATTTTTGATAAAATAAAAGTTTAAGAAAAATACACAATTGTTTATTTACTTAAAGTAGCTATTTGTACATCACTATAATCATATTTTATCTTCAGATATGATTTCATAATGCATAAAAAATTTAGTACTAATTATTTAATATTTTATTAATTCAATCCGTGTAATACACGGGAGATAACCTAGTTATACATATAAGACAATATTTATGGTTTAGTTACTTTATCATAACTAGTAATTAGACTTGCGATTAGCCGTGACGATGGTGAACCGCGAAAAAAATAATGTCAATACGTTGATAAAACTAAGTATGTTGATTCCATATGTGTTACGACGGCCGGAAAGTTGCCAGGGCCGGCCCATCCATGAAACGCAATACGCGGTGGGCTTGGGGCCCCAAAAAAATAGGGGCCCATTTTAAAAAAAAAATTTGTATACGTAGGCCCATTCGAAGGCTTAAAACCTCTCAAACCCAAAAAAAAATTCAGCTGCAGAAGAAGTGAGTTTTCATCCCAATTGAAAGTGTAGCATCTAGACCCATCGAAGGCTTCGAAGTTCCAACCGGCAATCGATTCCAATCCCCTATTCACCTTCTTCAGTTCTTCGAAGTTCGAAGAGTCCGACCAATCGATTCCAATCCCCTATACGGGCGGTGGGCTGTGGGCGACGATATGAGGCCTCTTTGTCGAAGGTTCAATCGAAGTTCCAACGATTGCCTCTTTGTCGAGCAGCTGTTAATCGATTTGGGCCTCTCTTCTTGTTTCATCGATAATCGATTTGGGTCTCTCTTCTTGTTTCATCGATTTGGGTATATTCTTGTTTCCCTGATTTGTTTTTCATCGATTTACCTGCGTTTGTGCGTGTGTGTGCCTTTCGAGCCACAGCAGAGGGTTTGGGGCTGTATTTTGGGTATCGCCGTATCGGGTTTGCAGGCAAGCAGAAGCAGGCAAGCAAGCAGCTGCTTTGATTAAATCGGTTTGGGGTTGTAGTTTGGGCTGTATTTTGATAATTTGTTTTCAAAGAATCAAAGGTTAGTCCTCTACAGCTCTACTCCTCTTCAATCTTCATTGATTAAATTTTTTTTAACTGCTTTGATAATATGTTTTAGTTTTGTTTCCCTGATTAGGTAATTAGGTTAAGTTGATATATTGATTTGGTATTAAGTTGGCCTTTGATTAGTTATTAAGTTGATAAATTGATTTGGTATATTCTTAGTTATTAAGTTGATAAGTTGATATATTGATTTGGTATTTGGCTGGCCTTTGATATATTGATTAGGTAATTAGGTTAAGTTGGCCTTTGATATATTGATTAGGTAATTAGGTTAAGTTGATATATTCTTAGTATATATTGATAAGTTTATTATTGCCGGTCCCAAGCCCGGATAAAGGAGGAGGGTTTTAATAATTTTTTTTTGGAAAAGAGCCCTGTTTTCTTAGTTCGATTGGGGCCCCAAAAAACGTTGAGCCGGCCCTGTTGATAACATTCAATAACTTTTGAGTAATTACGAAGCCTTGCAAGATGTAAACCCACGCATTCAACTTTATATTATAAAAATGATACCTTTTCTGAAGGCTTGATTTAAAGTAAATTACACCATAACTCAGTAATAAGCAATGTCGCGTTGTTGTTGTGAAAAATAAACGTTATAGTAAATTAGAAGTTCAGATCAAAGTTTATAATAAATAAATTAAACAGCTAGTGATAGACTAGTTATAGTAAATTAGTAGTTAAGATCACAGTTATATAATAAATAAATCAAACAACTAGTCATAGGCTAGTTATAGTAACTTAGTAGTTAAGATCACGGATTTATAATAAACTAGTGGGTGAACCCGCGTGGTACGGCGGGGGTATAAACATTTTTAGAACTGTTTATTTAGTTAACTCTCTATTATTGTGATAAATCTTATTTTGCTTTTTTGTTTAATTAATGTGTGATATCAAACATATCTATATTACTATATGGATGGGCACATTTGTAAATAAAAAGTTGTTTATACATAATCACTTGTACCAAATATAACAAAATTATTTTTAAATATCTTAAAAATGGATTAAAATTACAATATTATCCAAAAAGTTGTATTATATAGTAGTATAGATATAGATAGATTAAGATAATCTTAAATATAATAGTCATACCTTAAATTTAATCAGAAAATAATGGAGTACAAGTATTTAAAGCTTAAAATAGTATAATAGGAATAAATCTTATGACATTACACATTAAATCTTGAAATTTTTCATATGTCATCTTAAAATTGATGTAAAATTAAAAATCTAACCATGGTTTATCTATATAGTAGTATAGATATAGAGAGATAAATTAAACTAGTCATAGGCTACTTATAGTAAATTAGTAGTTAAGATCACAGTCTTATAATAAATAGATTAAACAGTTAGTCATAGGCTATTTACAAAGGCGATGAGTCATCCTTTTTTTATTCCATACTTAATATTAAGTGGGGTTGAAAATCTAAAATTTTCAAAAAAAGAGTGGCAAAGAGTAAACAACAAAAAACTCACTGTAGCAGGTGAGTTACTTAATAATATAATTAATAATAATAATGATTGATTTTATACATATTAATATTATAATGTAATTAAATCTACTATATGAAATAAGAACCATTTATTAATATAAATAATAGATTTGTTTAGGGTCGCTAGCCTAACGAAAACTCGATATATGAAACAAAGCTCGTTCGTCAAGTAAGCTTCAATTTAGGCTTGGGATCATAAATAAAGATCCCAAAATGAATGATCCACCTAATTTACTCACTCGTAGCATTAAAACTTTAACAAGGCTTATTTGGTTAAATTTAGGTTTTGAAAAAGATTGAAGTTCTATGAAACAAAATGTT
This sequence comes from Flaveria linearis, assembly GCA_024085815.1. Classification (NCBI taxonomy): domain Eukaryota; kingdom Viridiplantae; phylum Streptophyta; class Magnoliopsida; order Asterales; family Asteraceae; genus Flaveria; species Flaveria linearis. The sequence goes on along the minus strand of CM044015.1, from coordinate 59,118,647 downwards.
TTAAGGAAAGGTCAATTACTTCACACTATACCACACCACCAAGGAACGATTTAAAAAAGAAACAAACTTTAACGGCTTTTTCGTGATTTATTTGTGGAACAATATATTCCCAAAATGATATAGACAATGGGTGTATATGAAAAGGAAAATTGCATTATTATAATACTACGCCTTTTTATTATTTTATAAACTTATAAATTATTTATAGCCCAGTGGCATCTTGGTGGTGGGATAAGACTTAGGGCCTATTAGGTCATAGGTTCGAATCTCACAAAGGGGGGTTTTCTCATAATTATGAGTTTCCTCCTGAATTGGTGACTTGGTGGTGGAATATGATCGCGTGGTAACACCGGTAGCACGATGATACTCCAGTGATCCGTGAGTGATTCCAATTTAGCCGTTAAAAAGAAAGGGGGAAATTGGGTCCATTTTGCTTTCTTTTTGAGAGGGATGGAGAGAGGGAGAGAAAGGAGAGAAAACGTCGGGAAAGCAAGCAAGTGGAGCAAGAGTCGAAGGCAACTACGGCAACCATGAGGAAGGAAATAGAGATTGACATGAGGTTCGGAAGTCCAGAAGACCGAGGGACAAAGATGGAGATGGAAGAAAGGAACCTGGGTCCCTACCCATCACGTACTTCGTCTATAATCTGCCAGAGAGTTGTACAAGCTCAAGATTATGGCACACTTTCAGGTCCTTTGGAAACCTTATGGATGCTTATGTGCCGGCGAAGCGTGACAAGTGGGGAAATGTGTTTGGTTTCATTCGTTTTACTAATATTCATGATCAAGATCGGCTGATCAAGGAGTTGAATAAGGTGAAGATGGATGGAGCTAAAGTGGGCGTTAATATATCAAAGTTCCAACGGGAGAGATTCTCTCCACCCAGCAATAGCAAACCACCTGCTAATATGCCTTCAAGCAAGATACCACGCCATAGCTTCCCTGTCAGGAACCTAAATCAGGTTGGAGGGAGATCTTACAAAGACGTTGCGGCTGGTACGAAAGATGTTTGGATTCCAAATTCTGAAACACCCGCCCATGTCTGCTGGAAAGATTGCTCCCTTATTGGTGAAGCAAACAGTCTGGAGGTTTTATGCAATCTTCAATCCACTGTCTTGTGCTCCAATGAAGCAGCGGCTACAATCTGTTACTTAGGCGGGCTTAGAGTTCTTTTCTCCTTCGCGTGCGTTAGAAAACGGGACGAATTTCTTAAACAAAAACGGTCAATTTGGAGCTCCTACTTCACTAGTATGATCATATGGAATGGGCAGGCTATGGACTATAATAGAGTTGCTTGGTTAAGAATTTATGGCGTCCCAGTACATCTTTGGGACAAAAACGTTTTTGATACGATCGGAAGGAAATATGGGGAGATTATCTGCTCTTCAGTTGCCTCTCTAGATGAAGGCAACTTATCCTATGATAAACTTGGAGTCTTGGTTAAAACGGCTCGCATTGATGATGAGGTCTTAATAGTATGGAGGAACCAAAGTTTCAAAGCTTGGATTAGAGAATCAGATGAAAATTGGGTGCCGGATTTTCTAATCGGAGAGCAAGCATCCGTCACCGGAGAAATCTAGAAGTCGGATGGTCATACATCGGGCGCCGCATCTCATGATGATGTCAACTCCCAAGACTCAAGGTATATGCATGGGGAAAACGTTAATCTGCATGGGAAAGATACACAAAGTTCGCTGGAATTTCAGATGGGCCCAAGTGGGCCGGACAAACACCATAACGACAAATCAAGGAAAAGGCCCAGGAGGAAATCACCTTCCCCTGATCCAACCCAGATAGAGAGAGATTCGGATCCTTTTGACCTTAATCAGTTCATCTTTAATCGGCCAAATAATTTTGTTTATTCGACCACTCCTGTGATTCCGAATAAGATGAGAAATCGAGATAATGATGGTGGGTTGCAGCAAGGTCAACCTATGCAAAATGTGGATGATTCAATTTTCGATACTCCCCCTACTAATCAACGGCTTGACTCATAATCCCAGCCTTGTAACGAGGCTCAGGAGACGGAAGTTAGGGCTCCGACTTCTTCTACACCAATTTTTAGTGTTTGTCAGGAAATTGCAGACACTATTAAGGTAAACAAATGTGTTGGTATCAACCTTACTGGTCAAGAGGAACAATTGAGAATGTTAATCTCAGGAGAGGGGGTTTTAAACCGTTTGCAATGAATTTTATTTCACTAAATATAAGGGGGGCAGGGGACGGTGGTAAGGTTGCATGGGTAAAACGCCTGAAATCGTCTCATAATTCACATTTCATCGCAATTCAAGAAACACAAATTGGTGACTTATCAAAAATCAGGCCTTATACTTTCTGGGGTAGGAGTAAGTTTGATTGGGATGGTGTCGAGGCTAATGGCAGATCTGGGGGTTTGTTGTGCTTGTGGAACCCCTCAATTTTCATTAAAAGGGTGGTTACCAAGTCCAAACACTATCTATTCCTTTCTGGAATCTTGACTAAGACAAATGCCACAATTAACATAGTCAATGTCTATGCCCCTCATGATTTTAGTGCCAAGAAACATTTATGGAACGAGCTTCTTCAATTAAGGCAGACGAAAGAAGGGACGTGGATCTTACTTGGGGATTTTAATGAAGTTAGATATCCGGAAAAAAGGAGGAACTCGGTCTTTTCTCAGCAACGTGCCGAGGCGTTCAATGATTTCATTTACCAAGCTGATCTCTTTGAGTTTCTGATGGGTGGGTTTCAGTTTACGTATATATCTAGTAGGGGGGATAAGCTAAGTAAGATAGATCGTATTTTGGTTTGTGGGGAATTTGTTAATACTTGGCCAACTGCTGCCCTGGTAGCTCTTCCAAGAGAATTGTCTGATCATTCCCCCTTAATTCTTCAGTCGGATGTACAAGATTTCGGTCCTCCTCCATTTAGATTTTTTAATTCATGGCTCGAGATCCCGGGTTTCTTGGAAGCGGTTAAAGCCATTAGTGCTTCCTTTCATTATGATGGCCCCCCTGTTAAGAAGATTGTGTTTAAGCTCAAGCATGTAAAAGAAGGGATAAAGCGATGGATGGTAGAGTTTCGAATGAAAAGCTCAAAACATAGGGAGGAACTACTAAAGCAAACTCATGATCTTGAAATCCTGGCAGAGACTCGAGCCTTAGATTCTCAGGAACTTAATTTGAGGATGGAATGCAAGAAGGAATTTGCCATCCTCGAGAGACGTAGGCTTCATGACCTGCACCAGAAGTCTCGTATAAAGTGGGCTATGGATGGGGATGAGAACTCAAAGTTCTTCCATGGTATTATCAACAATAACATCACCAGTAATAGAATCAATGGATTGTTCATTGATGGCTGTTGGATTACCGATCCTCCGAAGATTAAGGAGGGTGCTGCTAAATCTTTTGAATCTCGATTCCAAGCAACCTCCCACATACGCCCGGATGTTTGGTGTCCTCTGCTAAAGAAGCTAAGTTCATGTGATGCTAACAGTTTAACTGCCCCCTTTACAACAGCTGAAACCAAAACTGCTGTCTGGGATTGCCACGGGGATAGGGCCCTTGGACCGGATGGCTTCAATTTCACGTTTATGAAGCATTTTGGCATCTTTTTGAGCGGGACTTTGTAAACTTATTTGGTTGCTTATATAGCAATTCTGAGATTGATGGGTCCTGTTTTCCATCTTTCATTGCTTTAATACCAAAAGTTAAAGACCCTCTTAGGATTGAAGATTTTCGACCGATCAGTCAATTGGGGTAATTAATAAGATTGTCTCAAAGGTCCTTGTTGCCCGGCTCAAACCTGTAATTACCAGCATTGTTTCGGAGGAACAAACTGCATTTCTATCAAATCGAAATATTCTGGATGGTCTTTTAATCCTAAATGAGGTCCTTTCATGGTTAAGGGCCTCTAAGAAACAATGCATGTTCCTGAAGATTGACATTAAGAAAGCTTTTGACTCGATTTCTTGGAATTTTCTTGACATGGTTATGGAGCAAATAGGGTTCCTTTCTAAGTGGCGTCGTTGGATCCAGTGGTTACTGGAGGCTGGGAGATCGTCTGTTCTTGTTAACGGTAGTCCATCCGGTGAATTTAAATTATCTCGTGGTCTTCGTCAAGGGGACCACCTCTCCCCATTTTTATTTATTATTGCTATGGAAGTTCTGACAGCTACCATCTCTCTAGCTCAATCTATTGGCTTGTATCATGGTATCCAACTCCCTAATCATGGCCCTGTTTTAACTCACTTTTTATATGCAGATGATGTTATGTTTGTAGGGGAATGGAGTGAACGAAACTTATTAAATTTATCTAGAATCATGAGGGGTTTTTATATTATCTCTGGGTTAAAGGTGAATCTATTAAAAAGTTGCTTATATGGAACGGAAGTGGATGTTCAACAATTGAAGGCGATGTCAAATATACTGAAATGTAAATGGGGATCCTTTCCTTTTGTATACCTTGGTTTACAGTTGGGTGCTAATATGAACAACAAGGCTCTCCAAATGGAAAGCAAACTCATTGTCAATTTGTGGTCGAGTTACCTTAATTAAATCTGTTCTTAACTCACTACCGATTTACTATTTTTCCTTCTACAAAGCTCTAAAGAAGGTGCTTGATTCACTAGATAAGATAAGAAGGCAGTTTTTGTGGGGTAATACAAACGGTAAACCAGGTATTAATTGGGTTAAATGGGATAGAGTCGTCCTGCCAAAGATACATGGTGGTCTAGGAATTACTTCGCTTAAAACGACCAATGTTGGATTGCTTGCCCGTTGGTGGTGGAGATATAAGACTGAACAAAATAGGCTTTGGTGGGATGTGGTGTGGGCTATTCATCAAACCTCTAGGTCTTGGAATCTCATTCCTGTGAAATCCACTATCACTGGTGTATGGAAGAATATCCAATATTGAAAAGGATTTTCGAGGTTGTAATGTTGAACTCAAACACTTCTTAATTGGGTGCTTGGGCATGGGAAATACGATCATGTTCTGGATTGATAATTGGTCTGGGAACACTCCTTTAATGGACCTCTTCCCAACCGTCTTTGGGTTAGCTAAAAATAAATGGGCTAGAATCAAGGATTGTTACCAAAAGGTTGATGGTGATATTATTTGGAATTTCAGCTGGAAGAGGGGTCCCACTGGAAATAGTGAACTACTGGAGTTAAATAACTTGTTGACCCTTCTACAAAATGTTCAGATATCCGACGAAGACGATCAATGGAAATGGGGAGATGGCTGCTTCCAGGTTAAGCAGGTGAAGAGGCTGCTTAATGGTGTTAGTATGGCTTCAAATAATTATGCTTTTTCTTGGAATAATTGGGTTCCAAATAAAGTAAATATCTTCAATTGGCGCGGGGAGATGGATCGAATCCCCACCCTTGATGCTCTCTCAAAAAAAGGGTTGTTTTGGAAAACACTCTATGTATTCTTTGCGTTGACTACGAGGAATCGGTGGATCATCTATTTACATCATGCGAATTGGCTAGTATGGTTTGGTCACAGGTGACCCAATGGTGTAATATCCCCCCGATTTTTGCTTTTGGATTTAAAGATCTTATGGAGCTTCATAAACAAGTTCCTGGAGATATGTGTAGGAAGAAGATGATTCATGCCATCATTCTTCTCTCCTGTTGGTGTCTATGGAGGGCAAGGAATGATATGCTATTCAATCATAAGAGACTATGAGTGGGAGGAGTAATTGAAAGTATAAAGATCCTTAGCATGCTATGGATAAAAAACCGAATGAAAGAGAAGGGGGTAAATTGGAGTTTTAGGAACTTTTCTATTCATGAATATATCGTGTTCCTCTGCCTTTGTACGTTTTCCCTGTTGTATTGTTGGTGGTGTTTTTTCTGGCCTTGTATCGTGGGGTTTTTTAGTTTCTTGCTAGCCCCGTTGTTTTTAATAAAATTCAGCCGTTCAAAAAAAAAATTACCACATAAAAAAATGATATGAAATAAAGTAGATGATGAAAAATAGGAAACTCTCTATTCATTAAATTAGTGTGTTAGAGTGAGTAGTGTAAATTAATGTGTGTCGTGTGTAAGTGGTGTGCGTGAGAGGTGAGATGGAACCTCACTTAATGAACACTATGTATGTTAATAATTGAGGGCCTAGTGAGAATTCATGTGTGGAAAATTTCATGCCCGTGAGAATTGAAAGTAGTTTGTAAGTTAGTTTGCTTCAATCATACACATTTAACGAATTAAATAATAGATTTTAGTATATTTAAAATTTAAAACAAATGATAATTAAAATCTCACTTATCGAGTGATTGAGAGGTGACGTGACGCATAGGCCATACGAAAAAAAAAAATCTAGCGATGCCAATGGTAGTAGGCTTTCATGTAAACACAAATTCTCATGGCACGCCTCATAGTGTGCACACAAGTGTAAATTGTATAATAAATCTTCTAGATGACTCCTAGATCAACTGATTTAGGAGGAGACATTCTATGACTTTTCAAAATAAAGGTTATGGGTTGGAGTCTTACTAGGTACAATATGCTCCAAGTGGGTCAATGGTTTTACCACAGTGGGTCTTTGGGTGGTGGGTTCCCCTTGAAATGGTGGGCGAGTCAGGTCACCAGCATTGTCTATGTTCGCGGGCGTGGGTGATCTTTCGCCAATGGGTTTACCCGGGTGACCGGACTTAAAAATTATTCGTTAGACGTTAAAAAAAATCCTCTACATTTATGTGAAGAGAGATGAATAAAGAGGTATTTTCAATCTTATCTTGGAGTTAGTGAGGTGATGAAAAAGTAATGTGACATCTATGTGAAGTGAATGAGTGTGATCACTCTAATTATTATTTTTTCTATCAAATAAATATGTGAGTTAAACACTCTGTCCTATGTAATTCCTATGTTTATCAAGCTCCATTTACATATACAAGCACCTCTCTCCAAATTAAACAATTATACAACAATAGCTTAATATGACAAGCCAATGTTTATTCTAATGGGAATATTAATAAAGTAAATTGCGATCATACATAACACTATTGTATGAGAAATCAAAATTTGAAGAAAATTATTTAAGATTAACCTAACATAGCCATGAATATGTATCAGTTTTGATCCGAAATCATTGCCAACTCAATGAGCCATGAACAAACTACTCTTATGTTAAAGAGTTATTTAAATTTTTTAATTGGGGCAAACTGGCTAAATAAACTTTGAGCTCAGGTGAGCTCATTGACCCGCTCAAATAAATCAGACCATTTAAGAAGCACAACTTTATTGTCAAACGTAATCTACCATCCTTTGTTATTGTTATATCTATTCATATGTACAAAAGATATTATTATTTTTTCTCTAGCAGATTTTTCATATGTGAAAATTAATATTAAATCATCAAACCTTTACAATATACGAGTTACCAAGAGCTAACTTAAGTTTTATCTAGTCAAGCCAACCTTACGGTTGGGCTAAAGCTGGATTGACACGTTTGTTAGGTACCCTCTATGATCCTTGTACTACATGCTATAGTACAATTAAACACATCTAGACAACATGCATTGTTTCTAAAGTACAAATTTATATTTGCATCTACTTAATTGCTTGAATCATTATACCATGTGGTACAACAAGTAAACAAAGCATTCAAGTCCCAACATTAACAACTGTGTCATGTCTGTCTAAACAACATGCAATTCTAGATTTCTAGGTTCTGCTATACAACTCATTTATGCATTGATTGTTGATTTTTGGGTTCTTAAACAAAAAATCAAATATAAAAATAACGAAAATGTATCCGGATTAGATTCAATCTTCAAACATTAAAACAACTTGGATTGTTCTCTAAATTGTAAATCACGATCAGATAAACATATTTTATGGGTTACACGCGAATGATTATCGGATTAGACGGAGAATTGTGTGACGATTTTGGAATTTAGAGATAATTTGTGAAGTTTTTCTTGAACGACCTCATGTACCGTGATATTCTTCTTGTTCTTGATCGAGAGCCGCCAAAAGTAACCGGTGTTTTCTTTTTTATTTTGACCGAGAGTCAAAAGCAATTTCAAAAAATCCCCTATTTGATTTTTTATCTTCTCAGTTTGATCTATCACAAAATTAAGAACAATTATTTTATTTAATGCATAAGATACAACTACTATTGAGGGTAAAATAGTATCTATAACAATATTTACATATTACTCTTTACAATTAGTTACATAAATAACTTACACATTCTAACACTTACAGAAAAATTTACATTATCTACCCCATAAACCAAGAAAACTTAATTTGTTTTAACATTTAAGCTATATCTTTTTAAAAAATCACGTTTTAAAACTTTTTAAGACTATACATGTAACCTGTGTTGTTTTAATGTTTTTATTTAAATTTTTTGCTGAACCAATCTGTATTTTGTGAGATACAATAATTTAATGCATAAATGTACAAGTAGTCATGCATAATCCCATTTATTTGGTGTCTTAAATTTTAGCTTAAAAACATAATAGACTTTTGTAGAACTACTACAAGAATAATAGAATATTAAAAACATGTGTCGCATGTAAAATGTCGTTCCATTGCATGTAAAATGTCGTCCCGTCGCATGTAAAATGCCGTTCCGACGCATTGCGCGGGTACCATTCTAGTATGATTAAGTTCTAATATTAAAAACATGCGAGCCCGCGCTACTGCGACACTAAACTCGTTTAAGTTTTAATATCATTTTCTCGATCAATAAGTTAACCCAGTATATTAAAACGTGTGTTAGTAACGTGTTTTTTCATATCTCCTGATAACTGACAAAAGAATTAAACATCTCGAATGGATCGCCGGAAACCTATTCCGGAGAACATTCAACGTCGGATTTTAAAGATCTTCGTGTCTAATCTTCCAGAGGGATGCAGTGGGGCGGATCTGGCTTCGCATGTCTGTCCATTTAGGCAGATTTTCGATCTTTATATAGCAAGAAAAAGAGACAAAGGCGGTAATCGTTTCGGTTTTTTATCGATGCTTGATGTTAAAGATAAAGGGGAACTGTTAAGGAATTTGAAGACCATTCGCATGGGGGATTACAAGTTATGGTTCAATATCACCCGGTTTGTGTTAGAAGACGGTGAAATTAATAATCATCGGGAGGAAAGATTTAGAAACAAGGTACCATCACTTGAAGAACGCGTGGATCCGAAGTGTGGGACGACAGAAGGTGTGGATCGTTCTTTTAAAGATATGTTAGGTGGAAAAACAATCAATGTAGATTCTGATGTGAATGGGTTTGGTTCGGTGCATGGTCGTGCGGTAGCAGTGAGGTTGGTCGATTTTCATACTTTGAAGAATGTCAAAACCCTTTGAAAGACATGGGTTTTGTAGAAGAAAGATTGCAATATATTGGAGGCCTCGATGTTCTAATAACGTTTAGAGATTCCGAGTTGGCTGTTCAGTTTAAGGCTGAGGCTTCGAGGTTTCATGAGAAGATTTCAATGATCGCATTGTGGGAGGGGCAAGTTCTGGGGTTCGAGAGACTTGCATGGTTGAAAATCCAAGGAATACCTTTGCACATTATGTCTAACAGTGTCATTAATTTAGTTGGAGGTTCGTATGGAAGGGTCGTACACAAAGCTTCACGATCAGAGTCTGGCCTTGATCTTTCCCATGCTTATGTGGGTGTCCTGGTAGGGGAAGGAAGACGTATAATGGAAGAGATCCTGCTCAAGTGGAAAGATCGTAAATTTCGTGTGTCGGTGTCGGAGGATATGGGTGACTGGATTCCAGAATTTGCGGAGCCTAGTGAAATAGGTTGCTCTCAGAATACGGACGAAAATAAAGAAGCTCCGGTCGATGTTAGGTCGCCGGAAAAGGGGCCCGAAGTTGACGGTGTAGCAATTAATAAGGAGATTGACCAGAATATGTCCGAAACATCCGAAACGCCTACGACTCATAATAATGGTAATTATTGCATTAATGAGCCGGTTCCTATTATTGGTAATGATGAAGCAATTGATGACCATGGAATTAATGCTACATTTATTTCTGGAGAGAATTTTAATTTTGAAGAGAATGTTGAAGTTACTGGGCCCCATACGATTGATAATATTAACAAAAGGAAAAAAGTAAAAAAAGGGGAAGTGGACCGGCCCAGCCTAGGGTATGTTAGCAGCCAGGAAAGTCTTAAAATCACAAAATGGGCCAAGAATGATGACTTCTTTGGGCTAGGCTTGAACAATGAGGAATTGGACCATATGGGGAGGGAGACTACCAGGTTTGATCTTAATTATCAACCTGTTGGGACAAGTACAATATCATCGGGGGAAGTCGGTCAGGAACACCATGAAGATAATATCCCAGAAACGCAGATGCCTCATGTCCCGACTATTGAAGAAACGGAACAATTCAGAAATCAAGAAGTCTTACAAACTATCGTCTTGGGAGCGAAACTGGGGGCTAATCTCAACAATTGTCAATAGTTGGTGCGCGATTCTGTCGTTCAAGAAGGATTACAAAGGGGTAAGTGATGAATTGTTTATCCATTAATATTCGGGGGATTGGGGGTTCGGGTAAGACAGGTTGGATTAATAAAATTAAAGTTGATTGTGGTGTTTCGTTTTTGGGGCTACAAGAAACTATGTGTGGTACAGCGAATTCTGGGGTTATTTCCAATTATTGGGGAGGGCCGGGAGCAGATTATGATTATGTTGAAGCGGATGGAAACTCCGATGGTCTAGTAAGCTTATGGGACCCGAAAATGTTTTCTAAAGATTCTGTTTTTAAAGACAAGAATTTTTTGTGTGTTTCGGGCACTCTTACAGATGGGATGATAAGGCTTAATGTGTGTAATGTGTACGCGCCACAAAATACCAGGGATAAAAGAAACCTTTGGGCGCGTATTGTCAGTCTTATGCATTCTAAAGAGGGTTGGTGGATTATTTTCGGGGATTTTAATGTCGTTCGCGACAAGAAGAAAGAAAGGAAAATTCAAACTTTGACCCAGTATGTGCTAGAGATTTCAGTAATTTCATTGAGGAGGCAGGCTTGCGCGAGTATCAATTAAAAGGCATGAAATACACTTGTCTTACTGTTCGTAGAGGTCAATGTAAATTGAGCAGGATTGACAGATTCCTTGTTTGTGATGAGGTCTTTAATAAATGGCCAAATGTTTGTGTTCGAGCCTTGAAAAAAGATCTTTCGGACCATCCTCCAATTATTTTTTCTATTGTTGACACTAATTTTGGTGCTAAGCCCTTCAGGTGGTTTGATTCTTGGCTGGAGAAACCTGGTTGTGAAGATATTATTCGCTCGGTATTTTCAAGTTGGTCAAATGAAGGTCATAGTGATTTGACTCTGATGCACAAACTTAAGAAGTTACGGGGATGTCTTAGTGAGTGGTATAGACAGTGGAGTTGGTCCGAAAAAGAGACAGAGATGCGCCTTCGTGAAGACAAAGAAAAAATGGAACAAATCATGGAGCAAAAAGAATTGGAAGATGAGGAATTCTGGGTGTGGTCGGAATGTTCCAAATGTTTAGAAGAGATACAATTATACAGGGCTCGTGACTTGAAACAAAGATCCCGGTGAAATGGGCGTCGCTGGGGGATGAGAATTCTAATTTTTTCCATAATGTGGTAAACGGTAGGAAAGCCAGAAACGGGATTCCCGGGTTAACCATTGACGGGGAGTGGGTATCTAAACTGCTTTGGTTAAAAAAGAAGTGTTGGGATTTTTTAGAAAATATTTTAAGGAAGATTTTCACAATCGCCCCCGGCTCAATTGTCCAGGTTTGAAGACCATTTCACAGGACGACAAGGTGACGTTAATCTCCTCGTTTTCTAAACAAGAAATTAAAGAAGCGACGTTTGAGTGTGGTTCGAATAAGGCTCCGGGTCCCGATGGGTTCAACTTCCGTTTTGTCAAGCGTTTTTGGGACTTATTAGAAGATGATTTCGTTCGTATCCTGACAGAATTTTACGACTCTGGCCTCATTAACCGGGATGTGCTTCATCGTTCATCACCTTAATTCCTAAGGTTAAAACTCCTTTGGGTCTTAGAGATTATAGACCGATAACTCTTATTGGGATGATTAGCAAGGTTATCTCTAAAATCTTAGCTAATCGCCTTAAAAAAGTTATTGGTCAGGTGATTTCGGAATCTCAATCGGCGTTTATTTCTGGTCGTTTCATTCTTGATGGCCCTCTTATAATTAACGAGCTTTTAGATTGGCTTAAAAAAAAGGAGAAAGGCTTTTGTATTAAAAATCGATTTTGAGAAGGCTTATGATAATGTTAACTGGAATTTCTTAATTTCGGTTATGGAGCAAATGGGCTTTCCCTCTTTATGGTGTTCGTGGATCAAGGGTATTCTTATTTCTAATAGAGCTTCTGTTCTTGTTAATGGCTCTCCAACCTTTGAATTTAAATGTGAAAAGGGATTGAGACAGGGTGATCCCATATCTCCTTTTCTTTTTCTCTTTGTCATGGAGGCGTTATCTTGTTTGTTAAAGAAAGCTAAGGAGTTGGGGGATCTTAAAGGGGTCCGCTTGACTGATATCGAGTCAGACATAACACATCTTTTTTATGCAGATGACGCATTAATTTGGGGGAATGGTCTAAACCAAACCTCCAAAGTACGGCAAGGATTCTTCGTATTTTCCACCTATGTTCAGGGCTTCGTATAAATATTTCTAAATCTAACCTGTACGGGATTGGTACTGATGACGAGGAGGTGGATGAGATGATGGAAGTGTTGGGTTGTCGAAGGGGGTCCTTTCCGTTGGTTTATCTTGGGATTCAAGTGGGTGCTTCTATGTCTCGGATTTGTAATTGGGATCTGGTTCTAGATGTGATAAAAAACAGGCTCGCTACTTGGAAAGCTAGGTGTCTTTCTATTGGTGGTCGATTAATTCTCATCAAATCGGTCCTTGAAAGCTTACCTATATATTATTTATCGTTGTATAAAGCCCCCAAAACGGTGATTGATAAAATAGAAGCCATCATGCGACATTTTTATGGGCCGGTTGTAGTAGCGAGAGGAAAATTGCGTGGGTCGCTTGGGACGTCATCACAATGACAAAAGAGGAGGGTGGGCTAGGCGTCTCAAATCTACAACATGTGAACGAAGCTCTCCTATTAAAGTGGTCGTGGCGTTTTAAAAATGAATCGAATACTTTGTGGAAAAAGATTGTGCTAGCGTGCAACGGATCGTCCCGCACTTGGCATTCTCTTCCTTGCTCTTCAACGGCTAGTAGAACGTGGAAAAATATTGTCAAAATCGCAGATATAAGACTTCCAAATGGCCTATCGTTACAGAATTATTTCACCGGGATTGTTGGAGATGGGTCTACCATTTCATTTTGGAATGACATATGGTTAAGGGAGGAACCTTTAAAGATCAGTTACCCTAACCTATTCAGACTTGATCGCAACAAATGGGTTAATGTTGGTAATCGGCTAAAGATGGTTAATGGTACACTTACGCCTAGCTGGGATTGGAGGTCTGACCCGGTTTCACATGACGAGATTTCCGAGTTGTTCCACCTTCTGGATGATTTATTTGGGTTTCAGCTGATGGGAGGTATAGACAAATGGGTTTGGAATGGAGATTCTAGCAATATTTTTTCTGTTCGGTCGGCAAAAAAAATCCTGCATAAAGCGTCTCATTCGGCTCCTTCTCTAACCATCGATTGGAAGGTTTGGGTTCCTCTAAAATGTAAAGTGATGGTGTGGAGAACAATCCGTAATCGGCTTCCTACAGGTGCAGAATTATTGAAGAGAGGTGTCCATATTCAGCAACAATCTTGTGTTTTTTGCCAAACGGTTTCGGAAACTGCTATGCACCTTTTCTCAGGGTGTTTATTCGCTTCAGAAATTTGGAATAGACTAAGTGCTTGGTGTCGCTTGAGTCTTATTTTTATCTGTGATGTTACGGATATTGTGAAGCTCGCTGATATTGATTCCCTTCCGATTCCTAAAAGGTTTGTGCTCCGTGGTATTATATACACTAGCTTGTGGCTGATATGGATCGAAAGAAATGAAAGAGTTTCTCCAACAAGTCTAGAAGGCCGGTAGAAGTGTTGGAAAGCATCAAGTTGACGTCTTTCTTTTGGTTCCGTCATAGATCTAGAATTAAACATGTCGATTGGAAACAGTGGTGTTCTTTTCTGTTGGATGTGATGTAATCCGTTTGTTGCCCGGGGGTCCTTGCTTTGAGGACCCTTTGCGGTTTTTGTTTTAATAAAAGTTGCTTTACAAAAAAAATATTAAAACGTGTGTTGATAACAATAAATTACCAACATTGATTCTATTTGTACTATGAGTTCAAACTTTAAAGCATTTAATTTGAAACATTATTTTACTACTCATCCGTTACACAATGTATTTCCTAGGTTCTATTGGCGTTAAAAAAATTACTAGGTTATATTCTACAAACATCAATGGATCTTAGTAAATGATAGTATTTAGGGGTTGTTTGGTAGTCTTTTGATAGTTCAAATATCTGAATGGTTCAACACTTAATTGTTCAGACTATTTGTTTCGCGAGCCAATTCTGAATGGTTCAGACATTTGACTCTAAATGGTTAAGCATTATACTAATGCTGAACGGTTTAAAATGTCTAATACTGAATGGTTAAGACCTTTTATTTGAATTGGTCAGACATTTATCTTTGAATAGTTAAGCAATATCTATCAATCGATACAATAGAAGGGCCAGTATACTAGCTCTTAATGATTCAGACCTCTTAATGGTTCAGCACTTAATGGTTCAGCACTTAGGTGGTGTTTGTTTTTTAAGAAAACCTCTTCCCCACCTCTTCATCTGCGCGCATGCAGACGCGGGAAGAGGTTTTGAGTGCGCAGACTGTTTGTTTTTTGGAAGACGTTTCATTAAAAAACGTCTGCGCGAGGTCTTCTTGGTGCAGACATGGACTAGTGTCTTCAGGCGGGAAGACATATCATAAAACCTCTTCTCCCTTACATCTCCTCTACAAAACCCCCATCTCCACCACCACCAACCACCGATCTTCGATCAAAACAAGATCTCAACCAGTTCTTCGCCGGCGATGACGACCTTTTCACCGTGGATCGCCGCCGGCGCCCCTTTTGTTCACGTGGATCGCGCCGGCGCCGGCGCCGGCGCGGTGCTTTAGCTCTTCCGACGAGTTTTCGGCGACCCCCTTTGAAAAAAGCTCGAAGCTTTTGAACGATAAAGGGTCTGTGAATCCGATCACCGACGCATTGCGTGTGAAATCTCCGAGATCGACCTCCGACGGTGAAATTAACCAATTATGCGACAAAGATGGCTCCATTAACGAGACATCATCTGCTGGAATCTCCGCCGTTGTGTTCGATCTGTAAACATAAGTCGCCGGTGTTTGGAGCTCGGCGAAATGGTTCAGTTTTAAGGAGCTTGAAGAAGCTACAGATGGTTTTTCGGAGGTTAACTTCTTGGCTGAAGGTGGGTTTGGTTCTGCAGGATCGGATTTCGGGTGGTTTTTCTCTCAACTCACTGTGAATCAACACTCGGCAAGCAGTCTATGAAGAGTGATCAATATAACAAAACAAGCAGTAAGAAAACTTAACAGCAGATAAATTTTCAAGGTACTTTTATATATTGCTTCTCAACTCAAAGGTTACAAGACACTTGGACTCAAATCACTTACATAAAGAGTTACAGGAGAAGATATATATAATACTACCTAAGCGGATATACTTTGATACCAGCTGGACACCTCTACCTTACATCTGTACTACAAGACTCTAGGTGAGGTCTTTCAGACATTTTGCTGAGAGTTGGTAGTCAGGACATGTCCCTGACTTACCTTTTGTCACCAACTAAAGTTGGTAACATGTACTATCATAAAAAGGTGAACAGTAGAATAAAGTATGGTTGGCTCTTTAGGAAGATGCCATGCTGTATCAGAGGTCTGCAGCGGACTTCAGGGACCATACTTTTATCTGCTGGACATAGTATGTCTTCCGAAGGATAAAGTGCTTCGGAAGAATAACTTCTTCCGAAGGCACTTATACTTCGGAAAGACTGCTTCTTCCGAAGCTTGGAGTCTTCTTTGTCTCGGAAGCAGACTTTGTCTTCAGCTCTTTCATCAGACTTTGTCTTCGGAAGCAGACTTTGTCTTCAGCTCTTTCATCAGACTTTGTCTTCGGAAGCTTTCAGACTTTGTCTTCAGCTCTTTCATCAGACTTTGTCTTCGGAAGCTTTCAGACTTTATCTTCAGCTCTTCATCAGACTTTGTCTTCGGAAGCTTTCAGACTTTGTCTTCAGCTCTTTCATCAGACTTTGTCTTCGGAAGATATCTTCAGCTGTGGCTTCAGTTGTTGTCTTAGTTGACTTCAGCTTTTGCCTTCGGAAGATGTCTTCAACTGTTGTTCCTTAGACTCTCGGAAGATCTCTTGCTTGGCTTCGGAAGCCCTTTAATGTAGTACCAAAAGTGACTATGAAGTGAATTTGGTTGCACCAGCTTATCATGATCAACAAACTCCCCCTAGGCTGATGCTACCAAAACTTCACTTCCCTCTTCTTCTCAAAGCTCTCAGCACCAGGAGAGCAGGTGTTTATCAGTGTCTTCATTCTTTCATGCTGTGATGCTGAGAATCTTGTACAAATCTTGGTGGACAGAACCTCTACTCTGTCACCTTGGATTATGTGTACCCTCTGTTGTGGCCCTCTGAAAAGAGTTAGTTGATGGGAAGTATAGTCATATTCCCATCGAACTATTGGTTCCAATTCAGGACCTTCCACCATCTGTAGAAAGGCTGTGCCTTTGGTGGTTGATCTTTCCTTTCTTCCACTCTTTTCAGCTTCAACTCTTCCTCAATCTTGCTCTTCTACTTCGTTCAGCCAAGTGAGACCGCTGATGTGGTTTCTGATGTGTGCAGCAGCAGTCTCAGAGTTGGAGGGATTGGAGAATGGCTTCTCTGTAAGCTCAGCAAGATCAAATCTGCTGAGATGCAGTAGAGAAGTGGCATTAAGCCTGTTGGTTTCACCATCCCTTTCCACAACAAAGTTGTGAGAAGGTTCATCGAACCTCCACTGGATATTGCATTTCTAGGTCAGGAGATTGACCAGAAATCCTGTCCTCTTTCCTGGTATCCAGCAGAGTCACCAGTCTCTTCTTAGCCTCTTCTCCTCAGCATTGAGGGTATCGGAGTTGAGACCAAGAAGTCTTGCAGCCTGGCCCAAGGTGTCTCTAGGCAATTCAAGAAATTTGCCTAGGGTGAGGAGTTTGAAGAGTCATCAACATAGGTGATGTTGATAAGCTCTCCCTCACAGGAGATACTGCTCAAGGTAGTGCAGTTAATGAGCCTCGTCTTGAACTCCTTTATTTCCTCAAAGGAGAGATGTTTAGGAGGCTGAGGGGATGGTTTGGTTGTTGTTGGGTAGGCTTAGGTTTAGTGGTTTGGGTTGAGTCTTGGGTTTTAGGAGGGTAGTTTGGGTGGTGAGGTGATGTGGTAGTTTGGGTAGAGTTGGGGTTGAGGGGTGAAGGTTTCATCAGTGGGTTCGGGTTTAATGGGAAAAGGGGTTGGTTCTGGTGTGGGTTGTGGCTGTGGTTAAGTGGTTGGGGTTGAGACCGTTCCCTTTACCCTCCTATACATCTCCCTTCTCTTCCCAAAACGGATGTCAGCCTTTATTTCACTGACTATCCGCTGGAGTGTCCTTTCGGAAATAGGCCCACTGCCTACCAGAGAAGCCATGAGCCCGGAGGTAGTCCTTCATCCGGCTTTGTCAGTTGACTTCTTGGCAGCAGTGACCTCCTTCTCTTCCTCCCTCTTCCTCTTCACCTTCAACTTCTCCCTAGCAGCTTCTTCCTTTCCTTCTCCATTTGATCCTGCTCCTTGTTGTGGAGCAGCAGGATCATATCATCATCATGTGGAGACAGTTCAGGAAGACTGAAGCCCTTGAGAGTAGGAATTTGATCCTCTCTCTCTCAGCTTCAGGGCTGCCTCCTCTGCTCTTCTTCTGCCTTCTCCAAGGCCAACCTGGCTTCCCTTTCTTGTTGTAGCCTGGTTGACCTCTCCAAAGTCACCAACTCCTCTAGTGGTAGCAGGAGTATTTCCTCATTGACAGCTCCTAGGCTGATGAGCTGGTCAATGAGTGTTGTTCTTCTCTTAGGTGATTCTTCCTGATTGGCTGCAGCTGCCTTAGAACTAGCAGCTAACAGCTTTCAGTAGGAAACCGACCTTTCTTTTTGGCCTTCTCAATCTTCTCCTCCTCCTGAAGCTCTTCCGCAGTCAACTTTCTTTTGCCTTTGTCTTTGATTGTGCTTGACTGTGGTGGTTCTTGGATGGAGGGTGTGATTGAGAGAGAAGTTCAGCTGGTGCTGGGTTGGAGGTATATCAGACATGTCCTCCTGCTCACTCAGATGCAATTTCAGCAATGACATCTGTGATGGTCAGTTCCTCGACATCTGAAATAGGCCTTCCGCAGCTTCTATTTCGGCCTCGGAAGACTTGTCTTGTTCTTCCGAGGCTTCCAGTAAACTTCGGAAGCTCAGCTAGAGCTTCGGAAGATGAGACTGGTGCAGATTCTGTCCCATCTGTTTTAGTTGCTGGGCCATCAGTCCCCATTTCCCTTCGAAGCTAATCTCAGGTTCCATGAAGACCTTAGGTTGACCAACTTCCTCCACAGTGGGA
This sequence comes from Flaveria linearis, assembly GCA_024085815.1. NCBI lineage: Eukaryota > Viridiplantae > Streptophyta > Magnoliopsida > Asterales > Asteraceae > Flaveria > Flaveria linearis. Next base: position 59,100,062 of record CM044015.1, on the reverse strand, counting down.
AGGTGCAGTCAGTCTTTGAAGCTCCTCAGCCACAAGTATGCGAGTGTGGGTCGGGGGCTGTTCTAGGGATGATCTCAATACAAACTTTGTGAAAAGTCTGTAGAGATCTTGAAGCATCCTTGAGTCAATCTCCAGAAAGGATTGAGATGACTCAGGTGGTGGATGATGTTGGGTGGAAATGAGTTGGGTCTGTGGTTCCATAGGTGTTGTCTCTGAACTTTCTCCCCTTTTTGGTAGCATCATCTGAGAGCTAGATGAGCTAGAGGAAGAAGTCATTGAGACCTGGATTGGTACATGCCTAAAAGACCTCTCCGTCTGTTCTCAGCTAGTTGAGCCTTGAGAGAGTTAATCTCAAGTTGCTGAGTGGCAGTCCTTGATTCTAAGATCTTCACCTGTGATTCCAGGTTGGAGACCTTAGAAAGCAAGTACTGAAGTGTTAGTTGCATACTTCCCTCATCTTATAGGAAGAATCACGGGGAGATGAGATAACATACTAGTATGCTCACTCTCACCACCAGATGTGGTTTCTTGGCACCCTGGTTTCCTTTGCTCAGAGTCATCTCTTCAGAGATGTCAATGGGCAAAGTTGCCGTAGACTCAGTCCTAATTATGTTACCACTGTCCTGAGAGCTCAATGAGAGACTCTGAGTAGTGGCAGCTGAGTCTACATGAGTCCCCTCCACATCAGTGGGACTCACCTCAGTAGCAGGCTTCTGATGGGGGCTAGAGACAAGGGATCCCTCTTGGCTCTGTTGATCTTCAGTGGGTGTTGTAGATCAACTTCATGGCCATGGAGAGATGTAATCTCTTCATCAGTTCGGAGTAAAAGGTCAGTGAAAGAGAGGGTGGTTAGTCCTACTGACCCGGGACCTTGATCAATGTCTACAGGCATTGAGCTATGGTGGGGCTGTCCCTAGAAGGCTGCACAGGGGAGTGTAGAGACTCACCCTGTGGGCTAAAGGCTTGGGGTTCGGGCTCAGGGGTTTGAGACTGAGGAGACTCAAAACCACATTGAGGTCAATGTGAAGGATGGTGTGACCTCGGACTGAGTGGGAGCCCATGATTCCACTCTAGTCCTTTGGGTGTGAACAGTAGGAGCTTGTTCAATCAGAGTAGATTGAACAAGGGGCGTTTGGGGCGTCTCTGATATGGCTTTGATGGGTAAAGAAGGTTTTGGTATTGTGGTGGATGTGGCTGGTGTGGGTTCATCACCTGTGGGGAGAACAGGGATGTCACCAGGAGCTATGCGCTCAGTCATCTCTGGAGGTAATGGAGTGTACCGTCCAGTGAAGTTGGTGGACATCTTCTTCAGTCTTGAAGATGGTAGGCCTCATGTGTGGAACAGGAAGAGCAGCTGCGCAGACAAGCTTCTTGGTTCCATCTCACAGTTGATTATGTGTTGAAGAAATCAGGGATACATGAAGAATGTATCCCTGCTGAGATTGGCGATTAGGTTGTTCAACATGAATCGTGAGTAGTTAGTTGAAGGCCTCTCACCAACCCATGAACTAGGCATCCTAGTTCATATGGGATTTGATCCCAACCCCTGATTTGTTGGAGAGGCAGTGCAAAACAATGTGCAGCAGGAACTTCCAATGGTAAGAGAAGTTGAACTTGTATACTGTGGATGCTGACATCGCCTCCATATCCCATGAGGATATAGGTGCCTTCCAAGTCTTCCTTGGGGAACTCAGTAGGAGCCCCATCATCATGAAGCTCGAGATGCTCCCTGATGATCTGTTCATGATGACAAACTCTTGGCCACAAACTCTGGTTCTCAGGACTCGAACCCCATTCAGCACTGTAGTTGTCGAAAATTCGGTGCTCCATTTGGAACATAGGGTGAGTATACGGTTGGGTAATGTGAGTGCGTGATAGGTGGATTCGGTGAGAAAGGTGATGATTTGGGTGAAGTCAGCATCCTTGACGAGTCAAGTAACGCGACTGGTTGTGCTGAGGTTTAGCGCCATGGAGAAAAGGTAAGCTTGAAATTTTGAGTGAGATTTATGGTTGACAGTGAAGGGAACAATTTGGGCTGTAAAGTGGTAAAAGAAGATGAAAGTGATAAGTCAAGATTATTTAAAAGGGGTGAATAGTGGTATGGTGGTGGTAATAGGGTAACTGTTTTGGGGTTACTGTGGGGTGGTATGGTGGTTTACGGCGGAGAAATGATGTTGGCGGCAAGGATAATTTTAAATAATCTGACATTATCAACAAAATCTTTACTTTTACAGAGTGGGGCCAAAAGATATCCGTTCATATAAAAAACTTTACTTCCGAGGGTAAAACTTCCGAAGGTATTTTCTTCCGAGGGCAATTTCCTTCCGAAGCATGATATTGCTTCCGAAGGTAAAATTTGTCTTTGAAGGCACTTTATCTTCCGAAGCAAGGCATTGCTTCGAAGGTAAAGTTGTCTTTCCGAATGGAGAGTTGTATAAGTTTCGGAAGTAGATCTGATATAAAATCAATCGCTTCTTCCGAGACCAAAAACTCTTCCGAGAAGAAAATTTCATTGAGGAATTTTAGCTTCGGAAGATATTCAAGAATATCTCCGAGAGTTAGTTCCTCTCGGAAGGAATTACTTGGAATAGTTTAAGGATCTTTTGTAATAGGGCTTAAATTGTATTGACACAAGACATTACTCATTTAAAAAGGTCTTCAAAGAGGTAGTTATTCAATGTTTATCATCCCAATTGCTGATATGAGATACTTAAATCTTTGTTCATCAAATGCCTTTGTGAACAAATCAGCATATTGTTCATTTGAGTCAACTTTGATTAACTTTATCAGCTGTTCTCATGAATATCTCTAATGAAATGATACCTGATATCAATGTGTTTTGTCTTGGAGTGCTTCACGGATTCTCAGTAATGGAGATAGCACTGTTGTTGTCAATATGGATAGGAGTAGTAGTCATGAAGTTGAACCCATAGTCTAACATCTGATTTTGAATCCATAGCAGTTGAGCACAGCAGCTAGCAGCAGCAATGTATCAGCTTCAGCAGTTGATGTAGAGGACACAGGATTGTTTCTTGCATTGCCATGAGATAATCCTTCACCAAGAAATTGACATCTCCTGATGTTGATTTCTTGTCAATGTTGCAGCCACCATAGTCACTGTCAGAGTATCCATAGAGATTGAAATCACTATTCTTGGATACCAGAGACCTAGTTTAGGTGCTCCTTTGAGGTATCTGAGGATTCTTTGCAGCGCTAGGTGAGACACTTTGGAGCAGCCTGATATCTTGCACAAATGCATGTGGCAAACATGATATCTGGTCTACTTGCAGTGAGATACATCAGAGAACCAATAATTGCTCTATACTGATGTTGATCAGTATCTCCCCCTCAAGGTCAGGGCAAAGATTATGGTTTCTGGGTGGGTTGTTGGCTGGTTTACAGTCCTTCATTTCAAATCTTTCTAAGATGTCTGAGACATACTTAGATTGACTTATGAAGACCCTTCCTCATCTGTTTCACCTGGATTCCAAGGGAAAAAGTCCATTTTTCCCATGGAACTCATCTCAAACTTCTACTTCATAATGCTTTCAAAGTCTTGCACATTTGGTCGTTTGAAGAACCAAATATGATGTCATCAACATAGACTTGTACAAGCAAGATGTCTTCTCCACTCTTTCTGATGAAAAGAGTCTTGTCAATGGTACCTCTAGTGTATCCATTCTTCAGGAGAAACTGAGACAAGGTCTCATACCACAGCCTAGGTGCTTGGTGCAGCCCATATAGAGCTTGTTCCAGCTTGCACACATAGTGGGGTGCTGTGGGTCTTCAATCCTGGAGGTTGAACACATAGATTTCCCTATCTATATCCCCATATAGAAAAGCACATTGACATCAAGTTGGTAGACTGTGAAGTCTTGGGTGGATGCAGCGAGCAAGCAAGAGATCCTAACTGCCTCAAGTCTTGCAACAGGGTGCAAAGACATCAGTATAATCAATTCCTTCTCCTGGGTGTACCCTGAACTAGTCTTGCCTTGTTCTTGATAATCAAGCCTCGATCATCTTTCTTGTTCCTGATACCCATTTAGTGCCTATGGGTACTTGACCAGATGGTAGGGAATAGATTCCAGACCTTTGTCTTTTGAATTGAAGCAGCTCCTCCTGCATCGATTCAACCCAACTACTATCCTTTAAGGCATCTTCCACCTTCTTTGGTTCCATCTGAGACAGGAAGCATGAGTACAAGCAGACATTCCATGATGAGTGTCCTCTCTGTTCTCCGCCCTCAGAGACATTTCCTATGATGTTCTCAGTTGGATGAGTGTGTGAATCCTAAGCGAGGAATCACTTCCAATTGCAGAGATAAGTCTAGGTTAGACATATTCTGATCAGGAATGGATCACTTGTCCCAACTGCTGTTTCAGAGTCATTCAATGAGGACTGATTGAATGATTGAGAAACATCATCAACGGTGGTTGTAAAGTAGTATTAACAGTGCCTGTTCCTTCAGAATACCACTTCCCTCAACCTGGTGTTGTAGTGGATCATGAGGAACTTTGAGGTGATCAAGTGATTCAACTTGTTGAAGCTTCACTATTTCTGGAGATAGTTACACTGTCAGATCTATGAATAGTGAAGCTTGTGCCCTTCAGCTCTTGGAGAATTGGAATAGGTACTGGGAAGCTCTATAGTTGACTGCATCAACATCAGCATCACTTTGAGCACCTGTTCCAGCTGAAACATTCTCACAAGATGGTTTAGAATAGTTTGGAAACAATTCTAAATCAAAGATATACTCAGGTCCATCCCCCTAACACAAGGAATGTGCTCATAACAACTATGTTGGATGACTCCTCAAATGTTGATTCTTAATATTGTATACTCTATACGCTTTGGAGCTAGAAGAGTATCCAATAAAGATAGCATCATCCGACTTCTCAGCAAACTTTGCCGTTGTCCTTTGTGTTAAGTATGGTACACCTGCAGCAAAGGACCTTAGAAAGCCAATGAACGGTGGCC